>OZ020192.1:74424108-75024108 GCA_963971165.1 Philopedon plagiatum
TCAAATTCTGTACTAACAACACAAAAAATCATTGTTTTTCCTTGGGTGCACAAAATTTAAAACTCAGTATGACCACCATTTCTCTCCATACATACTGTTGTTCTCGAGCGCAACTCTCGATTAACATTTCGGAGCATTTTACGATTTATTTGCAATACACAATTTATAATGACATTCTCTAAATTTTGTATATTCCTAAAGGGTCGATGTTTGTACACAGGGTTCTTTAGGTATCCCCACATAAAAAAATCTAACGGAGTCAGATCTACAATTCTACAATTGACAGGACAAAATCGAAAAAATAGGTGTTCGCCGGACGCTCGCTGTTGCAATGGTTTGAATCTAATGAAATGACTGTATCAAGATTTTATTAAGATTTTTCGCACATAAATTTAACAACCAGGTCTATTTAGTTGTACTTAAAACTACCAAAGCAGGCTCTGAAATTAAAACAACCAAATAATCTAGTAGGTTAAAAACAACAGAAAAATGTCAAACAAATTATAATTTGTTTGATTTCAACCTATGTCATTGGTTTATGTCTCGCATCTTACTAAGTTTGATATTTTACATAAGTTTATTAATATTTTATTCCTTAAAATGGCACCCACACTACTTCTTCAGGAAAAGATAGAAATTATTTTAATTTCTGGAGATAATTACAAAAGCCATAGAGAAACAGCAGCAATTTTTAATGAGAGGCACCCCGATAAATCCCTCCATTATTCCACAGTATCTCGTCTAGTCAATAAATTTAAAGAAACGGGATCGGTAGAAAATCAGTATAAAGTTTCCCATGAAAAACCGGTAACAGGTGACGAAGGTTCTCTGGATGTGTGTTTGTCGATCACAGAAACACCCCAATTAGCAGTTAGTCAAATATCGGAGATCACTAACATTCACGAAAGATCTGTGCGGAGGATATTAAAAAGAAACAAATTTCATCCGTACAAACCTAAATTTGTACAAGTATTAAAAGATAGGGATTATGACGCCCGCTTCGATTTTTGTGCCTGGTTCCAGGGTATGATTGAGGAAGATTTTAATTTCCCAAAGAACGTTCTTTTCTCGGATGAAGCTACATTTACCTCTAACGGAACCGTCAGTTCACAAAACTGTAGATGGTGGGCCACCGAAAACCCAGACTTTGTAATTCAGAGTAAAGACCAATATAGTTTTAAGGTTAATGTGTGGTGCGGAATTTTCAACCTCAGAATAGTGGGACCTTTTTTCTCTAGAGACAATTTAAATTCAGAACGATATTTAGAATTTCTACAAACTGAGATATCTGACTTTTTAGACAATTTGTCATTAGCCGAAAGAAGAAATTTATACTTTCAACAAGACGGAGCTAGCATTCATTCCACAAATGAGGTGAAGAGATGGCTGGATCAAGAATTTGGAAACCAGTGGATAGGACGGTTTTCTGAAAATCCGTGGCCTGCGAGATCACCAGATCTGACTCCGTTAGATTTCTTTATGTGGGGATACCTAAAGAACTCTGTGTACAAACATCGACCCTTTAGGAATATACAAAATTTAGAGAATGTCATTAGAAATTGTGTATTGCAAATAAATCGTAAAATGCTCCGAAATGTTAATCGAGAGTTGCGCTCGAGAACAATAGCATGTATGGAGAGAAATGGTGGTCATACTGAGTTTTAAATTTTGTGCACCCAAGGAAAAAAAATGATTTTTTATGTTGTTAGTACAGAATTTGACTACTTTTAAGTTTTTCTTACATTGGTTTTCGTTTATGAAATTTCGATTAAATAAACAGGTAATTTCTTGTTTATTATCTATTTTACTCCCCTTAACTTTACAAAAAGTCGAACTTCAGATATATTTAAGACGATTAAGGTTTTCTCAATGTAATCTCATTGAAATGTCTCTAAAATTTTGACACTGCTGCTAGATACAAATCATTGCAACAGCTAGCGTCCGGCGAAACCCTGTTTTTTTTAATTTTGTCCTGTCAATTGTAGAAAAAACTACTACATTCGTTTATTTTCATCCAGATACATGGGCTTTACATTAGCCAAGCTATCTAAACGAAAAAAACTGGAAATTTGTAAATCGATAAAAAAATATTTAAAAAAAATTGAGTTTTCCAATTTTTTTAAATAAAATCTTAAAATTTTGCACAAGGACCTAGAATTTAATTCTAAGCAATTTTTTCAAATAACTTTTTTTGATATCTCGTCAACTAACCTCACTTTTTGTAAATTAACAATTTTTTTTTTAATTTGACGCTATACCAGTGGTCACGTGACGTATGTCAAAATCGATTTTTAGGTTATCGGACATGCAGAACCGATCCCCCGGAAAAGTTTTTCCAATACTCACCTAATAAAAATTTTTCCCATATGTTGCGAACTTTTTGCCGGTCACTGTATATATATATATATATATATATATATATATATATATATATATATATATATATATATATATATATATATATATATATATATATATATATATATATGTAATGTTCTGGACTTTATATTCTAACAGGCGCGGCCCGTCCATAAGGTCATTTGTCAATGACCAAATTAATAATTTATTTTGTAAAACCAAACGTTTCTTTTACAAAAATGCAAGTTCCTCAAGAAAGAATCAAGCCAAGCCATCGTCGAAAGATATCAATATGCCGGTCCCGGTTGGGTTTGCTGCAATACACTCGAACCGCCCCGTGAAATATACTATTTAAAAAACATTTGGGTTTGACAAAGAAAAACTAATTAACTAATATGCGCATTGTATGTGTATTGTATTTATTAAAGAAAACGGTGTTTCGGCTAGCTTTCCTATTTCATTGTGTAATCAATATGTGTTTGGGTATTTTTTGATATTCCGGTCAAGTTACAGCAAAAATGCAGTTTTAGTACCCTGTAGCATAGTCGGATTAAATAATGAAACGGATAAACTGTAGAAAAACTTAGATTTATTGTAAATCACTAAAAATACATGTTTAACGAAAATGGTTCATGGTACAGTACATTCCTTGATTCCTTGTATTGCCTATTTATTCTAACACATTACGAATAATCATATTTTTAGTACAAGGCGCGACATCTATTGAGGAGACGTATCAAAACGGGAAGCGGCTAACAATCTTAGACTTTAAAATCACATAGAAAAGCAATACTAAAACTAAAAGTCATAAACATCTAGAGTAGCAATGTTTACTATACTATAGTATCTATTTTATTTTTTTGCGATGTTTATTTCTAGGTAAATAATTTCTTGGCGAAACTAGGCACATTATTAAAAAACCGCGACGGTCCAACGCCCGGCCCCGCGCGACAGCTCACTATAACAAGCGGCTAGCCATACCAACTGTACTTTGGCTGCTGCTGCCTGCATACACATTTTGCGATAAGCTTGTTGCGCTTCTCGGCTTCTACGTCAGGCGGGACTATTTAACTTAATTTAAAATTTCATTTATGTCCGCACATGCACATTTGACGTAGTGATACGGACTCTACGCTCGGCCCGTTAAGTCATTAAAAATATCCCTGACACAGGAACTCGGGAGCTTCGAAGCGCCAGCGTGGAGTCTCATTTAGTATGAATTTTACAAGAATTTAAAAGAAAAGACCAGTCGGGCCCGGCACTGAATCCACTACCAACTGATCCGATCCATAAGGGGATACCTTAGCACAAACAAATGTTTGAGTTTATTTTGTATGAAAAGGTATGTAGGCACACAAAATTTTGATTTATTTTTTGCCTTTGATATTCAAATAGAAGAAAATCCCTAAGCTAGGTTTTCCTTTCAAACCAAAGAGATCGCATATTCTATCTATTTTGGGCTCTATTTGTGCTCAGGAGGCTAAAAATGGACAACTCTAAAGCTATAGTATATACAAATCCTAACAATTGTAAGTTTAATTGTGTATGTGGGAAAAAATTTACTGCAGAAAGAAACTTTAGGGCGCACAAAAAAGAGTCCATGGTGCAACCGATTCAGGCTTCAGAATAAAAGACAAAAATTGTTCTTTATATAATTGTAAGGTATGTTTTCGGCCAAAATTCATGAAACATTGTGAAACCACTCATGATGTGAGTCTTGTGCAAGAAAAACATCTGTTTCAATCAAAGGAACAATTTGTAACCTGTAAAATCTATAACTTCGGTAGAAATAGAAAGATCGTTCAATAAGTGGATTTTTAAAACGAAAGGAAATAAACTATTGCTAAGAAATTGAGAAACAAATTTAATAATTTATTTTGCAGACAAGATTTAAGAACTTGTTTTTAATATAACCTTGTTAAGCTTTTTAATATAACAAATGTTTTAATTGAAATTTTAAGTTTATTTTCCTTTATCTACAATTCTACACTCATGCTTGGTTGACTCTTCTATAGCAATGCAACTTAAGCGTTTACACCATCGGATCTCATATTTCTTCTAATTTCAACACAATGGCAGATGATGTTAATTAACGGTATTTTAATAGTTTTAATCTACTGATGGATAAATATAATTATTAGGAATCCATAATTTAAGAATATACTGGTATAATGCCATAATTTCAACTTAGTTTCAAATTTCAACTAAATACTCTGGTGTAAACACCTAACGTTCATGAGCTCTAACAATGCGAGCTATAGTCTAGTCGCTTCGGACGTGGCACAAAATATCATTATTTAAAGTACCCAAAAACAAATTTTTTGTATACCCTTGGTTATTATTCACATAATAACTGATATAATTTAAAATTCTGTATTGAATGAAAAGCCAATAAAAATAAAATAAGTTAAAATATTGTGTTTTACGCGACTGAAAATGTCTAGTAGTATAAGGTACGCCGGCAGTCCGATTCTGTTAGCGCATCCAAATTTCCGCTCTATGATGATAAGTTACAATTTTTACAGGGGACTCTGTATACAATGCCACATTTTTCATCCCTGCTAAGAGGGGCCTTAGTTCTAGAATAAATCTGAGAAATGGTTTTTATTTGCTTTCTCGCTATTTTTATGTTAGTATGTTTAAAAACATTTATTAATTTTTCTGTTATATTGTCAATATGTGGTAATGAACAATAGAAAGTTGTTCGAGGATTGTTTTCTACTACACTATTGTTTTGTGTGTAAGAATTTGATGGATTAACAGAAATCGGTGTTTGTGATGTTAGGGACATGGGTTGTGATTGCCTTTCAAAAATGTTTTCTGGTATCTTGTACTGAGTGCTGAACAAGAATTTGTTAATAAGGTTTATTGGATAGGAATTCTCCACCAATATGCCCCTCAGTTGGTCTAAAGCTTCTTTTCTGTGTTGGGGGTGAGTGAGTTTAACTGCTCTATTTTTCATACCTAAGATTAGGTTTATTTTTGTTCTCATAGGGTGGTAAGAGAAGTAACTGACAAACCTATTCGAACAATATGGTTTTCTATACCTCCTCGTTCGCAGGATGTCGTCATTATCTCTAGTGACCAGCATATCCAGAAATGGGATAGAGTTATTAGTTTCTTCCTCAATAGTGAATTGTACATGTCGGTCATAAGAGTTGAACAATTCTAGAGCTACCTCTGCTCTACCCCTCGGTACAGAGAGCAAAAGGTCATCCACGTATCTTTTTACAAAAGGAATGTGAAAAGGCATATATTGTAGACAATCCCTAACCAAGTCATCCAATACATAGTTAACCAGGATAGGGGAAATTTTGGATCCCATGGGGGTACCAAATATTTGTTTATAGTATGTGTTGTTGAAGATTAGTACATTAGAATCAAAGATGTAAGTTAGAATATTTTCGAATTGTTCAACAGTTAAGTTGCAAAATTGTGAAATCGTGTCCCAGTGATTATTTATACTCTTTAAAATAGATTCCAAAGATAAGTTAGTAAATAGCGAGACAACATCAAAACTAACAATAACATAATTGTGAGGAAGTTGAAAATTATTAACAAATTGACTAAACGAAAAAGAATCTCTTACATAAAATTCGTTGTTTGTGTTGTAAGATGCTGTTAGAATATCTGTTAGATATTTTGCCAAAGCTCCATTGGGGCTGTTTATAGAAGAGACAATCGGCCTCATTGACAGTGTTGGTTTATGTATTTTCGGCAATGTGTAAAATCTTGGTGCTACCGAATTATAAGTGTTTAATTTAAAGGCTGTAGCTTCGTCAATGACGCCCTGTTCTTTCAATGTCTTGACAATTCTATTCGCTTTAAGCTGCAATGTATAAGTAGGATTCTGATTTAATTTTTTATAATAGTGATCATCTTCAAGTAATTCTTGACTTTTTTGAATGTAATCCTCTTTATACATTGCAACAGTGACGTTACCCTTATCACTACGAAGAATATAAATGTCTGGATGGTCCCTTAAGAAGAGCTTGCATCTATTAAAAATATCATTCAGGAATGGTTTATTATTATGATTTTTGTGTATAAAGTTAGTTAAGACATTAGTATACTGAGCCCTAAAGCAATCTTTCTGTTTATCATCACAGCTTGAAATAATATTTTCCATATATATATATATATATATATATATATATATATATATATATATATATATATATATATATATATATATATATATATATATATATATATATATATATATATATATATATGTATATATATATGTATATATATATGTATATATATATATATATATATATATATATATATATATATATATATATATATATATATATATATATATATATATATATATATATATATATATATATACAGTGACCGGCAAAAAGTTGGACACATATGGGAAAAAATTTTATTATTGGAATATTGAAAAAACTTTTTATGCCGATTGTCTCTGCATGATGGGTAACCTAAAAATTCATTTTGACATTTGTTACGTGATTACTCGTTTGCCGGCAAAATTGAAAAAAATATATATTGTCATGGAAAACTGGTATTAGGTGACAAGATATTGAAAAAAGTTATTAGAAAAGTGTTTAGATTTTAATTTTATACTCCTTGGCAGAGTCTGGAGCCAAAATTAAAAAAAAAAAAATATTTTACATTTTTTGAAAAAAAAAATGTACAATATTAGTTTCATATTCCCATGAATTTAATAAAAATGTGTTAAATGATCGAAAACCAAGGTAATAACCTATTATCTCAACATTTTTGTTATTACTTAAAAGTTTTATTTGATAAAATTTAAAATTTAGCTTTTTTCCATGTACTTGGGTGTGGCCAGGCCCTGTATCTGGCAACCATATTTACCATTTATAGTTACTTCTGGAACAATATGCTTACGAAAGACCGTTTGCTCTAATTTTGAAGAAATTTTAACGTGTCTACCAAAATGGTTGCCAGATACAGGGCCTGGCCACACCCAAGTACATGGAAAAAAGCTAAATTTTAAATTTTATCAAATAAAACTTTTAAGTAATAACAAAAATGTTGAGATAATAGGTTATTACCTTGGTTTTCGTTCATTTAACACATTTTTATTAAATTCATGGGAATATGAAACTAATATTGTACATTTTTTTTCAAAAAATGTAAAATATTTTTTTTTAATTTTGGCTCCAGACTTTGCCAAGGAGTATAAAATTAAAATCTAAACACTTTTTTCTAATAACTTTTTTCAATATCTTGTCACCTAATACCAGCTTTCCATGACAATATATATTTTTTTCAATTTTGCCGGCAAACGAGTAATCACGTAACAAATGTCAAAATGAATTTTTAGGTTACCCATCATGCAGAGACAATCGGCATAAAAAGTTTTTTCAATATTCCAATAATAAAAATTTTTCCCATATGTGTCCAACTTTTTGCCGGTCACTGTATATATATATATATATATATATATATATATATATATATATATATATATATATATATATATATATATATATATATATATATATATATAAACTTGTAATTGATTTAAATAAACTTTATTATTATTATTATTATTAGTTGAGTGCTCTTTTTTTCATTAAGGACGATATAAATAAACCTGTTAATAAAAGCCAACATATACATTACATTATTATATAAATTATTAAATTGAAAAAAATAATATTCAATAAATACATACAAATTTCTTTTTGAGGAGAAGAGAGATCCTTAGAGAAAAATAAATAAATAATTTTTATATTATACAAAATAATATCAAAGTAATTCCAAAAATTTCTTTAAATCATTTGTTGTTAATATCCAGGCTTTTATTTCAATTATGTATATATATATATATATATATATATATATATATATATATATATATATATATATATATATATATATATATATATATATATATATATATATATATATATATATATATACAGGGTGGTGCAACCAAGATGGGGTGGACGATTGTGAGTAAACGGTGAGGAATTTCGAAAATTTTTTTTTTGGATATTATCGATAGTCAAACACGCTACGTTTTAAAAATATAGCCATAATACAGGGTGGTCCGAAAAACTCGTGGTGAACCAAACTTGTATTTTTTTAAATGGGACACCCTGTATATAATTGTTCCAATTGATTCTCCTGTTCATTACGATCATTTTGATATAGGGTTTATTGGGTCTAAAATTTATAGTAAGGGAATGGGACGCGGTTAAAGTTGAAAAAATGCTCACAGTTCGGAAATTTAAAAAAAAAATTGAAACAGGTATGGAAAAACCAAATATTCCATAAAACGTTACATATCCTTGAATACACTAATCGCTTGCAATTTGTTTAAAATTATTCACTGTTATACAGGGTCATCAAGTTTTGCAAATACGCCCTGGACTCATTTTTTTTAAATGGAACACCCTATATATTTTATTTTCATGTTAAAGGTAACATTGCTAGCTTTCAAAAAATATTATACATGATGCCTTTCTGACCAACAGTTTTTTAGTAAACTAGCCGTGAAAGCAAAGTTTCTTCATTCTAATACGATTAGACTGAATTTACGTTGTTTATTATTAAATATCTAATATTAGGAGGCCATGACACTGTCATAAATGAAACCAAAGATTGACGAACTTGTCAAAGCTACTGCCGCATAATCCATTATTTACAAGTTAAGCGTAGGTGAGGTAAGAAAACTGAGACCCGAAATCTTTACATGTTTATTAGAGATATTTCAAAAAACAGAAAATATTGTTTTTAGGAAATGTAAAGTAATTAATAAACCAGTTATAAACAAAGATAATCAGTTATCAGTATTATTAATGGTGTAAGAAAATTAATTAATCAAAAACAGAACATCTTTTGAAATTATTTAGTTATGTGTTATGTACTTACTTGTCAACCTAACTTAATATAAACAATTAAAAAAGCTCATAAAAGGTGTTCAACTAAACCACCATTTTGCTGAAGGCACATTTAGAGTCTATCCATAAGTGAAAGTTTCACTTTTCCCAAAGTCTGTTCTGAAATGTTGCGAAAACTGTTTCTTATTCTCGTCTTCATATCTTTCACTGTGGTTAGAACCTCTTTATAGACTTCTTTTTCAACATGCCCCATAGAAAAAATCTAGTGGTGTTAAGTCGGGTGATCTGGCTGGCCACTTAACTGGTCCACCTCGCCCAATCCAACGATCTGTCTTCCAATTATCGACAAAATATCTTGCGTTCCTATAGTAATGCGGGGGCGCTCCATCATGTTGAAACCATAAGGATCCCCTTACCATTAAAGGTAAATCTTCAAGCAATTCTGGCAACTCGTTTCTCAAAATGTTGTTTATAACTGGTGTAGTAATTACTTTACATTTCCTAAAAACAATATTTTCTGATTTTTGAAATATCTCTAATAAACATGTAAAGATTTCGGGTCTCAGTTTTCTTACCTCACCTACGCTTAACTTGTAACTAATGGATTATGCGGCAGTAGCTTTGACAAGTTCGTCAATCTTTTGTTTCATTTATGATAGTGTCATGGCCTCCTAATATTAGATATTTAATAATAAACAACCTAAATTCAGTATAATCGGATTAGAACCAGAGAAAAATAAGATAGAGAGAATAATATCTCTTCTTCCCGCCAGCTCGACCACGCTATGGCCTTCAAACGGCAACACCCCGAGATTGGCGCGTACGATTCTCACAATACACCCCGACTTAGCCAGTGCGGTAGCAACACGGCAAGCAGAGAGAGTTTTCTGCGGCGCGTCTCAATACTCACTTTCACTGTGCTTTATGCGCCATTCTGTTTTTAACGCGTGGCTACATTTTTGGAGAATCTTTGAAACATTCGATTGTTGTTTTTCGTATGTGTTTCTTGTAACGGGGTATTTTACGTGCACATATAGTTTTCTATACCTTTTTGTATCTTCGTGTGTTTGTTTTTCAAATCATGACATCACAGCTTTTGTATAATAATCTTTCCTTTTGGGGGAACTTTAAATTACGTTTTTGACATCTGCGCAGTAAACCAAAATGCGAATCACGCGCAAACCGAGCATGCAATATTCGAATATTGGAATAGCGAATATTTTCCATTCAAAATTATTCATATGTTCGAATATTGAAATAAGTATTTCAGTATTCGAGTATTCAAATATTTGAGTTTTCGATTTTGTGAATATTCCGATATTTGATTAGTCAAATACTTATGAAACGGTTAAAAATACGTATGCACTTTACTCAATTGTTTAGTTAAGTTTAGAAAAAGTTTTCAGTTTCAAAAAAGAAGTAACCGTCAGTAATGAATGTCAATTCAAGTATCAGAATAAAGGCCGATTTCGCTTGAATTGTAATTATTCGAATAGTCGAGTCAACTATTCGAAGTATCGAATCAACTATGCGAATAGTGGACTCAAATATTCGAATAGTCGAATCGACTATTCGAATATTCGAACCGACTATTCGAATAGTCGAACCGACTATTCGATTAGTCGAATGAACTATTCGAATCAAATATTCGAATAGTCTCCACGAATATTCGAATCGACTATTCGATTCTACTATTCGAATAGTCTAATCAAGTATTCGAATCCAATATTCGAATAGTCTCCACGACCATTTGAATAGTCGAATCGATTATTCGATTCGACCATTCGAATAGTCGAATCAACTATTCGAATATTCGAATCAAATATTCGAATAGTCTCCACGAATATTCGATTCGAATAGTTGAACCGACTATTTGAATAGTCGATTCAACTATTCGAATAGTCGAACCGACTGTTCGAATAGTCGAATAAACTATTGTAATGGTCGATTCGATTATTCGAATAGTCGACTCGACTATTCGAAAATTCTACTAGTCGAATCGACTATTAGGATATTCGTGGAGACTATTCGAACACTGAATAATTCGAATATTTGAATAATAAATGAAGTAAGTATTCCAATACTTCGATTTCAAAAATTCCTAGCCCTAGTCTACACTGGAACCCATTCACTTTTAAGAATATATTATCGCCAGCAGTAAAGGTACAACTACGTATTTAACTTTTTTACTTTTCTCCCCAACTTTTTTTTCGACTTCTCTATTTTTGTTGTTCCGTTCCTTACAAATAATTTTACTTTTGCCGTAAAAGTTTTTTATATTCCAATTGATAAAAGCTTTAGATTCGATGAAAAATATAAAGGATAACACCGTACATCAGAAATCTTCATAATAACGGACATATAATAAAGACACGAAATAGAGAATGTTTGGTATTTTGTAAGAATATTTACACTTTGTCAAAACTATATTTCATTTAGTTAGGTATGTTTTGTTACATAATTCTATAAAGGGCTTAAGTTATTGTAAAAAGCCTGTAGTTTTGTAATTTCATGCAATGCTTTTCATTTTTACTATTCATAGTTTTTTATTTTACTCTACATTTTTTATAGGTTTTCTTGTAGAAGTAAAATTGCTATAAATAAGGTTCCTACTTACTTGTTCCTAGATTAGCTATTAAATATTTAATAATACATTTTAATACTACTGTAGTATACTCATATTGTATTTTTTATTTTGCATCGTTTTTTTATAACAGCCCAAAATCTGCAGCGCACGCCCATGGCAGTTTATTTCGACGTCGGTTTGGAGGTCACAGAAAGCAAATCGTATTTATGAATGAAATCCGTACGAGATATTCTTCTCTCTATCTTATTTTTCTCTGTTAGAACGAAGAAACTTTGCTTTCACGGCTAGTTTACTAAAAAACTGTTGGTCAGAAAGGCATCATGTATGGTATTTTTTGAAAGCTAGCAATGTTACCTTTAACATGAAAATAAAAATATATAGGGTGTTCCATTTAAAAAAAATGAGTCCAGGGCGTATTTGTAAAACTTGACCACCCTATATAACAGTGAATAATTTTAAACAAATTGCAAGCGATTAATGTATTCAAGGATATGTAACGTTTTATGGAATATTTGGTTTTTCCATACCTGTTTCATTTTTTTTTTAAAATGGCCGAACTGTGAGCATTTTTTCAACTTTAACCGCGTCCCATTCCCTTACTATAAATTTTAGACCAAATAAACCCTATATCAAAATGATCGTAACGAACACGAGAATCAATTGGAACAAATATATACAGGGTGTCCCATTTAAAAAAATACAAGTTTGGTTCGCCACGAGTTTTTCGGACCACCCTGTATTATGGCTATAATTTTAAAACATAGCGTGTGTGACTATCGATAATATCCAATAAAAATTTTTTCCAAATTCCTCACCGTTTACTCACAATCGTCCACCCCATCTTGGTTGCACCACCCTGTATATATATATATATATATATATATATATATATATATATATATATATATATATATATATATATATATATATATATATATATATATATCCAGAGGCTTTCAAAATTAGTGTAATAAAACCTATCTTTAAAAGTGGAGATTCATGTAAAATTACTAATTATAGACCGATAACATTAATATCTTCATTAGCTAAAGTTTTTGAAAAAATTTTAAAAATAAGAATTGATAATTATTTAAACAAATTAAATTTTATTTCTGAAAAACAATTTGGTTTTTCAAAAAAATAAGTCAACGCAACATGCTATTTGCTATTTAACAGAAAAATATATGATACATTAAATAATAAACAACCTTGTATTTGTATTTTTCTGGATTTAGCAAAAGCTTTCGATACTGTTAGCCCTGATTTACTTATTAAGAAATTAGAAAATATTGGATTTAGAGGAATACAGGATAAAAAACTATCTAAAAGATAGGCCAAATCATGTTATGATAGATAAAGAAGAAAGTTATTCAAAAGTATTTAAATACGGTGTTCCCCAAGGAACAATTTTAGGGCCTTTATTTTTTAATATTTACATTAATGATTTATTTAGTATAACTTGTGATGGGAAAATTCATAGTTTTGCAGACGATACTGTTATTTTTTTATAGTGATACAAATTGGAACAACATACATAACAAAATTACAAAAGATTTTAAAATAGTTAAAAATTGGTTTGATAAAAATCATCATTTTTATGACGCGTGTCATGGTTATGTTTTTTAAATTGTATTAGATTTGTATTTTTAAAAACGTATACTAAAATATTATAAATATATATTTGCCTAACGTCCATTTTTTTGTTTCTGAATATAATTCCTTTGAAGGATAAAAATAGTCTTTATTAAATATAATTTTTAGAAATCTTTTTTGTAATACTTCTAAAGGAATAAATTCTACTTATTCCTCCCCAACCTAAAATCCCGCAATTCAAATGAGTTTTAACTAAGGCATAATACAATGTTTCTAAGTGTTTTATATCCAAAAAGGTTTTAACATTTTTGAATATTGGTAGCAAACTTCTTAATTTTTTAATTAAGTAATCTACATGTAAATCCCAATTTAATTTATTGTCAAAAATTGTTCCCAAGTATTTAACACTGTTAGCTTTTAAAATCTGAATAGTATCGTTTATTTTAATACTATCCACATTTGAGGTGTTATTATTTTGATTTAGACTAAAAGTAAGATAATTTGTTTTGTCAAAATTAATTGTTAATAAGTTATTATCAAACCAATTTTTAACTATTTTAAAATCTTTTGTAATTTTGTTATATATGTTGTTGCAATTTGTATCACTATAAAAAATAACAGTATCGTCTGCGAAACTATGAATTTTCCCATCACAAGTTATACTAAATAAATCATTAATGTAAATATTAAAAAATAAAGGCCCTAAAATTGTTCCTTGGGGAACACCGTATTTAAATACTTTTGAATAACTTTCTCTTTATCTATCATAACGTGATTTGGCCTATCTTTTAGATAGTTTTTTATCCTGTATTCCTCTAAATCCAATATTTTCTAATTTCTTAATAAGTAAATCAGGGCTAACAGTATCGAAAGCTTTTGCTAAATCCAGAAAAATTACAAATACAAGGTTGTTTATTATTTAATGTATCATATATTTTTCTGTTAAATAGCAAATAGCATGTTGCGTTGACTTATTTTTTTGAAAACCAAATTGTTTTTCAGAAATAAAATTTAATTTGTTTAAATAATTATCAATTCTTATTTTTTAAATTTTTTCAAAAACTTTAGCTAATGAAGATATTAATGTTATCGGTCTATAATTAGTAATTTTACATGAATCTCCACTTTTAAAGATAGGTTTTATTACACTAATTTTGAAAGCCTCTGGATATATACTTGTATTAAAAATATTATTTATAAGAAAAGTAAGTGGTCTAGAAATACTAGTTTTAATACATTTTAAAATTTCCGAAGTTATGCCGTCAGCACCAGGTGATTTTTTTATGTTTAAACTATCAATCATATTCTCAAGTTCTTGCCTATTAGCTTTTTCTAAATTAAATGAACCTATGTTGTTGATCTATAAATGAATTACTGTTATTTCCGTTCTTTATCTTGCTCGCTAATTTTTCTCCCACTTCAGAAAAATAATCAATAAAACTATTAGCCATAACTTTCTTATCGGTAAGTGATTTGTTTTCAATTCTAATGTCATTTACATTTTTTTGTTTTTGATTTTTATTACATAATTCTTTAATAGTTTTTCAACGATCTTTATTATTGTTTTCACATTTATCAATTTGAGATTTATAAAAATTAATTTTCGTCTCTTTTATTAGCTTATTTAATTTGTTTTTGTATATTTTATATTTATACAGAAAAATCATTTTTATTTTTTTGTATTTTTTTTTTAAATTGGTTCTTTGTCCTAATGGAATTTAATAATCCATTAGTAATCCATTCTTTCCTTTTTTTATTTTTTACTTTGATTTTAGTTGTACATATTTCTATATTATTTTGAATTTCTTTAATTAAAGTATTAGATAAATCCTCTGTTTCTGAATAAGAGTAGTAGTTTGACCAATCGATTTTTGTCATTTTTTTTTTTTAGTCTTGAATAATTAATATAATTTTTAAAATCTGAAATAGATTCCATATTATTATTATTAAGATTTTTTGTAAAATTATTGGGTAATGATCAGTAATTTGATATTTAAAAATTAAAGATTTAAAATAATCCCCTGTTTTTTCAAATATATGATCAATACAAGAATTATGTTTATTTGTTTCTCTTGTAGTTTTATTTATTAATGATATAAAACCATATTCACTCAATAAATTTAAATATTCACAACTTTCTCTAGAGTTTGAAAAAATATCGATATTAATGTCACTCACTACAATTACTGTTTCATTTTTACAATTATATTCAATATCTTCAAAGACATTCTTTAAATTGAAAGTAAATTCAAAGATAGGTGGAGGTTTATATATACTTATAATTATTAATTTTTTCATGGCTAAGACATATTTTCAAAAAAACTATTTTAATTTCTCTCAAAGAGATAATATCAAAAAAATAATTATGCTTATTTTTAACATACACCAAAACACCGTCAGTTTTATTGAAACTTCCATTATTGTATATCAACTCGTAATTATTTAATTGAAATAAATCAGTATTAAAAATCTTCCAAGTTTCTGTTAATATAATAATGTAAAAATCATGGTCAAGATGATTTAAATAGTTATTTATTATACAAGGGAAAAAGTATTAGATTTTAGCCCGAGGTTATGTTGTCTCCCGACGCGAAGCGGAACCGTCTCGGAAAACCCAGAGCAAAAATCTAATATTTTTCCCGTGTATAATACACTATTTTTTTCTGTGACGGGAAAAACGACGATTTAATATTGAAAAACCATATTATTACAATATATTAAAGTCAGAAAATTATCGATGTGAAATTTGAATTTTTAAACTGGTAGGCTGTTGTACTTATAGCGACAATTAGACCTGCGTTGCTAGGGAAACCTTTAAAGTAATCAAACAGCTGTCATTTTAATTCTGTGATTTGATTTTAAAATTGCGAACTTAGTGGTTGTTTTGTAGTTATTTTGAATAATATAAAGTTAAAAATTGTCTGATTCCGAGTTTTCTCTGACTCCATCGGAGTTAGTAGAAGCAGCGAAAGTAGCAAGGAAACGTAACTTTTGTATAATAAAATATTCTAAAATTAAATATCTACCTTTACTTATGTGTATATATATCCGGGAAAAAAGTACTCACTCTTTTCCCGGGGAAAAAAGTAATTTCATAAAAAGTGACATTTTGTTACCTGTCAACAGAGATAAAATGTCAAACGTTTTTCCCGTCACGGAAAAAAATAATTTAGTTTCATCACAATTCTTGACAATACTTCTAACATTATTATGACATACTGAAACAGAATTTGGTGATCTTGTCATAAAATTATTAAACTCATTCTTATCATTCACAAGCTGCGTTTGAATATCTGTCATTTTAAAATCCTTAACGTATTTGTCTATTTTCAGATTTAAACCTTCAGTTAAAAGTTATGTAGAAATAAAAATGTATTAAAAAAAATAATTAAAATTTCCAAAAAGTAAAGAAGAAAAAGTAAGAGTACCCCCAGGTTGAAACCTAAATTAAATTTAAAACACTAAATAATATTTACGAATCATAGTAACATTTGCGGGTACAAAACTCATTTATGGGGATCTTTTCAAAAAAATCGGTAAGTTACGATAATTGTCTTAACAAAAGGACGAATAACAACTTTCTGAACGTGCTGCGTGAAACAGAATCTGTTTTTTTTATTTTATAAATTCTGTAATGAAAGAATTTTGGTTATATGTACTTTTAAAATAATATGTACTTGTGCTCAATTAGTATTTTTCGTTTTCAAGCTAGTAGGAATAACGCTTATCTCATTTATAACCTAATATAGGGTGTCATGAATATTATGAAAACTGAGGCTACTGACAAAAAGGATTGATTTCGCAGTGCCTTTTAACTATTTTTTTTTTGTTTTTTCTTAGGAAAAGGTTTAATTTTTTTTCTTTGTCTTAAATTACGCTTAAAAACAGAAAATAAATTCTCCTTAAAGATTTATATGTCTGGCAACGTTACAACAAATTCAATTGTTTTAAGTTTGTCGCGCGCAATTTTCTGTCATGCGCTATGTCGGGACATGTGCTCGCTTAGCCAGGTGCGTCGTTAGATGTTCGATTTAAGAAAAAAAACGTATTGGGTAGGTCTGTAGACTACTACAGGAGTCACTCATTTCAATATATGCAGTGAATTCCATAACACCCTGTATTAGAGAAGATTACAGTAAAGCGCATTGCTAGGCAGGCTAGGGGAATGGCGCTGGCGTGGTTGCGAAGCTTTTTATTGGATACATTCCAGTGTTCTAAAGTTAACAACTTTCTCTCCAGAGAGTATGGGGTGCCATCGGGATTACCGCAGGAATCGCACAGTGGTCCGGTTCTTTTCAAACTCTTTACCAACGACGTTGGTGGTGAATTGGAGTCAAACCATTTACTATTTGCGAATGATTTAAAATTATATCGAGCTATAAGAAATAATCAAGACTATCAGAAACTTCAACGCGATTTAGAAGTCAGATTATGTCAAATATTGTAAATCAGTTATTTCAGGAAAATAGCAGTCATTTCTCGTCTAATATCTAAGCATTATATTATGTACTAGCTTATTCCCGCGACTTCGCCCGCGTGGTGTGGGTGATAATAGTGTAGTTTTGATGTCGTGATTATGAATACTTGACACATGAGTTATGTTAGGTTAGGTAAGTTACATATATCATAGACTAAATAATACCTAGACGAACACTGCCGTGCAACGAAAAGCGGGTCTCCCTTGAGACATTTGGTGGGTTTACTGGTATATGGTTTAAAAGTTTGTTTGTCTACCATTATATAAATATGTATACTATGTATCTACATGTATATATAATGGTGTATAAACAAACTTTTAAACCATAAACCAGTAAACCCACCAAATGTTTTCCCAAATCCCTCCCCCCCTCAACACACACGTAATTTTCTTAACACTTATTACACAAAATTAGATTTTTTGACCCCGAAACAGGCACAGTAGTTTACATTTCTGGAAGCAATTGCCAATATCTCCCTTTTGCTCCCCCCCCCCCCCGTTCCCGTTAATTTTTTACCATCTGTTGGACAAAATTAGATTTTCGGACCTCAGTAAATAGTCCTGTCAAATATATTTTTAATATTTTCTGTGAACATTGTATTTCCAACGGAGTCCGTTCCTGGAATGTAATATTCGAATCCAGTCTCTAGATAAGTAAATTACGAACTTTCCCCATTTCACCCCCTTAGGGGTTCATGTCTAAAACGTTATAAAACATTTATTTTTTAGAGTACTTTTACGTAGTTTCAAGGTAATAGAACAGCATAACAATTTTATTCCATTACAAACTTTGAACCCCCATTTCACCCCCTTAGGGGTTGATTTATTAAAAACTGTAAAACACGTGTTTAAACATTTATTTTTTAGAGTACTACTATGAAGTTTCGAGGTAATAGGACCATCTAATATTTTTTCTCCATACAAAGTTTGAACCCGTTTCGCCCCCTTAGGGGTGAATTTTGAAAAACCCCTCCTTAGTGCACGCCTACGTTAAGGAATCTCTGTGCAAAATTTTAAATTTCTAGACCCAGCGGTGCGGGCTGTGCGTTGATACGTCAGTCAGTCAGTTTCTTCTTTTATATATAGAGATAAATGGTGTTGTGCCGTAATCAAATAAATACATAATACGCCATTAGATCAAGAACGCTCATTCTGATGCAAAGTGCTCACATGATGCAAATTTGCTGCGACGCAAAAGTCTTTATCAACAGATACAATGGAAGAGTTGTTAATGATGCAAGTGAACGCGAAAATAGGCAAGTCCTTATGGATTAATTTTATTTTTATCCTTGCGAACCTGTAAATAAACCGGTAATGGCACTGGCACAACTCTAATAAATTAGGCTAATGTTAGGGCTTTCATGAAAAAATCTTGCAATTCAAGTAAGAGCCACTCCAATTATGTCTCTGTCTGTTTTTAAACATTTTACGAAGAGAAATAATTCCTTTTTCTATTGACCAAAGGGAATTTTAAAAATCTACTATTTTATCACTATTCCTTTTAATCAAGATACTGTAATAATTTAATAGTTCATAATATAAATTTATACTGTGTACTTAAAAAAATGTTATACCTTTTAAAATAACAAACATACCTCATTTCTTCAGATAATGAAAATCTTCTCCTTGGGGCCTTTAAATTTTTCAGTTCTTCATTATCAGCTGCCTCTTGAGAAAATCTATAACACAAGTAAATGCTTTAGAAATAATTTAATTACATCCGTGAAAAAATTAACGTATACGCGTACGCGTATACAGTATACGCGAGAGGTAGTCTACGCTCAAATATGAGTGTGGCACTTTAAGAGGAATATTTTAACATCAAGTATAATATTCAAATAAACATAATTGGTGGTTTAAGTATAAAGCATTTTTATTATGATTCTGTGTTCATAAGCCTGGTTGTTCCCGCCAAGCCGCCACTAAAATTATTTTATACACAGAATATCTAATGAATTATGAAAACACGAAAATTTGGCATAAAGTGTAAAGTTAGTGCTCCGCAACACTTAATTTATGAATTTATTAGAACATTTTTTTAATAATCAAAATGTGGTATGAACAACAAACTGTGTTGGTTAGGATACCAAATTAAAGAACTCATCGATATAATAGTATGCCACCATCTTTTAATTTTTAATATAAAATTATAAAAAATATTAAAATATACATAATATAAAAATTACAAAAAAAAATTTTTAGTTTTAAGTTTTAGTTATAATATCCAGGGTGTTATGAAATGCACTGCATATATTGAAACCAGTGACTCCTTGGGTAGTCTACTATGTTCGATTTTCTTCAATATAGAAAAAAATTGAAAAGGTGGACATGTCAAGATTCACGACAACAGACGAACAACCTTGAGTGACGGGGCGGTATATAGACCGACTGAAAGGCGGTCTATAAGAATATTCGCAGTTTGCAAATATTACTCTACATACATGTTATCTCGCTCTTGCTTTTGTGTCCCTGTCCCCGTATCTTTTTACAAGCTTTTATTTAGCTTCACCTCTTAGTTTATATGTTTAGGTTAAATATTGCAATCAAAATTTCGACTAGTTCTAATTGAGCTAGAGCTTTGAAATTTTGCACAAGTCCTGTGACAATACAATATCTAATATTATTCTAAATCCAATATGGCGGACACCCCAAGATGGCGGATAACCTTTTTCTTCACAATCCCCTTCATATGGGTATCAAATGAAAGAGTTTGACGAGTAGAATAATGCGATAAGTTATGTGACGTCATTCTAAACCCAATATGGCGGACGCCACAAGATGGCGGATTACCTTTTTTTACAACCCCCTTGACATGGGTAACAAATAAGAGGGTTTGACGAGTAAAATACGATTAGCTATGTTACGTCATTCTAAACCCAACATGGCGGACGCCACAAGATGGCGGATTACCGTTTTCAAAACCCCCTTAACAGGGGTATCAAATGAAAGGATTTGCCGAATAGAATACGATAAGCTATGCGACGCCATTTTAAACCCAATATGGCGGACGCCACAAGATGGCGGATTACTTTTTTCTTCACAATCCCCTTGATATTGGTATCCAATGAAAGGGTTTAACGAATAGAATACGATAAGCTATGTGACGTCATTTTAAACCCAATATGGCGGACGCCACAAGATGGTGAATTACCTTTTTCTTTACAATCCCCTTGATATGGGTATCAAATGAACACCACAAGGCCTGTACAGGTCCGGTTCTACTTTGTTCGCCCGAATAGTTGGTGGCGCTTGCGATCTAGTGACTCGCAATTGTAGATTAAGTGCTGAACTGTTTCCCTGTCCCTACCGCATAGTCTGCAGCTAAGGTCTTCCTGGTACAGTTTCATTTTGTTGAGGTGGTCCTTTACAGCCATGTGTCCTGTTAGTACCCCTACGATTGTCCTCAACTGGATCCTGCTCAGATTTAGCAGTTGCCTGGTGAGTCTAGGATTGGGATTTCCTATAGCGGCCTTGCTGTGGTTCAGTCCCTGTACTCCATTCCAGTGGACTTTGTGTTGGTGTTTGATCCATCTGTTTACCGCCTCTCGTGCCGTGCACTTTGGCACCCCGAGAGATGGTTCTGGGCCAATATATGGTGCAGCCGATCCCTGTCTAGCAAGTTCGTCGGCTTTTTCGTAACCAGTGATGCCCTTGTGTCCCGGTACCCACATGAGCTTGACTGAGTTTCTGACAGCGAGCGCGCCAAGATCGTTTATGCACTCCCATACCAGTCCCGAAGTGGCTCTGTGGCATGAGAGTGCCCTCAAAGCGGCCTGACTGTCTGAACAGATATAGATCCGCTTATTTGAATAAGCCCTCCTATTGTTTTCCAGCGCACATTGTAAGATGGCGTAAGTTTCTGCTTGGAATACCGTGGGTACTTCCCCAAGGAGAAAGACATGTCCCTCCTTGGTCCGACCCCATGTACTCCTGCTCCGGTTTTTGATCCGTCGGTGTACCATATGATTGCCCCCGGAGGAAACTCTGGGTTTGTCGAAGTCCATTCCCTGCGATCCGCTATTACTACCTCGTAGGGGATGTTGTATTGGAATTTTGGAGTCATGTAGTCCGATCTCATTTCTAAATCGGGCCCTCCAATCTTCTCTCTTATGAGTTCATGTCCAGCCCTTTTCCGCAATGAAGAGGGCAGTGTTTTGTAGTCGATAGAGACCCATCCTCGCCTCTCCCTGGATGACCAGGTGCAAGGAAGGAAGGTCTAGGAGATTCTCCATCGCTGAGGTGGGGGTCGATCTCATTGCCCCTGTAATGCCCAGACAGGCTAGTCTTTGCAGACTGCTGAGCCTGAGCATTATTGTTTTCTGCGTTGCCTTGGTCCCCCAGACCAAGGCTGCATATGTTATTGCGGGTTTCACCACTCTGGTGTACAGCCAGTGCACCATCTTTGGTGAGAGACCCCATGTTTTCCCATACGTTCGTCTGACCACCGCAAGGGTGATCTCCGCTTTTCGTATGGTTTTGTCCACATGCTTGTTCCAGGTAAGTTTTGAGTCCAGTGTTACCCCCAAATACTTTACCTCTTCCTGCAGTGGAATTGTCACTCCTCGCAGGGTTAGAGGACCGAGCCCCTCCTTTTTCCTGCGGTTAGTGAACGGGACGATGACAGTCTTGTGTGGGCTTACATTAAGTCCTTCCTGTCCTACCCATTTTTCCACTACGGCGAGGGCGCTCCTCATGCCAAAAAAAAATGCCCTTGCGCGAGGTCGTGCAAAAATCCTAGCCTTAGTGCACACTTATTGTTTACTTAAACAAACCAAAATCTAGCGATCATCCATAACTACTGACACAGCTATATTTGTATTATCGAATCCATTGATACTTGAAATTAAGAATATAAATAAATCTTCAAGAAAAATACAAGGAAAATACAAAAAACATTAAAAATTAGTCCTTATTGAATAATTATTATCGAGAATTAAAATCTTATTCATCCACTGCTTGCTGATCACGAACCGACCAGACAAGCGCGAGCGCAAGGAAATCCAAATTCCCATAGGTAATCGTATCTTTGGATGTATTATAGGTAGACACGTACTTTTTTTTTAATTTACGCGATACTGAAGCAGCTTCATGAAAATTATGGATATAGTCACATAAAAAATATGATGGACAAATATGTACTTCTAATCCTGACCATGCATTAGTATCTTCGCCTGTTTTTTAATTGTTCTAGGACTTATAGCCTGCGATAGTTTGTATCTAGAAGTATTAAACTATACTCGTTTCAAAGGTAATTGCATAGGCTTCAAGATAAGTCGGCTCATTATGCCCTACCTTGTCCGTTTTAAAAGATATATCCTAAAAACGGGCAAAACAAGCGTTTTTCAGTCATTTTTTGAAATTTCGTAAGGGTTTAAATATTTTGGACATATACAGCGTGTTATGAAACTCACTGCATATATTGAAACTGGTAAATTCTGATTTGAATTCAGATTGGGGAAAAAGTCATAAATGGCGCTTCGCGATTATACCTAAGCTAGGTATCGCCCCTCAAAAAAAATTTTTAATCAGTGCACACCACTGGAAATAAAACACATGGCCATATAAAGAACAAAATAATAGTGAGCTAAGTTGTGTTGCGAGGTCTTTTAACAATATTTCTATGTAACAAGTTTGAAGAAATAATATTTTTAATACATTACTTTTAAAGAAAGAAATCCTACCAACTCTTAAAAAATTCTCTATTTGAAAATGTTAAAATACTGCCTATAACACAAATTTAATAAAACTCTAGAGAAAAACTGTTTAAACCTAATTAAATACCCCAACTTCAACTAAATTTAAAATGCACCTCACTAAGCGACGAAACGATATTTTGTTAACATTAAACGGCTTTAACTTTTGTTAATATTTAACGGCTTTAACTTTTGTTAATATTTAACGGCTTCAACTTTTTCTTTCACAAATTAAGAAATAAGTAGCAAAAATAATGTAAACCGTATTATTAAACTGGTCAATATGGATCCATACACAGCTGACGATGACGCATGAGTTCGGTTCGGCCAATCGGAATCACTCTAGCGGTCTGAATGGGGTCAACAACCCTTTAGCTTGGCTTCGGGTACATCTACTACCTGCTTTACTGCTTAGGCCACTATACAAATACGCGTGCATATTTCAATATATTTTTCTAAAGCAATCCCTACACCAGGCATGGGCAACCCACGGCCCGCGGGCCAAATGCGGCCCTCCATTGGATCTTTTCCGGCCCGCCATGGAAATATGTAAAAGTAGAATTTGTTTGTAAACTCCTTTTCTATTACCCGTTAACACCTCGTATGTAGGTATTTTTATTGAGAATTGGTTTTCTTTACATCTGACACGGCCGTAGTTCATTTCTTTATTTTGCACGAGGCGGCAGCGCTGTTCATGAGCATTCGAGATGCTTCAGCCACGCGCCTTAGAACTAAGTAGTTTAGCGTTTGGAAATGTTAGAAGTGCAAAATTAAGGTAAATAATGTTATACATTGTTTTGGAGCTCTGGAAAATTTATTTCTAAAATATGTCGGGACCTTCATGTAGTAAATACAGAAAGGTTGACCAAGAACGTCGTACCTTTCAAGAAAAGTGGACCCAAGAATATTTGTTTGTTATTTATAAGGAAAAGCCAATTTGTCTGATATGTAATGAATCCGTCGCGGTTTTAAAAGAGTACAATTTAAAAAGACATTATATCACGAGACATTTGCAAAAATATGAAAGTTTAACAGGGCAACTAAGAAGTGACAGAATCGAGAAGTTAAGAAAGAATTTAACCGGTCAACAAAATATTTTTGTTAAACGCAGTGAAGAAGCTGAAGATGTCGTTCGGGCCAGTTATATTATTAGTAAGAAAGTGGCGGAATATTCGAAGCCGTTCTCAGAAGGCGAATTTGTGAAAGAATGCTTAATCGAATTGGCAAATATCTTGTGCCCAGAAAAAAGAAAAAAGTTCGCAGAAGTTAGTTTATCCAGAAGAACAGTCACAAGACGAATAGATGCAATGGCCCAAAACATAAAAGTTGCTCTTGGAGAAGTAGTAAAAAGCTGTGTTGCATTTTCCATAGCATTGGACGAAAGCACCGATAAAAGTGATACAGCTCAACTAGCAATATTTATTCGTGCAGTCGACCAAAATTTGAAAATAACAGAAGATTTGCTCGCGCTACGAGCCATGAAAGACACTACAAGGGGAGAAGATATTTATAAAGAAATTGTTAATGTTTTTGATGCTTTTAATCTGAACTGGGAAAAGTTAAGCGGTGTCACTACTGATGGAGCTCCTGCGATGGTAGGAAACAGTGTGGGGGTAGTTGCTAAAATAAAATCAATATTATCACAGAAAAATATTGACGTTAAAAATTTGTTTACATTTCACTGTATAATTCACCAAGAAAGCCTGTGTGCTAAATCATTAAAATTTATGCACGTAATGGAGACAGTTGTTTCATGTGTAAATTTTATTAAATCAAGAGGTTTGAATCACCGCCAGTTCCAGCAATTCCTGCAGGACTTGGAAACAGAATATGGAGACATTATTTTTTATTGTGAAGTTCGCTGGCTCAGTAAGGGCAAAATGTTGACGCGATTTTATGAATTAAGAGAAGAAGTTCAAACTTTCATGGAAATGAAGGGCAGACCCGAACTGGTCCAACCTTTGGAAGATGATGCATGGTTATCAGATTTTGCATTTTTGGTTGATGTCACCAGTTATTTAAACGAGCTAAATACAAATATGCAGAAACAAGGACAATTTGTCCATGAGCTATTTACCCATATAAAGTCTTTTCAAAGCAAACTTCGGTTATGGGAAAATCATATTCTTATGGGAAATACTTATCATTTTCCTACCCTGGCTGCTTATAAAAATTTCGATAAAAATGCCTTAGCACAGGAACTATCTTCATTGAATACAGAATTTACACTTAGATTTCAGGATTTCCGTTCACGTGAACTTCAATTACAAATATTCATGACTCCTTTCGACGTGGACGTGGAGCAAGTGGAAATGTCCCTTCAAATGGAGTTAATTGAACTTCAGGCAGATGATGTTCTGAAAAATCTGTTTCATAAGGTACCACTGCAAGACTTTTACGCGAAATATGTTTCGAAAGACAAATATTCAAATTTAATTAATTTTGTTTGTAAAATAATGTCCCTCTTTGGCAGTACTTATTGCTGTGAGCAATTCTTTTCAAGAATGAATAACACTAAATCGAAGAACAGATCAAGGATTATTGATACTAATTTGGAAAACACATTACGCATAGCAACAACATCACTTCCCCCCGATATTGAAGTTCTGGTAAAAGAAAGGCAATCCCAAGTTTCTCATTAGAGTTGTATCACTATAAGAAGTTATTTAGTTATTTCTTTGTTAAAGTTTATGAGTTTAAGTTTAATTTTTTCGATATTTTATTATAATAAAAACGCTAGGTATGCTTATGTATATACCTATAAAATATCGTTGTTAATAAATAGTATTACTATTATTATCAACTTTTTTCTATTGGCCCTTGATCTACATTAAATTATTCGATTCGGCCCTCTACAAAAAAAGGTTGCCCATGCCTGCCCTACACGATCATTATTACTGTCAGTATTTCACACAGCAGTAATACTGTTAATATTATAAAAATATTAAAATATTCTAATAATCTGCAATAATTTGCTTGAATTTACTTCATTCGATCATTCTACACAATAAATATTACAGAAAATATTTTTTAATACTGACAGTAATAATGATTAAAGCTTTGCAAACGTGGGTTATTCAAGGGACGGCTCTAACCTAGTTGGAAATAAAATTAGGATCCGATTTGAAAATAAAATACAAATATTTATTTACCCACACTGACATTTGAATATGCGAAATACGAAAATACTTCGGTTACAGTGATATACCATACAGGGTGTCTGAAAAGTCTTAGCATGAGCAAATATCTTTACTATTAATAAAGATAGAGACACCAAATTTTAGTTGTATCTTATTGGTTAATAAGCCTACTTTTTTATGTAATTTGACTTTTTCAACCCCCTTGGGGGGTTACGCTAGGGAGTTGAGGTCAAAAATTTTAAATGCAACCCTATGCCGTGTGGTACCTCATTTTAAAGGTATTTTCGAGAATGGCAGATGTTACTTCTTGGCAGAGTTCCAAAATTGTCTTTATTACTGGCAAGAAGTTCGTGGTGGTCATTCTAAACAACTTTTAACGTAATAAGTAAGGCAGGCAATGTTGGTCTGTTACCAGAGGCGTCGATGCCGAAAATAAGTACGTATACGGTATTTGACAGAAATAATTTAATTCATGGGCGTTGCCGTGATCGTGTGAAATAAAGAAAACGGTTGAGTGCGAGATCGACTCGTGCATAGAGGGTTCCGTGCCACATACAATATTGGGAATTTCTCACAGGACGCAAAAGTCTCAATAACTATGGTAAGGCTAACCCTTGAATAAATAACAAGAGGCGGCCATGCCGGAAATAAGTCAGTGCGTATAGATTATATAACTGATTAGTAAGGCTGGCACGGTTGGTCTGTTCCCAGAGGCGTCAATGCCGAAAATAAGTATGTACATATACGGTATTTGACAAAAATAATTTTATTCATGGGCGTTGCTGTGATCGTGTGAAATAAAAAAACGGTCAAGTGCGAGTTCGACTCGCGCATATAGGGTTCCGTACCACCGTAAGATTGTGTTTATATATTTTTAATAAATTTGCTGATGTTTCATCCCATATTCTGGTTGTGCGGTGTCACAATGTCACATAGTTAAGAATGTTCAAAAAAGTAAGACGACATAAAATCGCGGAAATATGTTAAATACGTAGTTGTAGTTTTACTATTGGAGATATAGTCTTGAAAGTGGGTAGGTTTGAATGTAGACAACGAAGTACATCCCCTGAAATTTCGTGCGCATGTCTAGCCCTCTTGGTTTGCGCGTGGTACGCATTTCGGTCTACAGCGCAGATGTCAAAAAACGAAAAATAAAGAAGTCGAACAAACATTGGGAAAAAAGTTATAAAGTTAAATACATAGTGGTATCTTTACTATTGGAGATATATTCTCAAAAGTGAATGGGTTCAAATGTAGACACCAAAGTCCATCTCCTGAAATTCCGTGCGCATGTGGTACGCATTTTGGTCTACTGCGCAGATGTCAAAATACGAAAAATATAAAACACGACAAATGAAGAAGTCAAAAAAGTTGGAAGAAAGTTAGAAAAAAAAGTGACCCATAAAATAAAAATAAATGTGCGCGCTGACTGGTACTGTATGGCACAAGAGGTTGACTAACGGTCGACTTATGCCCCGCCCGATTATACGATTTATAATTTTTATAGGCTTGCCATTTAAAAATGAATTTAAATACGGGGTTTGCGGTAAAATGTTTCTTTTTTGAAGACTTTTAAAAGAAGGGACCACACGGCATAGGTTTGCATTCAAAATTCTTGACCTCAACTCCCTAGCGTCACCCCCCAAGGGGGTTGAAAAAGTCAAATTACATAAAAAAGTAGATTTATTAACCAATAAGATACAACTAAAATTTGGTGTCTCTGTCTTTATTAATAGCAAAGATATTTACCCATACTAAGACTTTTTAGACACCCTGTATGTTATATTACTCTTACCGAAGTATTTTCGTATTTCGCATTTTCAAATTACACAATGGGAGTAAATAAATATTTGTATTTTATTTTCAAATCGGATCCTAATTTTATTTCCAACTAGGTTAAACCGATCCCTGGAATAACCCTGCAAAGCTTTAATAATGATCGTGTAGGGTCTGCTTTAGAACTAGAAGGTAGTTTTAAATAATAATGTACCTAGGTAGTTTCCAAGGGTACTAAACTAGTTTCTTTTTGTTTTGCTGCCTAGAAAAATAATGCTATTCGTCGATCCGATGTTAACTAATACGTTGCTTATTTTTATTTAGTTTGTGCTTTGATTAGTTCTTCTTAAATTAGTCTAATAGGGTTTAAAACTAAATTAAATTTACCACTAATAATATTTACGTATTACGTAACGTTTGGGGGTGCAAGAAAGCGATTTATGTAGATACCTATGTACATCTCGACTTTAGAAAAACTCATTTAGTAGATCTCTTCAAAAGAAATCGCGGTAAGTTTACGATAATTTTATTGGCAAAAGAGCTACAACTTTCTAAACGTGCTGTGTAAAACAAAATAATGTTTTTTTTGACAAATGCAGTAATAAAATAATTTTGGTTAAAATTTTAAAATACGGTGTAGTTGTGCTCAGTTAGTATTTTTCGTTTTGATTTTTAACCTTTTTTTAGCAGACAGTTTACGCTAGTAAGAATAATTCTCATCTCATTAATAATGTAATATAGGTTAAGACAATTCGTTGTGTTGCTCGTTCTGGTTAGGTACAATTTCAACCGATTTCACGAGTGGTCCATATTTTCTCATAAAATAAAAAAAATGCTATTAAATCAAAATAGGCACCTGTACATATTTTAGGCAAAATGCGTTTGTGGAATTAAGAATAGTTTGGATTATTTAAATCTAATAAAAAAATGAGATGTCAAGATATTTAAGTTTGGCAATGTCCCGGCTGGATCATTTGTTTTTTCCTTATAATATTAGATCTTATGACGGCAGGCTCTTTAGAAGCGTCGGATACGGGGGTGGTTTAGGGTATTTTGTAAAATAAAAAAGTATGCGATTTGAGAGAAAAAAGTATTGGATATGTCTGTAGACTATCCCAGGAGTCACTCATTCAAATATATGCAGTGAATTTCATAACACCCTGTATAACACTAAAATATCTTTTAGAGCACCGAACAAAATTTGATTAGTCCCAAAAAATCGGCGAATAACCATTTTCCATGAAATAAACATGGATTTATTTCATTATTTTATTTCACCCAACCGGATCAAATCGCAAAAAAATTTCGAAAAAGCCATTTTATTTTAATAACCCTCCAACGATTATTTTCATTTTGGTACCAAATTACTTGGAGCTCATCACAGAAACGATATCTGAAGAAAACTCCGAAGTAATCGCATCTTTGGGTTAAACTTAATCCAAGCTCACCATGACAGGTAAAGTGCCTTGTAATAATGATGCATTATTGGAAATGCGTAAGTTAAGACGTAACTAGAAAACAAAATCTTATGTAAAAATACTCTTTAAAAACAAGCTTTTATTATTTAGATGAACTAAGACGAAAAAAATAGGTATAGTTTTTTCACTGGGGCAATGCTGAATGCTATTTATAAGTGGACGTAGTTCGCGTGGGCGGATCCTAATAAAAGTAGTATCAAATTTATCACTGAAACAGATATAATATATTATGTTAAATTTATTGTCTTAAAAGCTTGTCGCGTGAATAGAAAAGAAAAAAATACATACTTAGGTACTTACAACTTCTGCCAAACAAAATTAATGCCTGTATGAGCTTTTCGCGCGCGACTAGCTTTTAAGACAATAAATTTAACATAATATATTATATCCGATTCAGTGATAAATTTGATACTACTTTTATTAGGATCCACCCACGCGAACTACGTTCACTTATAAATAGCATTCAGCACGGTCGCCTATGAAAAAAATATACTTATTTTTTTCGTTTTAGTACATCGAAATAATAAAAGCTTGTTTTTAAAAAGTATATTTTACATAAGATTTTATTTCTTGTTTTAATGCGGATTTTTAAATCAGAATCCTATATTAGCGGCGCTCGGCAGTTCAATCTTTTTCATCGTTTTGCTCGGATCTTTTTGCAGGCATGTGTCGAACTGTTTACAACAATAAGCCATATGCTTCTCAAAAATTCCGAGCAAAACGATAAAGATTGAATGGTCGAACGCCGCTATAATTTCGACACAAGTAACCCCTATTCCTATCTCTTATGCCACAAAAATTAAATTTTTTGGATTCCATGTACTTTGCCACGAAAGTCAAATGTGTTTAATTAAATCTTGGCGTATCCTAAGATGTACATTGTTGAATAAATAAATAACTTTTTAGTTTTGAGTTTTTCAATGCTGATTGTAAAAAAATACTGTGGATTCTAAAGCATTGTGTTTTAATTATTATTTAGTGGAACGTTTCTTACATTAATGGCTATACCTACTGTTTTGTTACTGTTGTATAAGTGCATTACGTTTAACGTAATCTTTCTAGAGGAAGTGTATTTTACAGAGATTTTACTTCAAAAGTAATGAAAACATTAGTTTTCGTTTTTAGTGCGGATAGTGACAAAATACCGTGGAATCTTTTAAGTAAACTTTTGTTAATGGTAATTATTAGAAAAGTTTCTTGCGTGAATGGTTGTACTGTGTTGTTAGTGTGCATTTGTTAACTTAAAATATTTTTAACAGAAGTGTATTTTGAAGGGATTTTACTTTAAAGGTAGCAAAAACATTATTTTTTATGCTGACTTGTTGCACAAAAAAAAATTATTGATAGAATTGGCAACTTACTCGGTATCATGTGTTTCTTGCCAGTGGCTGGTACCGTTGCACCGATTTAAGAAAACGCGATCGAAAATCATTTTTTTATCTTAACCAATTTAGTTAGAATTCCATGAATAGCTAGTAATACTTGTAAATTACTTATTTTACTAGTATTTAACATCAGCATATGCATTCCAACTTCATGCTTTACGCGCGAAGTGCGAACAAATTAAGAACTTGTAATACTAATAATACACAAATTAAAGCGTATATTTTTCTTTTCTTTTACTTTATATTCATAAACTCGCTGTTGGTGTATAAATTACCTTATAAAGCATTCTTTGGGCTACAAAATGCATATTTACTTTTTGGTCCTTTTTGTATATACAGTTATAAAATACGTCCTCGTAGAAAATCATACAGATTACAATACATGTAAAAGAAAATCCGGTCTTGCAATACAAAGGATCCACCAGGATTTTATCAATTGCTTATGGTCATCTCGTTTAGTGTCTAAGGAAGACAATTATACCAAGAAATGCTGCAGACACGTGCAGACCAGCCCGCGCGGCGGCGCCGGTTGGGGTGGCAAGTAAACGGTAAATTGCGTTGTCCCGCATTTTATTTCATTAGTCGAGCCCCAAGGGGTGTCATATTTGTTCATAATTTTCCCCTTTATTACTTTAATGCCATAAAAGCTCACTACCAGAAATCAGGCTGTGTTTATATTTTCCACCCCCTAACCGCACCCCTAGGGGTGCCACTTTTTTATGTATATTTTCCACCCCCTAACCGCACCCCTAGGGGTGCCACTTTTTTATGACAATTTTTCGTGAGTATTTTAATATCATAAGCAAATATAAGAAGTTTCAGAATTTCGATCGACAAAATCCAATTTGGGCCCACTGTGCGTTGGTTAGAGAAAGTTTACGGGGTGATTACTAGCTTATTTATTGCGAAGCGCCATTTATGAATATTTTTCTTAATCTGAATTCATACCAAGATTTACCGGTTTCAATATATGCAGTGAATTTCATAACACCCTGTATGCAATAATATAAATTATTATAATTTTCAGTCTACCAACGACATTTTAAGAAATAAATCGTTTTAGAAGGTAAGCTATCCTTAAATGTAAAGTTAAACAACTGTTGGTGTAAGAAACAATTTTTTTATAAGACAGTTTTGCCTCAGTGCGTAGGCTGCAATCTTAAGTACTAATGTAGTTGGATTGAAGCTCACATAATAACATAAGAGGTTAGTAACTAGCCTGTTCAGAAGAACTGTTTCTCCTCTCAACAGAAGCCGTGAAAATATCTGTAGAAACGAGCCAGATCACTCCCTGCGTCAGTGAGCGAGAGAGAGGTCATTAATGAGTCTAATGGCTTAGAATCAAGGATTCTAAGTATCAAACGTGGTGCCGGAAGTTTTTTTAGCAGCTGATATGGCGACTGAAGTAATGTGCTGGTATCAGCTGCTCAAGGCGATGCTACATAACAAAATCGAATGATTCTTTTGTAGGGTATCCACTCTGAATTTGTAACGTCCGAGTTTTCCAGGTTTTCCCTGAACAAATGTGATATTTTCTCTCACTGATACAACTTTTAATAAAATCAGGTTAACAAAAAAAAATACATTCGCCATTTTATAAAAAAAATTGAGAAATAGTAAATAAAGAGAAAAAGTAGCTTTTTATGACTTACCTTTATTTTTTAACGAAAAAATGTCACTCATATAATATGTTATGAAGAAGGTATACAAGTGCACTTTTTAATTTTCAGATAATTGTGTTTAAAGTGTGAAATTCTTTGAAAAATCAAGGGACTTTGTTTCAAATGGCTGGAACACTGATTACTCTGTTTAGTTTTTCAACAACTATTTAATAGTAAAGTCTTTTTTAAAAACTTTAGCAATTCAAAGATGTTTTTGGAGATGTTATACTTGTATCTATCGTCCTCCAAACAACATACTAAATTTCACTCTTACCCCTTAACGTTGTTATTATTATAATCGGATCTATGAAATATTTACGAGAGCCAATATTTCGAAAATGTTTTTCAAAAATATCTTTTTTAGAAAACAATTTTTCGAAAACGTATTTTTCCCAAATATAATTTATCGAATATTTCTCAAAAATATTTTTTTCAATAACGATTTTTTGAAAAACAAGAACATTTTTCTCGAAAATGTATTTTTTGATTAACTTTATTTTAGAGTAAAGTAGCAAACCTAACCAAATCCAAAAAAACTTCGTTTGGGTTTGATCAGGATATTTTTCTGTCTTTTTTTACTAACGTTTTCCAACATAGTAGATTTTATAATACAATTTTCGAGACACTGTAAGGTACTTCCGAAAAAATATAGTTTAGAGAAATACTATTTTCGAAAAAATGTAGGTGCTTTTAAAAATATGTTTTCGAAAAATTGTTTAGATCCGTTTTCGAAAAAGTATCTGTCGAAAAATTAGATATTCGAAATTATCCAAAACTTGTCATAGATCCAGATTATACATTACCGTTACAGCCACAGAATAGATTACAGATAAAAAAATCTCAAAGTCAAAGTCTCAATATGTTTAATCTGTACAATCCTTACGATTGGTTACATATGTTTCGCCCTTATCTGGGCATCATCAGATCACCACCGAATCCCTTCCTCCCACTTCGTATTTAATTTGTTTTTTTTTTAATTTAGTGACATGTAAATCGTTATTGTCATGTTCTTGTTTTTTGGTTTCAATTAGTTTCGAATTTAATTTTTTAATAACTTGTAAATTGTATTGTAATTTTTTGGGTTGTTGGGTAAGTTATTTGGGAGTTTTTCTGTTTAGATGATTTAAATATTTGTATCTTTAGGTCTGATGATGCCCAGATAAGGGCGAAACATATGTAACCAATCGTAAGGATTGTACAGATTAAACATATTGAGACTTTGACTTTGAGATTTTTTTATCTACAATTTAAATCAGGTCTCTTTGAGAAATGGACTACTTCTTCGAACAGAATAGATTGTTTGATTATTCTTGTGCTATCGTAAACTGTGTCAGGTCAATTGATATACATAATTCAACCATTTTCGAAGCCGGGGTTACAAGTTACAAGTGCACTTAAATCCATTGGCAACTAACTTATTAAATTAACAGGACAAGGTTGGCCAAGTTTTTGACACACCAGAATTTGAAGATAGGGCGAAAGGGATAGGTAACAGACTTGCGTCTGTTGTCCTACTTAAACTCTGGTACTGGTTTGGGATGCTGGAGTAAAGAAAACTATTAATAGCATAGATGGGATTAGTAGTAGAATATAGCAGTTTGTTAAAATGAAAGGGAAACAGGGTTGCTGCCGGTGCTGAGCCTTGGGTATGACAACCTTGTTGGAAGTTAGATGAGTGACCGTCTACCGGGACAAGCGTCTATTAGAAATAAGACTATTAATCCAGGTATACAGCTTTCGGGAGAGCACTTAAAAAGAAAGCTTCGAAAAGTACAGCATACCATACCTGGTCAAAGGCCACGGTAAGCTTTAGGTGATCTTAAATTAAAGTTTCTTGCACTCGAAAGTTACTTGAAGATTTTAAATCTATATTTCTAGGTTATTTTCTTGAAGAAATTAAAATGATCGGCGGAGCGCTTTTGAGAAAAGGAACTTTTAATATATTTTGTTTTCGAAATAGATCATTTTTCAATACTAATTTTCAATATATATATATATATATATATATATATATATATATATATATATATATATATATATATATATATATATATATATATAGTGAGGGCATAAAGTCTGGAAACACCTAGTTTTTTACGAAACTATACGTTTTCGGAAGAAACGCCGAAACACGTCGATTTTGTTCTCATTTTCTACACATTCTAAAAATATTTGATTATATACAGGGTGTGCCATAAAAGTTGGGCATTTGTCAAATTTGATTTTTTAAATAGAACACCCTGTATATTATTCCATTTTTGAATTGTGCGTTAGAAAATCAACATCTTTTGTATAAACCACCCTTCCTCTAAAGTCAATTGTTTGCGAGATATTGCAACTTGAAAATTGGCAGCCCGCAAAATTAAATAAAGTTAAATAATTCAACACATTTTTATTTTAACAACAACAATCCAACTCAGACAATTTTAACGCAGCAAATGCTGAAATTGTTGACCGTTAACTTCCTGGCAATATCCTAGCCTATCCATAAACTCCTCTTGTACGTTACGGATGAAAGAAGGTGAAATTTGCCGAATTTCATCCCTTATACGATTTTTTAAAGCTTCTATGTTAGGAGGTCTGTTAAAGTAAACTTTACTTTTTAAATAACCCCACAGAAAATAATCAAGGGGGGTCAAATCCGGTGACCTCGCAGGCCATTCTATGGGGCCACGACGTCCTATCCACCTGTTAGGAAATATCTCGTTGAGATATTGCCCAACAGCTAGCGCATAGTGAGGTGGGGCCCCATCTTGTTGAAACCACATTGTTAAGGCAGGTGTATCAGGCTCATCACCTGGATACCGCTGAGCTAAGGCAGGAATTAACTCTACTTGCAAAAAGTCTAGATACATTTGGCCGGTCAAATTTTCGTCAAAAAAATAGGGACCTACAATCTGGTCTTGAAATATTCCTGCCCAAACGTTGACTTTTTCGGGATGTTGCGTATGAGCCACTTGAGCCCAATGGGGATTCTCTTTAGACCAATACCTACAGTTTTGCCGGTTGACAGTATCATTGAGAAAAAAGGTAGCTTCATCCGAAAATAAAACATTTGCACAAAACAAGGGATCCATCTTGCACCGTTCTTGCATATTTTCACAAAACTGGAGTCGGCGGTCATAGTCATCTTCGTTTTAATTCATGTATTAGTTTTATTTTGTATGGATGATATTTCTCTTTATGCAGAATTTTTTTAACTGATGATTGACACACGTTTAAATCTAATGCCACTTCATGGGTTGACAAATGTGGATTCTCGTTGTAACTGAGTAAAACATCTAATTTAATATTATCATCTAATTTAGGCCTACCTGTCCTGGGCAGATCTTTTACAGTCCCATGTTCATGAAATTTTTTGACAATTTTGCTGACCGTAGATTTTGTAATTGCTTGTCGCTCTGGATGTGTGTTATTAAAAAGTTCGCAAACTTCGTAAAGATGCCTACGACGATCTCCCCAGCCAAACATCATAAGGATTTCAATCCTTTGGATCTCGGAAAGCATATTTTAAGATACAAATTACTATCTTATTTAAATGTGTTTGATTTCTGACACAACTATCATAATGGGACATACTGGTTTCCAGGGTAGTGCAACAATTCAAGGTGTAAGAATTACCAATTTTCAAGTTGCAATATCGCAAACAATTGACTTTAGAGGAAGGGTGGTTTATACAAAAGATGTTGATTTTCTAACGCACAATTCAAAAATGGAATAATATACAGGGTGTTCTATTTAAAAAATCAAATTTGACAAATGCCCAACTTTTATGGCACACCCTGTATATAATCAAATATTTTTAGAATGTGTAGAAAATGAGAACAAAATCGACGTGTTTCGGCGTTCCTTCCGAAAATGTATAGTCTCGTAAAAAACTAGCTGTTCCCAGAATTTATGCCCTCACTGTATGTATGTATATATATATATATATATATATATATATATATATATATATATATATATATATATATATATATATATATATAATCCGACAAATTCGATAGTCCGACACCACCCTGCAAAACGTTTGTCGGATTACCGCGGGTCCACTATATATATATATATATATATATATATATATATATATATATATATATATATATATATATATATATATATATATATATATATATATATATATATATAAACTGCTGGCCAATTCAAGCGGGACAAACTAAATTTTTGATAAAATTTAGAGTGGAATATTTTCGAAACGAAAAAAGATTTTGATTTAACTTTTTCAGTATGTAATTGAATAGTTCTTCTAGTTTTTATACTTCAAGGCACTATTGCTAGCAGTCGCTGCAACTCTATTTTACAGGGTGTTAAGTGAAACCCTGACTTTTTTGGAAAAGTTTTCCAGTTCCGAGAATCTAGGAAGAATTTTTTTTGAATTTTCTTTTCATACTAAAATGATCCATGGTCAAATACAAAAAAACAATTTCTCCGGATTTTCTCTATTTTCATTTGTTTTCCGTATACAGGGGTTAGTCGAAATTATCGACTTCTTCTTACAAAGGAACCCCTAATTTGGCCGTTTATTCACAAAAAGCGAAAGACCAAGTAAATTTGTAGTTTGAAGTAGTCCAGCTAACAAAATTAATACAAATTTTTGTACAGGGTGTAGCAAGTTTGGATCACGGGCTAGTAAATTATTATTTTTTAATTTCTACTACTTTTTCCTAAGTTAACTATTAATTATCACGTGCTACGTTAAAGGGTTAAAATTTGTTAGGTCCGATAACAGTACTGGTTAGAAAGATCCTTTTTGCCCAAACGGGTTTTTCATTTTTTGTCTAGTCCCATTTTTAGTGATTAAACGGCTCGCATTTTGAACCTAACTTTTTGCAATTGCATCCATGAACGATTGAAGTGAGAGTGCTTTTTTGGTGGTACATAATGAATGTTTTATCCAACCAAAAAACATGTAGTGGCCAAACAGCTAATGATGCTTATTCGAAGAATTTTTTAGCATTATACAGGGTTGCAAAAAATATACCACCTATACTTTATATGGAAGTCATGTGATTTTCAAATTAATTGAATATAGTCCCAATTTTCTTGGAACTTTTTGCCGAAACTGTTTTTGAATTTTTTTGTCTGGTCCCATTTTTAGTGATACAAATGGCTTGCGTTTAAAACTTAACTTTTTGCGATTGCATTCATGAACTATTGAAGTGGACATCGTTTATTGGTTTAACCAACCAATAAAAAAGTGTCGTGGCCATAGAGCTAAAGATGCTTATTCGCTGCTTTTGTCCGCGTTTGCCCAAAACATATCACCTACATTTTATATGAAAATCATGTGATTTTAGAGTCCTTTAGGTATTCATAAAGTTCCTTTTTGCTATATTAATAATTATTAAAGAAAATGTCCTACTTATTATTAATAAAATCTAGTAACGATACAGATAAAAAGAATAATATTCATTCGGAACTTTTTCACATTATACAGGATTGTGCAGAAGTTACTACTTATAATAGAAGCCACGTGTTTCTCGATATCTTTGGATTTTCGTAAACTTCGATTATTCATTATAAAAGAAAAATATTTTACCACTGCTCTAAAAAGTCAGTACATGGCATTGAGAAATTTTAATTAATAAGAAGTGTCTTAAATTAATAGTCACGGAGTACATTTTTCTCGTCAAAAATTGGAGATGGATAGTGAATTCAACTGAACAAGTTATAAAATTCTGTATAGCGTAGTTTTTAGAAGGTATAGAAATTTCAGAAGATTTAATTACTTTTGAAAGTACTCGAAAAGATACGTAATTTTCAAATTTAGTAGTTATTTTTCCCGGCATTACTTTAGGAGATCCAAAATGTAAATTTTGGTTGTTACTTTTATAGGTAAACAGAAAACGTTTTAAATTATAGAACATTTTTTTTAGTTGAAGGTATTATAAAAACTTGCAACTAACGAAAACAAAACAAATCTTAATACCTAGTAGGACCTCCCCTTACATTTATTATCTCTTGGCATCTTCGAGGCATGCTTATTACTAAATTATTGACAAATTCTTGCTGAATATTTTCCCACTCCTGAACAATGGCGTCTGCAAGTTGTTCTAGAGTCTGAGGAGGATCTTCCCTAGAACTTACCAATAATTTCAATTTAGACCAGACGTGTTCGATAATATTCATGTCTGGTGATTTTGCAGGCCAGACCATCCTGGTAATATTATTAGCTTCCAAAAACTCTTGCACAATGCGTGCTCTATGAGGTCTGGCGTTATCGTCAATTAGCACAAAATCGTTCCCAAAATTGTTTGCAAATGGTAGAACGATATTGCTTAAAATTTCGTCCCTATATACCTGACCGTTAATGGGCTCCAATGTTAAAAAAAGTTCCGTTTTGCCATTAAACATTACACCACCCCAAACAGTAACGCCTCCACCACCAAAAGGTTCCTGAGGAGCCATATTCTCCTCCATATACCGTTCGCCACGTTCACGCCAAACTAATATTCTGCCGTCCGAGTGAATTAAATTAAATCTTGACTCGTCTACAAACATGCAGTTTTCCCAGTTATCTAATGGCCAATTGCGATGTTCATATGCCCACTGGAGACGTCTTCGCCTATGCTGTGGTAGAAGTCGCACACATTTAGCACGTCGCCGAGCTCTAAAATTAAAATTTTGGCTTAAAAATCTGTAGTATAGGTGTAGGGAATGAACCAATAAATAAGCCAACAGTAGCTTTTATTATACTAAAATGCAAAATTAGGTCAATTTTCATAACGTTAGTTCTAGGGAAGAACTAAGGAACATTACGCTGCAAGCACAAATAATGTGTTTAGGGTCGCCTATCAAAACTTTAATTTATGAACAACTTAGTTCAAGTTTACATTTATAATATCGGTGCGCAAAATCCAAGATTCACGCCTCAGCTGACGTCGATATTATAATAGCCGACTTACTAAAATGAAACACTAAAAATATTGGTACAAAAAATAAGATCTCATTTGAAGTAACTCACCTTAAGTTATTATTGTTTAAAGTTCTTCTAATGGTCCTATTGCTCACACGAATGTGTGTTCTTGCTCTGAACTCCTGGTTAATTTTCTCTGATGGAATTTTTCGCCTTCGACGAGCCTCTCTAACCAACCATCTTTCATCTGCAATGCCGACTTTCTTTTGGCGACCTCCCCCATAACGATAGTTTGCACTTCCCGTTTCGTGGAAGCGTTGACGCAGTCGAGATATTGTACTTCGCCCAACCCCGTACATATCCGCAATAATACTAATTTTTACCCCATCTTGTAGTAAACGCAAACAATTAGCTTGTTCTTTTGCACTTAATCGAGCCATTATAAAGGATAATAACGCACCAATTCAAAGAAGAATACTTTGTTGCCTTGGTAACTGTCAATAGCAAAGAAAATGTTTTATTTTTTGGCCTACTAGATCTTTTGACTAAGAAATAGAAACGCCGCTAAATTAACAGAAATCCACCTGCAAAGTATAGGTGGTATATTTTTTGCAACCCTGTATAATGCTAAAAAATTCTTCGAATAAGCATCATTAGCTGTTTGGCCACTACATGTTTTTTGGTTGGATAAAACATTCATTATGTACCACCAAAAAAGCACTCTCACTTCAATCGTTCATGGATGCAATTGCAAAAAGTTAGGTTCAAAATGCGAGCCGTTTAATCACTAAAAATGGGACTAGACAAAAAATGAAAAACCCGTTTGGGCAAAAAGGATCTTTCTATCCAGTACTGTTATCGGACCTAACAAATTTTAACCCTTTAACGTAGCACGTGATAATTAATAGTTAACTTAGGAAAAAGTAGTAGAAATTAAAAAATAATAATTTACTAGCCCGTGATCCAAACTTGCTACACCCTGTACAAAAATTTGTATTAATTTTGTTAGCTGGACTACTTCAAACTACAAATTTACTTGGTCTTTCGCTTTTTGTGAATAAACGGCCAAATTAGGGGTTCCTTTGTAAGAAGAAGTCGATAATTTCGACTAACCCCTGTATACGGAAAACAAATGAAAATAGAGAAAATCCGGAGAAATTGTTTTTTTGTATTTGACCATGGATCATTTTAGTATGAAAAGAAAATTCAAAAAAAATTCTTCCTAGATTCTCGGAACTGGAAAACTTTTCCAAAAAAGTCAGGGTTTCACTTAACACCCTGTAAAATAGAGTTGCAGCGACTGCTAGCAATAGTGCCTTAAAGTATAAAAACTAGAAGAACTATTCAATTACATACTGAAAAAGTTAAATCAAAATTTTTTTTCGTTTCGAAAATATTCCACTCTAAATTTTATCAAAAATTTAGTTTGTCCCGCTTGAATTGGCCAGCAGTTTATATATATATATATATATGTAATATATATATATATATATATATATATATATATATATATATATATATATATATATATATATATATATATATATATATATATATATATATATATATATACAGTGGACCCGCGGTAATCCGACAAACGTTTTGCAGGGTGGTGTCGGACTATCGAATTTGTCGGATTATAGAGTACTGCCTAAGACCCCCTATAATCCGGAATTTTTTGAAAAAGAGTACCTTGTAATCCGACAAATTACAAATCAAAGATTCTACATATTTGAACTACAAATCATACTACATATGTACTCGTATATATGTAATATGTACATGTGGATTTAGTAAATTAAACATTACAATAGAAAGGTTACATTTTATTATAAAAATATCATCATCAATGCTATAGAACTTACAAAAAATAATAACTAAACTTATTTACGTTAGAAAATAATTATGTTCAAACAAATGTACATATGTACTAAAAATGTAAGTGTTTCACAGGATACTACGAATAATCAAAAACTATAAATACAAAGGATAATATGAACCAATCAATTTATAAAGCATGAAAATATTCATCAATTTTTTTTTGTTTAACGTTGTCGGGTTACAGGGGGCGCCGGATTAGACAGGGGCCGGATTACCGGGGGTCCACTGTATATATATATATATATATATATATATATATATATATATATATATATATATATATATGAGTGTGAAATTGTTTTTGTTATGTATTTCTCAGCGTTTTCCTTTCAAAGTGAGCTTTTGCTCGTCTCCAAATCAATTTTCGATATATCAAATTTATTTTTATTTATACAGGGTACCTCAAAAAGAAGGTAATGCAACTTGTGTAAAAATTAAAAATATAAAAATTTTAATTTTTGGAGATATACATAAAATAAATAATAAATAAAGTGCTCTATACCCAACGAAAAAAGTTAAGTCTCACTTCAGTCCAGGTTATACAGGTGAGAATATAATTAAGGTAAAAAAAATACAAGAAAATTGATTTCAAGATATTTAAACTAATTGTTCATTGGGTGATCGGGAAAAAAATAACATTTCCCGATCACCCAATTAACAATAATAGCTTTGTTTTGGTTCAAACTTAGAGCTGTTCTAGAACGGTTCGTACCTGCGTTTTTGAATTTTTGTCACTTAATTTTGTTTTAAATCAATATGGAAATAAAACTTATATTATTTAGTTAGAATACAAAAAGTTTTAAAAAATATATTTTGATTTAATTCTCGCATCAGTTCTGGCTAAAATAAATCACGAAAAATTCGATAACGCTGTCACGAACCGTTCTAGAACAGTTCTAAATCTGAACCAAAACAAAGCTTTAGTTTCAATATCTTGAAATCCATTTTCTTGTATTTTTTGACCTTAACTATATTCTCACCGGTATAACCTGGAATAAAATGAGACTTAACTTTTTTTCTTTGGGCATAGAGCACTTTCTTTTGTAGATATCAAAAATTTAAAATGTTCACATTTTTAATTTTTACAAGTTACATTACCTTATTTTTGAGGTACCCTGTGTAAGTAAAAATAAATTTGATATATCGAGAATTGGTTTGGAGACAAGCAAAAGCTAACCGTAAAAAGAAAACTCTGAGAAATACATAATAAGAAAGTTTCCCACTTGTTAAGAAATATCGGGCACACAGTAAACAGGGTGTTATGAAATTCACTGTATACTTCACTATACTGATATGAATTCAGATTGAAGAAAAATAGTCATAAATGGCGCTTCGCAATAATAAGCTGGTAATCGCCCCTTAAATTTTCTCAAACCAGCGATGCCCGCCGCCAGCAAGAACCACATGATACGGATTAAGTTGCCAATTCTATCAATATTTTTTATATAACAAGTTAGCATAAGAAATAATGATATTATTACCTTTGTAGAAAAATCTCTTTAAAATACACTTCTTTTGGAAATACCAATATAGGCATAGGCGGTTCTAGACCTCTATTTTTGGAGGGGCTTAAGCCCCTGGTTTATATTGTGGGGGGCTTAAGCCCCGGTTTATATATAGGCGGTTAGTAGGGTTACCAGACGTCCGGATTTACCCGGACATGTCCGGGTTTTTGCTATGTCCGGCTGCGTCCGGGCGGATTTTGCATAAGCGTCCGGATTTTAAAAATACCCAAAGAAAACATGTTAGATTATTTATTAAAATCAATCAAAAAACTAAAAAAAGTATTTGTTCACAAATTCCAGATAAACGCTGTAGTGTACAAACACCCTTAGCTTGTTGGCTAAATTCCGCAGAGTCGACGTACATACCTAATTAATGTCGGCGCGGCGGTTTTTATCGTTTGTTAAACGCGTTTCATGCGTTGACGCGTTCTGTTTCGGGGAAACACCGAAACGAGTGTACAGTCGATGTCCGATCGAAATACACTAATACACATGTAATATTAATATTAATTATTAGTTCTGTTATGATACTTTACCTTACGTGATGCCTAAACGCAAGTGTACATATTCAGATGAAATGTTTCGGTTATACCCTTCCTTTAAAAGGGGAAAGACAACAAGTGAAGTGTTTTGTAATATTTGTAACTCTTCAATTTCAATAGCCCACAAAGGTAAACTTGATATTGAGACGCATATTGAAAAAGATAAACACCAAAAAATGCTAAAAGCTCAAGCACAAGCAGGAACTTCTGGTCTTCAAAATTTTGTGTTGCCTTCTGGTAAAACAAAGTCAGTAAAAGCAGCTGAAGCAACATTAGCTTTTCATACTGTCTGCCATCACCAGTCCTATAAATTCATGGACTGCACAACCAAAGTAAAATATTTATACTTGTTTTTGATGAGTAAAGCCTAATATTTTCCAATAAATTTTTTATTTTAGATAAACAAAAAAATATACAATGATTCGACCATCGCAAAAAATGTTAGTTGTGGACGTACTAAGGTTGAGGCAATAGTTAACAATGTAATTGGGCCATATACGCTAGAACTTATTCTTCAAGGAATAAGTAAAGTCTCTTTTATTGGTGTGGCCACCGATGCGAGAAACCACAATGCAGTAAAAATGTTTCCAGTGGTTATACAATATTTTGACTTTAATAATGGAGCAATGCAAACTAAATTATTAGATATCAAAAGTGCCCCCTATGAAACTTCAGAAACGATTTCTGATCTTCTTCTAGATGTCTTAAACAAAAGGGATCTGCTAAAAAAATGTATTGCATTTTCAGGTGACAACTGCAATACCAATTTTGGTGGCATGGATAGAAAAGGTAAAAACAATGTTTTTCATAAATTAAAATCCAAAATTAATGAAAATATGGTGGGTGTAGGCTGTCCATCTCACGTAATTAATGATGCAGTGCATTCTAGCTGTGATAGATTAAAGGTTGATCTAGAAAGCATAATACTTGAAATTTTTAACTATTTTAGCATTTATACTGTGAGAGTTAAAACACTTAAGAAATTTTGTGAGTTTGTTGGAACAGAATATGAAAATCTTTTATATCATTCTAAGACTAGATGGCTCTCGTTATTTCCCGCTATTGAAAGGGCGTTAAAAATGTTTGAAGCTCTTAAATCTTATTTTTTGTCATTAGAAAATCCCCCTTATATATTAAAATCTTTTTTTCAAAATGATTTTTCAGAAGCCTGTCTTTTCCTTGTTCATTCTTTAATGTCTATCTTCCATATAAATATAGAACGAATCGAACGTCAAGACAATTCTGTAGTAGAGACAATTTTGGAAAATGTCCTTTGTACTTTGGAAGAAAGAGCAGCAAACAAATTTATACCACTTAAGGTGCGCGAAATTTTTAGTAAATGTTATGAAAAAGGTTTAGAGCGCGAATGCGATCAATTTAAATTAGAAATTTTTGCTTTGTATGATAATTCAATTAAATATTCAAAGAACTGGCTTAAACCATTTAATGAATTTCAATGTTTTAAATGGATGAGTTTAAAAAATGTCGATAGTTATGATTGGGAACATGACGTAATGCCTTCATTATTATACCTGCTTGCAAAAGGACTTGAAATAGACGACTCTACATTTTTTGATCAGTACTGTAATTTAAAAAAATATATATCAGAACATTTTGTTGCTAACGACCACAATCTTTGCCACGCTCTTTTCCGCACAGAAGAAGAATTTTACTTCTACTTACCATTCATAATTAAAAATTCAAAGTTCGGTAAAAATTTAAGAAAATAAAAATATTGAAAAGTTCCAAAATTAACTCACGTAAAGAGTTGAGTTGAAGGCGAGAGGCTTGCGCATGCGTTCCAAAAAAAATGCCCTAGCTCCAATGCCGGAGAGAGGGGGGGTTTAATAAGGGCGCCACTGTTTTTAATGCCGGGTTAAAAACAGAAACCCTCCTAGATAGTATTGGGATCTCGCTTTCAGCTCACTCACTCACATATAGTTACCATATTATCCAAAAAAAAATCCAAGAAACTGCGCTGTCTGGTGAGGCAAATAAAACACTACCTTTAAAAACAAATTTACTAATATATTACAGATTCGTTAGAGAAAAATTTTGAATGTCACATCGGTGTATTCTGTCAATTTGTGAAATTTAATACAATAAAATTATTAGGGATTATTATTATTATACTATTATTATAACAATTTGTAGTAAACCCTGAAGGGGGAAATAAAATAAAGAAAAGTACTAAGCCGTTTTAAAAGCAAAGATTGCTAACCATGGTTAGAGCCGAAATTGAAACAAGTGGTTATCGTGTAACAGGTGATACTGATTATAATAAAAAAATAAAAGGTTGCCTGAAGGGGTTCGTCCCCTGATGATGGTGTCTTAGGTCAATGCTGACGTGTCCTAGACAGCTTAACTGACTCAGCACGATGAAGGACTGGAGATGTCTCCCAGCCCAAAAAGAAGTTGCGGGGTAGCGGTGTTCCCCCAGTAAAAGATTGCTGCCTTCCAGCCAAAAGGAAAGACTGTAGGTGTATGTCTTTCAGTAAGCGGAAAGATTGCTGTATCCCAGCAGAAAGACCCTGTCGTTTTTGTGGCGGGTCTTAGATCAACATGTCCGCTGTCGTCCCAAAATCCGACGAAAAGACGTCGTACTTCTTCTACAAACAAACTCAAAACGGTCTCCCTCGACCACAAGGTAACGCCAAAATAGCAAATAACAAAACAACGTAGAAGAAATTAGTTGTACTGCATTCACGGATCCAAATTTCTGGGTGTCTTTCTAAAGACTTTAGAATACGATACAGTCGACGACGCGATCAGTTTGTGAAAAGAACCTCTGCTCCGGTGCCACACCCAATCCTTGTCAAAAATTCCAATATCGATTTTCTTGCAAAAGTGACGTCACAGGGCTGTTTCGAAGTACACCTTGGTACTCAATTATGTACAGTTCTGAAAGCTTTGATTCGATGGTATTCCCTTCCACCCCGTTGGCGCAATATTCTGCCAGTAAAAATTAACTTAACCAATGAACAACGGCAATATACCAGCAATCAAATACATGTTTCCATGTCCATAAACCGACATTCATTAATAGTTCGTACAATTGGCAGTACAAATGCACCCCACCTACGATTTTGGTCAACCTCGAACCGTAATGCATGAATGAACATTAGAAACCTTTAAAATCAAGGGACCTAGAACTCAGAACGCATATTCCATCGTTCCTGGCTTCGACGTTTTCCACTACCAGTCACAGAGGTCGGCTCAGGACAGTACACTGAGATTTAGGCAACAGGTTCGACAGAAAATAATTACAGCCGATTCAAATGTCAAAAATGACGTTTTACGTTTGTCATTGTAAGCAAATTCTAATTTATATTTATTGGCAAATATAGTTTTTAGGGCCAAATTCAGACGTATTCTCTTAGGGATTAACTATACAGAATGAGGGAGAACAAGGCTGGATCCAAGACAGACTAGTGACGGAAAATTTGCAAAAATAAAATTCGAGGTTAGGAAAAATTTTGACTAAATGGAAAACAAATCAAAATAAAACGTTCAAGGAATAAGGGAATATATTCGAAAAGGTAGGTCGAAGTCTTAAAACTCAACTAATTGTTGCAACTGCTATAATAACAATACTTGAATTTCGTATGACCAAAACAAACCGTAATATCTTCCTGCACACGAAAAATGGACAAAATATTTTAAATCATGCATTTCTGAAGAAGTTTTTTCAGAGTTGTTAAAAGCAGCCGAATTTCTTTTTGCAATCCCGTCCCACAATGCCAATGTGGAAAGAATATTTTCACTAATTGCAGCCCAGTGGACAAAGCAAAGAAATAGACTGCTTTTAGCTGCTGTAAAAGGAATATTTATGACAACCTATAATTTAAAATATATGAACTGCTCGCAATTCTATGATTTTATCCTTTTGCCAGAAAATGCAACACTTTTAAATAAAATAGGAATAAATGAAAAGTATGTACAGTAACAGTTTTTAATATATATATATATATATATATATATATATATATATATATATATATATATATATATATACAGGGTGATTCAAAAGTACTTTGACAAACTCAGGAGGTGATTGCTGGCATTATTTTAAGGCGAAAAGTTCATATAAACATTGGTCCTTGGCGGCTTCGTTACGGAGATACAGGGTGTTGAAAAATTAAAAAAAAAATAAGAATTTTTAAGTAGCTTCTAAACGTTTTCAGCTTGTGTTATGAAATTCGGTGGATGAGATAAGCACCTAAGGACACTCATTTTAAAAGTATATCGCGGTCTTAAATTTAACCAGTGGCGTCGGTACGAAACTTTCATATAACATTTTTTGTGAAAACTATGCCACTGGCTTATTTCATTTTAACTACCATTTTGTGAGTCCTTGCTTTATTTGCAACAAAAAAAGTCTCTTGCGTTTTTTTTCCTACGGGGAACGGTTTAAAGGTAAATCATTATTTTATTCGGCTATACAAATGTATTAAAAAATTTATTTTAAATTGATCAAAAAAATTTATTTTAAATTGATCAAACATTCAGACATTATTAAAATAACAACTAATTTATTTAAATAAATAAGTAACAGTTATAAAATTGCCTTAAATACATTGTTGGAAATGTCCACCCTCAGCCAAGTTGGAGGCTCTAATTTTTCAACACCCCGTATCTCCGTAACGAAGCCGCCAAGGACCATTGTTTATATGAACTTTTCGCCTTAAAATAATGTCAGCAATCACCTCATGAAGTACTTTTGAATCACCCTGTATATATATATATATATATATATATATATATATATATATATATATATATATATATATATATATATATATATATATATATATATATATATATACATATATACAGTGACCGGCAAAAAGTTCGCAACATATGGGAAAAATTTTTATTAGGAGAGTATCGGAAAAACTTCCCCAGGGGATCGGTTCTGCATGTCCGATAACCTAAAAATCGATTTTGACATACGTCACGTGATCACTGGTATAGCGTCAAATTAAAAAAAAATTGTTAATTTACAAAAAGTGAGGTTAGTTGACGAGATATCAAAAAAAGTTATTTGAAAAAATTGCTTAGAATTAAATTCTAGGTCCTTGTGCAAAATTTTAAGATTTTATTTAAAAAAATTGGAAAACTCAATTTTTTTTAAATATTTTTTTAACGATTTACAAATTTCCAGTTTTTGCCGTTTAGATAGCTTGCCTAATGTAAAGCCCATGTATCTGGATGAAAATAAACGAATGTAGTAGTTTTTTCTACAATTGACAGGACAAAATTAAAAAAAAACAGGGTTTCGCCAGACGCTAGCTGTTGCAATGATTTGTATCTAGCAGCAGTGTCAAAATTTTAGAGACATTTCAATGAGATTACATTGAGAAAACCTTAATCGTCTTAAATATATCTGAAGTTCGACTTTTTGTAAAGTTAAGGGGATTAAAATAGATAATAAACAAAAAATTACCTGTTTATTTAATCGAAATTTTATAAACGAAAACCAATGTAAGAAAAACTTAAAAGTAGTCAAATTCTGTACTAACAACACAAAAAATCATTGTTTTTCCTTGGGTGCACAAAATTTAAAACTCAGTATGACCACCATTTCTCTCCATACATACTGTTGTTCTCGAGCGCAACTCTCGATTAACATTTCGGAGCATTTTACGATTTATTTGCAATACACAATTTATAATGACATCCTCTAAATTTTGTATATTCCTAAAGGGTCGATGTTTGTACACAGGGTTCTTTAGGTATCCCCACATAAAAAAATCTAACGGAGTCAGATCTACAATTCTACAATTGACAGGACAAAATCGAAAAAATAGGTGTTCGCCGGACGCTCGCTGTTGCAATGGTTTGAATCTAATGAAATGACTGTATCAAGATTTTATTAAGATTTTTCGCACATAAATTTAACAACCAGGTCTATTTAGTTGTACTTAAAACTACCAAAGCAGGCTCTGAAATTAAAACAACCAAATAATCTAGTAGGTTAAAAACAACAGAAAATGTCAAACAAATTATAATTTGTTTGATTTCAACCTATGTCATTGGTTTATGTCTCGCATCTTACTAAGTTTGATATTTTACATAAGTTTATTAATATTTTATTCCTTAAAATGGCACCCACACTACTTCTTCAGGAAAAGATAGAAATTATTTTAATTTCTGGAGATAATTACAAAAGCCATAGAGAAACAGCAGCAATTTTTAATGAGAGGCACCCCGATAAATCCCTCCATTATTCCACAGTATCTCGTCTAGTCAATAAATTTAAAGAAACGGGATCGGTAGAAAATCAGTATAAAGTTTCCCATGAAAAACCGGTAACAGGTGACGAAGGTTCTCTGGATGTGTGTTTGTCGATCACAGAAACACCCCAATTAGCAGTTAGTCAAATATCGGAGATCACTAACATTCACGAAAGATCTGTGCGGAGGATATTAAAAAGAAACAAATTTCATCCGTACAAACCTAAATTTGTACAAGTATTAAAAGATAGGGATTATGACGCCCGCTTCGATTTTTGTGCCTGGTTCCAGGGTATGATTGAGGAAGATTTTAATTTCCCAAAGAACGTTCTTTTCTCGGATGAAGCTACATTTACCTCTAACGGAACCGTCAGTTCACAAAACTGTAGATGGTGGGCCACCGAAAACCCAGACTTTGTAATTCAGAGTAAAGACCAATATAGTTTTAAGGTTAATGTGTGGTGCGGAATTTTCAACCTCAGAATAGTGGGACCTTTTTTCTTTAGAGACAATTTAAATTCAGAACGATATTTAGAATTTCTACAAACTGAGATATCTGACTTTTTAGACAATTTGTCATTAGCCGAAAGAAGAAATTTATACTTTCAACAACACGGAGATAGCATTCATTCCACAAATGAGGTGAAGAGATGGCTGGATCAAGAATTTGGAAACCAGTGGATAGGACGGTTTTCTGAAAATCCGTGGCCTGCGAGATCACCAGATCTGACTCCGTTAGATTTCTTTATGTGGGGATACCTAAAGAACTCTGTGTACAAACATCGACCCTTTAGGAATATACAAAATTTAGAGAATGTCATTAGAAATTGTGTATTGCAAATAAATCGTAAAATGCTCCGAAATGTTAATCGAGAGTTGCGCTCGAGAACAATATTATGTATGGAGAGAAATGGTGGTCATACTGAGTTTTAAATTTTGTGCACCCAAGGAAAAACAAAGATTTTTTATGTTGTTAGTACAGAATTTGACTACTTTTAAGTTTTTCTTACATTGGTTTTCGTTTATGAAATTTCGATTAAATAAACAGGTACTTTTTTGTTTATTATCTATTTTAATCCCCTTAACTTTACAAAAAGTCGAACTTCAGATATATTTAAGACGATTAAGGTTTTCTCAATGTAATCTCATTGAAATGTCTCTAAAATTTTGACACTGCTGCTAGATACAAATCATTGCAACAGCTAGCGTCTGGCGAAACCCTGTTTTTTTTAATTTTGTCCTGTCAATTGTAGAAAAAACTACTACATTCGTTTATTTTCATCCAGATACATGGGCTTTACATTAGCCAAGCTATCTAAACGAAAAAAACTGGAAATTTGTAAATCGATAAAAAAATATTTAAAAAAAATTGAGTTTTCCAATTTTTTTAAATAAAATCTTAAAATTTTGCACAAGGACCTACAATTTAATTCTAAGCAATTTTTTCAAATAACTTTTTTTGATATCTCGTCAACTAACCTCACTTTTTGTAAATTAACAATTTTTTTTTTAATTTGACGCTATACCAGTGGTCACGTGACGTATGTCAAAATTGATTTTTAGGTTATCGGACATGCAGAACCGATCCCCCGGAAAAGTTTTTCCAATACTCTCCTAATAAAAATTTTTCCCATATGTTGCGAACTTTTTGCCGGTCACTGTATATATATACATGTATATGTATATAGGAGAGTATTGGAAAAACTTTTCCGGGGGATCGGTTCTGCATGTCCGATAACCTAAAAATCAATTTTGACATACGTCACGTGACCACTGGTATAGCGTCAAATTAAAAAAAAAATTGTTAATTTACAAAAAGTGAGGTTAGTTGACGAGATATCAAAAAAAGTTATTTGAAAAAATTGCTTAGAATTAAATTCTAGGTCCTTGTGCAAAATTTTAAGATTTTATTTAAAAAAATTGGAAAACTCAATTTTTTTTAAATATTTTTTTATCGATTTACAAATTTCCAGTTTTTTTCATTTAGATAGCTTGGCTAATGTAAAGCCCATGTATCTGGATGAAAATAAACGAATGTAGTAGTTTTTTCTACAATTGACAGGACAAAATTAAAAAAAACAGGGTTTCGCCAGACGCTAGCTGTTGCAATGATTTGTATCTAGCAGCAGTGTCAAAATTTTAGAGACATTTCAATGAGATTACATTGAGAAAACCTTAATCATCTTAAATATATCTGAAGTTCGACTTTTTGTAAAGTTAAGGAGATTAAAATAGATAATAAACAAAAAAGTACCTGTTTATTTAATCGAAATTTCATAAACGAAAACCAATGTAAGAAAAACTTAAAAGTAGTCAAATTCTGTACTAACAACATAAAAAATCATTGTTTTTCCTTGGGTGCACAAAATTTAAAACTCAGTATGACCACCATTTCTCTCCATACATACTATTGTTCTCGAGCGCAACTCTCGATTAACATTTCGGAGCATTTTACGATTTATTTGCAATACACAATTTCTAATGACATTCTCTAAATTTTGTATATTCCTAAAGGGTCGATGTTTGTACACAGAGTTCTTTAGGTATCCCCACATAAAAAAATCTAACGGAGTCAGATCTGGTGATCTCGCAGGCCACGGATTTTCAGAAAACCGTCCTATCCACTGGTTTCCAAATTCTTGATCCAGCCATCTCTTCACCTCATTTGTGGAATGAATGCTAGCTCCGTCTTGTTGAAAGTATAAATTTCTTCTTTCGGCTAATGACAAATTGTCTAAAAAGTCAGATATCTCAGTTTGTAGAAATTCTAAATATCGTTCTGAATTTAAATTGTCTCTAAAGAAAAAAGGTCCCACTATTCTGAGGTTGAAAATTCCGCACCACACATTAACCTTAAAACTATATTGGTCTTTACTCTGAATTACAAAGTCTGGGTTTTCGGTGGCCCACCATCTACAGTTTTGTGAACTGACGGTTCCGTTAGAGGTAAATGTAGCTTCATCCGAGAAAAGAACGTTCTTTGGGAAATTAAAATCTTCCTCAATCATACCCTGGAACCAGGCACAAAAATCGAAGCGGGCGTCATAATCCCTATCTTTTAATACTTGTACAAATTTAGGTTTGTACGGATGAAATTTGTTTCTTTTTAATATCCTCCGCACAGATCTTTCGTGAATGTTAGTGATCTCCGATATTTGACTAACTGCTAATTGGGGTGTTTCTGTGAACGACAAACACACATCCAGAGAACCTTCGTCACCTGTTACCGGTTTTTCATGGGAAACTTTATACTGATTTTCTACCGATCCCGTTTCTTTAAATTTATTGACTAGACGAGATACTGTGGAATAATGGAGGGATTTATCGGGGTGCCTCTCATTAAAAATTGCTGCTGTTTCTCTATGGCTTTTGTAATTATCTCCAGAAATTAAAATAATTTCTATCTTTTCCTGAAGAAGTAGTGTGGGTGCCATTTTAAGGAATAAAATATTAATAAACTTATGTAAAATATCAAACTTAGTAAGATGCGAGACATAAACCAATGACATAGGTTGAAATCAAACAAATTATAATTTGTTTGACATTTTCTGTTGTTTTTAACCTACTAGATTATTTGGTTGTTTTAATTTCAGAGCCTGCTTTGGTAGTTTTAAGTACAACTAAATAGACCTGGTTGTTAAATTTATGTGCGAAAAATCTTAATAAAATCTTGATACAGTCATTTCATTAGATTCAAACCGTTGCAACAGCGAGCGTCCGGCGAACACCTATTTTTTCGATTTTGTCCTGTCAATTGTAGAATTGTAGATCTGACTCCGTTAGATTTTTTTATGTGGGGATACCTAAAGAACCCTGTGTACAAACATCGACCCTTTAGGAATATACAAAATTTAGAGGATGTCATTATAAATTGTGTATTGCAAATAAATCGTAAAATGCTCCGAAATGTTAATCGAGAGTTGCGCTCGAGAACAACAGTATGTATGGAGAGAAATGGTGGTCATACTGAGTTTTAAATTTTGTGCACCCAAGGAAAAACAATGATTTTTTGTGTTGTTAGTACAGAATTTGACTACTTTTAAGTTTTTCTTACATTGGTTTTCGTTTATAAAATTTCGATTAAATAAACAGGTAATTTTTTGTTTATTATCTATTTTAATCCCCTTAACTTTACAAAAAGTCGAACTTCAGATATATTTAAGACGATTAAGGTTTTCTCAATGTAATCTCATTGAAATGTCTCTAAAATTTTGACACTGCTGCTAGATACAAATCATTGCAACAGCTAGCGTCCGGCGAAACCCTATTTTTTTAATTTTGTCCTGTCAATTGTAGAAAAAACTACTACATTCGTTTATTTTCATCCAGATACATGGGCTTTACATTAGGCAAGCTATCTAAACGGCAAAAACTGGAAATTTGTAAATCGTTAAAAAAATATTTAAAAAAAATAGTTTTCCAATTTTTTTAAATAAAATCTTAAAATTTTGCACAAGGACCCAGAATTTAATTCTAAGCAATTTTTTCAAATAACTTTTTTTGATATCTCGTCAACTAACCTCACTTTTTGTAAATTAACAATTTTTTTTTAATTTGACGCTATACCAGTGGTCACGTGACGTATGTCAAAATCGATTTTTAGGTTATCGGACATGCAGAACCGATCCCCTGGGAAAGATTTTCCGATACTCTCCTAATAAAAATTTTTCCCATATGTTGCGAACTTTTTGCCGGTCACTGTATATATATATATATATATATATATATATATATATATATATATATATATATATATATATATATATATATATATATATATATATACAGGGTGTTATTAAATTCACTGCATATATTGGAATGGGTGACTCCTGGGGTAGTCTACAGACATACCCAATACTTTTCTTTTGTTAAATCGAACATTTTAAAAATTTTCAAAAATACCCTAAAACCAGTCTATATTCGCCGCACCTGACTAAGCATACACAAGGCGCTTGACGTAAATTTGCGCGCGAAAAATTAAAAACAATTGAATTTGTGTAAACGTTGCCAGATATTATGAATCTTAATTATTTTCTGTTATTACCTGTAATTTAAGACAAAGATAAAACAAATTTAAACCTTTTCCGAAGAAAAAACTAAAAAAATGTTAAAAAGGCCACTGGGAAACCACTCACTCCTTTCTGTCCGCAGCCTTAGTTTTAACCAGTAGTTGCCTAACATAATTTAAATATCAATAAGTAAAACTAATAAAGTTGCAAAAAATGATTGGTACTTATCTAGCCGGGAATGTACCGAAAATGTCTCTAATTTGCTCCCAAACAAGCATGATTCGTACCATATTGTCCTCATTATTGTCCCGAACACTAAGGTACTCTGGGGCCCCGAACCCGTTGAAAGATTTTCTCCATTCAACGCGACTTCGCAGTTAATTCACTTTTTCAATTGGCATACTTACTATAATACACTATTTCCTTCATCGTACCCCGCAAAACGCTATCCGTAAGCTAAGCATCTCGGAATCTTGGATTAAGAAACATTAGAAATCGTTTAAAATCTAAAACTTATACGAACTGACGGCAAAAAAAACATTTTAGTGGATAGCGTCACCTCAGACAAATTATTGTCCAACGTTGTTGCCAAATTATAGAAGCAGTGCAGAAGAAATACAGCATTCACCGTGCCACGCGAATATCGATGTAAAAAATACATACGTACCATTTTATATTACATTAAAAATGAGAAAAAGCTCTCGTTTTATAACATATTTTTTTAAATAATGCAATCAACACGAATCGTTTTGCCCCGAATCGGCAACATGGGAGGACCAGACACCTTTTAGAACTAACCGCGTCCTTATTGGTCATAAGCAAAGCTGTCAAACGGGGGTTATTCCAGGGACGGCTCTAACCTAGTCGGGAATAAAATTAGGATTCGATCTGAAAATAAAATACAAATATTTATTTATCCACATTGTGTTATTTGAAAATGCGAAATACGAAAATACTTCGGTTACAGTGATATACCATACAGGGTGTCTGAAAAGTCTTAGCATGGGCAAATATCTTTACTATTAATAAAGGTAGAGACACCAAATTTTAGTTGTATCTTATTGGTTAATAAATCTACTTTTTTATGTAATTTCACTTTTTCAACCCCCTTGGGGGTTACGCTAGGGAGTTGAGGTCAAAAATTCTAAATGCAACCCTATGCCGTGTGGTACCTCATTTTAAAGGTCTTTTCGAGAATGGCAGATGTTACTTCTTGGCAGAGTTCCAAAATGGACTTTATTACTGCCAAGAAGTTCATGGTGGTCATTCTAAACAACTTTTAACGTAATAAGTAAGGCAGGCACTGTTAGTCAGTTACCAGAGGCGGTGATGCCTAAAGTAAATACGTACGTATACGGTATTTGACAGGAATAATTTAATTCATGGGCGTTGCCGTGATTGTGTGAAAAAAAATGGTGCCACTACAATATTGTGAATTTCTCACAAGACGCAAAAGTCTTAATAACTATGGTAAGGCTAACCCTTGAATAAATAACAAGAGGCTTCAATGCCGAAAATAAGTACGTACGTATACGGTATTTGACAAAAATAATTTTATTCATGGGCGTTGCTGTGATTGTGTAAAATAAAAACAAATGGCCAAGTGCGAGTTCGACTCACGCATATAGGGTTCCGTACCACCGTAAGATTGTGTTTATATATTTTTAATAAATGTGCTGATGTCTCATCCCATATTCTTGTTGTGCGGTGTCACAATGGCACATAGTTAAGAATGTTCAAAAAAGTAAGACGTCATAAAATCGTAGAAATATCTTAAATACGTAGTTGTAGTTTTACTATTGGAGATATATTCTTGAAAGTGGATAGGTTTGGATGTAGACACCAAAGTACATCCCCTGAAATCTCGTGCGCATGTCTAGTACGCTCGGTTTGTGCGTGGTACGCATTTTGGTCTACAGCGCAGATGGCAAAAAACGGAAAATAAAGTCGAAAAAACTGGGGAAAAAGTTATAAAATTAAATACGTAGTGGTACCTTGACTATAGGGGATATATTCTTAAAAGTGAATGGGTTCGAATGTAGAACACCCAAGTACATCTCCTGAAATTACGTACGCATGTCTAGCACGCTCGGTTTGCGCGTGGTGCGCATTTTTGTCTACTGCGCAGATTTTTTTTTATCTAAGACATCACACGTAGACTTCAAGCCTAAGTACTAACGTACCGTGGGTGTCTGAAGAGATGGCAAATAACGAAAAATAAAGTCGAAGAAAATTTGGGAAAAAAGTTATAAAGTTAAATACGTAGTGGTACCTTGACCATTGTTGATATATTCTGGTGTGGGTTCAAATGTAGACACCAAAGTCCATCTCCTGAAATTCCGTGCGCATGTGTAGCACTTTGCGCGTGGCACGCATTTTGGTCTACTGCTCAGATGGCAAAAAACAAAAAATAAAGTCGAAACAAACTTGAGGAAAAAGTTATAAAGTTAAATACGTAGTGGTAAGTTGACTATTGGGGATATATTCTTAAAAGTGAATGAACAAATAAATATAAAACGACAAATGAAGAAGTAGAAAAAGTTGGAAAAAAGTTAGAAAAAAATGTGCCCCACAAAACAAAAAATAAATGTGCACGAAGACTGGTACTGTATGGCACAAGAGGTCGGCCAACGGTCGACATATGTCTCGCCGATTATACGATTTACGATTTATAATTTTTATAGGCTAGCCATTTAAAAATGAATTAAAATATGTGGTTTGCGGTAAAATGTTTCTTTTCTGAAGACTTTTAAAAGAAAGGACCTCAACTCCCTAGCATCACCCCCAAGGGGATTGAAAAAGTCAAATTACATAAAAAGTAGATTTATTAATCAATAAGATATAACTAAAATTTGGTGTCTCTATCTTTATTAATAGCAAAGATATTTAGCCATACTAAGACTTTTTAGACACCCTGTATGTTATATTACTTTAACCGAAGTATTTTCGTATTTCGCATTTTCAAATTATACAATGTGGATAAATTTTCAAATCGAATCCTAATTTTATTTCCAACTAGGTTAGAGCCGTCCCTGGAATAACCCCGTTTGCACAGCTTTATTTATTACTAACCAATATGCTCTAGTCATAGGCAACCACTTATACACCGGTGCATATTGTAACCCTATGTCTTTATTAAGAATATAGTTTTAACTACAACAGTAGTATCTTACCCTATTTATTTTCTTTGAGTAGTATTTTCAACGTTTTCAACAAGTTATGGTCATTGTTGGAATATTTTATTCTGCTCCTTAAAACAGTTTTATACTTTGTAGTTGCTTTGCAGTGTTTATTAAATAATCCTAACACATTTAATTATTTATTACAGTGCTATTTAATAGATTATCGTATGGGCTGAGTGTTGTAGAATATTAAGTTTTGCAAAACAGATTTCTGGATGTTTAGTTTGGTGTTTGGTGGTAGTTTTCGTTTGAACAGCTGATCCCTGGATTATTATAGGTATTTTAACTTTTTGAAATTTAGTGTTTTGAGTTAGTTATAGTAAATTTGAGTTAGTAATATCATTTCACCAGTTTAAAAAAGGCAGTATTTTTCGTGTCATATTATGATGTTTATTTCTTGACAATGCTTTTATTGTGATTTTAGTGTTTATTACTTTTTTTAACTGTAATGAAATGTAGCGAGAGTGATATTAGCTGATATAAATAGATAACATATCCTTTGATCTGTGTCAAAATGTTGAGAAGCGGATTAATAAGGGTGATAAGTTGTCAACCTAATTACTTTTTGGTTTAGATTTTGGTTAGTTCTAGTTACTGAAAAGTACAAAAGTTAGTGTTTCCTCACTTTTTTGTATACGTTAGCTTCATACAATTCTTCTGAGTTATTTTTGTTAAACTGTTGCTAGTTTTTATTGCGCAATTAAAATTTCTTTGTTTGAAGCTAATTTTGGATAGGTAGCCTTTTCCTCTAAAAATGTCTGGTCCGCTTATTTGAAAATTATTATTGTAATCTTTGTTTGAACAGCTGTTGGATTTTTTGTGTTGTAGTATTTTAACTTTTTGAAATTGAGTGTTTTGAAAGAGTTAAGTAGTAGGATTTCTTTATTTAAAGATAATAAAAATATTATTTTTTTAAACCTGTTACATGGGAGGGACTAGAAAGATTTGGCAACATCTCACGTAAAAACAAATGAGTTTTTTCTGTAACTGACATTGCTCGTGGTTTTTTATATGGCCATGTGTTTATTACCAGTGGTGCGCTGAGACTAAAAAAAAATTTTTTGAGGGCCGATATCAACCTTTTTTTATAGTGAAGGGCTATTTATGAATATTTTTATTCAATCTGAATTCATATCAGGATTTACTGGTTTCAATATATGCAGTGAATTTCATAACACCCTGTATATATATATATATATATATATATATATATATATATATATATATATATATATATATATATATATATATATATATATATATATATATATATATATATATATATATATATATATATATATATATATATATATATATATATATATATATATATATATATATATATATATATATATATATAAAGTGTGTCCGCTTAAGTTCTGTACATATGGGAAACTTTTTTATTATTAATTTTACGAAAAAAAGTTACTCTTTATAAAAAGTTCTGCTTCCTGAGAAAAAAATATTAAACTAGTCAAACTTGAGATAGTACGTACAGGATAGTCAAAAATTAAAAAAATCAAAATTGGCCTAAGAGAGAAGTACCCTTACTTTTAATTTTCGAGCAAAATGGAATAACAAAAAGTTGCTTGGCATTAAAAATTATATCTGTTTGTCCTAAAAAAATAAACTTGACATTTCAAAAAATTAAATTTTTTGATTTATAATAATATAATTAATAAATGTATTTATTATGCAATTCAAGCTAATAAACATTTATCAATTACTTTTGTTCAAAACGTAACATTTGATTCTTTATCTCTGTTTTAGAATAACTTTATGACGCATTTGAATAATTATAATTAATAGAAACATGATGATTTATTTTGGAAAAATACAATTATGTTAAACATTAAAATATGAATTTAAATAAAATATTCATTAGCTTTCCCTCACTGTACATTTGCCTCGACATATCCTCCCTCTCTTTCAATACATTTAGCCGTTCTTGCAGAAAATTCTCTTAAAACATTTCCAATCATGGCATACTTGTAATTGTCTCTCTAATTACCCTCTTCAAATGGTCAACACTTTGAAATGGCCTTTGTAGGTATACATTGTTTTAAGTAGCCCCAGATAAAATAATCTAGGGGGCTCAAGTCCGGAGACCTAGCAGGCCAAAAAAGGTCAGAATATCTATCGATAACTTTTCCATTAAAAAGGGTATTTAAGTATTGTCTTACAGCTCTCGTACGCGGTCGTTATCTTGTTGGTGCCATATCCGTAGATTATCGGGTACGTGAAGTTCATGAATAAAATTAAACAAATAATTATTTAAAAAAAGCAAATAACGTTCACCATTTAAATTTTGTCGAAAAAATAAAGGTCCTATTATTATATTTTTGTAAATTCCGCACCACACATTTGTTTTAAATGAGTACTGATCACGTGTCCGTATAGTGAAATTTGAATTAACGTCACTCCACCAACGACAATTTTGTGAACACTCAGTCCCGTTGGAGGTGAACGTTGCTTCGTCGGTAAAAATAATATCTCTTGTCATGAAAGGGTTATCTTCTAACTCTCCTTGTATTAAAAAATAAAATTCTAAGCGTCGCTCAAAATGACCTGGCTTCAAGGTATGTATAAATTTTGGTTTGTAAGGCCGAAATTTGTTTTCATTTCATATTTTTGAAATCGTAGTTTTACCTACATCATTTGGCAATGTTGTTGACCTTTTTCGCAATGATTTCTTAGGATCTTCTACTACAGACAACATTACGTGGTTCGCAGTTTCATTATTTGCAACCCTTGGTCTACGTTTCTTGTTGTAGTTATTTCCACACTTCCAACACTGAAAAAATCGTTTGGACTTTTCTTCACACAAAATTGTAGCAACATCTTTGTAGAGCAATTTACTCTGATTGGATTATTAGTAACAACAATTTTTATACATGTTCCTACACTTGTAGCAAATTTTGCTACAAATTGATCTTGGACGTTTTTAAGGACAAATTGTAGGAGAAAGATACACAATTGTAGTGAAATGTCCTACAATGTTTTTTCAGTGAATGGTCTTGAATTTAATCACTATGTTCCCTACTGTTGTGAAATAAATAATTTTATCGGGATGTCTGTTGTTAAAAATTTCGGGAGCTTCCCGATACATTTTCCAATTTTCACCAACAATTAAAGTTATTTCAATTTTATCTTCCATACTCAATTTCAACGGCATATTTATCTAATTAAATGTTCAAATTGATGTTTCAGACAAATTAATAACATAGCTGACAGTTGCAATTCAAATTAAGGTGGGAAATAGTGGCAAGGTATTGGACATGCCATTAAGAATTAAGATTTAAATTTTCAAGTTTATTTTTAATAATAGTATACTAAGAGTATAAACACCTATAATTTTTAATGCCAAGCAACATTTTCTTATTCCATTTTGCTCTAAAACTAAAATTAAGGGTACTTCTCTCTTAGGCCAATTTTGATTTTTTTTATTTTTGACCATCCTGTACATACTATCTCAAGTTTGAATAGTTTAATATTATTTTCTCAGGAAGCAGAACTTTTTATAAAGAGTAACTTTTTTTCGTCAAATTAATAATTAAAAAGTTTCCCATATGTACAGAACTTAAGCGGACACACTGTATATATATATATATATATATATATATATATATATATATATATATATATATATATATATATATATATATATATATATATATATATATATATATATATATATTTATATTTTTGTTGATTTGTTTTTTATGAAATAAAATGTTCTTTTTTTTTGTTTGTGTTTTAGTAGTAAATTAAAATACCTAAAAGTAGTAAAACCACGCCACTAAGTGAGTGAGTAAGGTGAAAAATACCTCATCATACTTTTTCGGAAGAAATTTTTATAACGTCCGGATTTTGTCCGGATTTTTTTATAAATTTGTCCTAGCTAGAAAATATTTAATCTGGTAACCCTAGCGGTTAGGCTTTTCAGTTGGATTTGAGGGGCTAATTGGAGATTTGGGGGGGCTTAGCCCCCACAAGCCCCCACCTAAAAACGCCTATGAATATAGGTACCAAAAAACATTGACAGCACAGTACAGCCATTAATTTAATCCAAGGAACTAATGCCTGACTACACTAGAAAAAATGTTTCAATAATGCATCAAACATAAAATTTAAAAGATTCCACGGTGTTTGTCACTACTATTAAAAACTGAAAACTTAGGTTTATTGACTTTTAAAGTAAAATTTCTGTAAAATTCCCTTCCCTTATTATAAAAAGATGTTTACATTAAACTTGACACACTACACAATACTAACAAAACCCTATGTATTGCCATTAATGAAAAAAACATTCCACTAACTCATTAAATACAATACTTAAAAGAATCTACGGTATTTTTTACTACAGCACTATTAAAAAACCACAGAAAAAGAAAGGGTTTGTTGTGAAAAACTGGGAACTAATTTAAAAGGAAAATGAAAAATATTGACTACTCAAATTAATGAAGCCACCTGCAATCAGCTGATTTTTAACGGGAGTAGAAGGGCTCATTCTTGACGACAAAATTGAAAAGATGCCCAATAATGCGATAATGAAGACAAAGACGAAACGAAAACATTCCCCCTAGCAAATTGCCTGAAGCGGACGCCACGCTATTCTCAGTCTGAATCGCCAAACTACGGCGAAGCCAAAATACTTCATAGCGAAATTTTGCAACTAGCAACGTTAAGCCAAAAACGATGAAATTTAATGTGGGGTTTCTATTATATGATTTATAAAAAAAACCTAAAAATTAAAATCTCTGATAGGCTTATAGATTCATTTAGCAAATGAGGTGAAAACTTTGACTAAAAAATACCATTCTAAATTTTATCGTTCATTGATTAGCGTATCCGCAATTTCTTCTTGCAAATTCTCTCTAATAAAGTGCGTACGGCCATAGTTAAAAGATATTCTATACGGCACTACGGCAATCAGCTGATTTGAAGAATTTCAGCTTTCAACAACAGAAAGAGACCGACAAAGACAGCGAGCAAGAGCGAGATAAAAAATAAGATGTATTTCGTAGTTGTCTTGTCAAAAACCATGTGGTGTGCCGAAGAAGTTGTTTGATGATGTTGGTAATTTTTCACATTTTAGTGTGCTATGTTGTGTTATAAGTTATAATGACGAAAACCGTTTATTAATACCGAGTGCAGAACCCTACCAAAAAAATAAGGGGGCGTCCATTAATTACGTGAGGAAGGGGTCCGGCAAAATATCACCAAAGCTCATTTAAAGGAAGGGAGGAGGGGTCAATGAAAATCTCACGTCAACTTTTTAATTCAGAGAATATACGTTATTATAACAAAACATTTTGTATTCCAAAATCAATCCCGGGCATAGACAATATTAAATACAGTCCAAGCTCGTTTTATAACCTGCGGAACATTGAGGAGTGCGATGCGCACTGTGGTTCGCGGACGCTTCATGACTCCACCTTGTCCGATCCTCCAAGTGACGGGAGAACCGACTGGGTCGGAGCCTGGCGAACACGATGGGAAGTCTTCGGCAATGCCTCACGGTGTATTCCGAACATGCGGGCCCATCTCTTTTGGTGAATGATCAAACTATCCACAACAGATGCTGCAAGACGTGTGGCATCTACTTTGCTTCGCGTGTGAAGCTGCAGAAACACAGGTCAACGCTGCATGCAACCCCGCGAGCACCTGTGGTCAGGGTTCGACCAACGCGTGTGGTCACCCGTCGGGCTGAGGAACTGCTGTGCGCCGTGGACGATAGGCTGGAGAGGCACGAGGAGGATGTAGATACGTCTAATGACTGTAATGGACGTCATGTGTCTAATCATTACAATAGAGGAAGCACATGAATGCCCATGGAGTGAGTAAAGATTAGGGAAGGTGGTGTCGCAGCCTATTTTTTACCAAATTTAATTAAATCCGTTATAGTGCACCTTAAACGTAGTATCATTTTTCTCCTCTTATTTCACAGAAAAAATGCAGTACATAGAAGACATCAGTATTAACGCTTATGTATTGAGTGTTATGAAACAAAATACATGAACATATCAAATAAATTTAATTATTTTAAAATTATAGGGTAAATCTCACGTGAGGGGGAGGGGGAGTCCCACCACATCTTACCAAACCTCACCAAGGGGGAGGGGGTCCAAATTAAAAAAAAACACCTCACCTAATTAATGGAATAAACACCTAAGTAATAAATGGGTTATTTAACTTTTTGTGGCGCAGTGAAATTTTGAAGCGTCGCTGAAAGAACTTTTAGGAAGTATGTTTTAAACTCGGTTATAAACAATTTATTGTTTGATTTTTAACCTTTTTTGAAAGGCAAAAAGTTTAAGCTAGTAGTATGCTCATCTCATTAATAAATAACGTAACAGGTAAGTTTGTGTTAATGGTACAACGCAACCTATTTTGTTCTGGTTACAATTTCAACCGAATTCACGAGTGTTCCGTATTTTCCGATATTAAGTAAAAAAATGGCTACCTATTAAATTAAAATACACATTTATGGTAATATCCTTCTGTGGAATTAAAAATACTTTTGATTATTTTCGGTTTTCACTAAGACTGATAAAAAAATGAGATGTCACAATATTATTAAAGTTTGGCAATGCCCCGACTGGATCATATATATATATATATATATATATATATATATATATATATATATATATATATATATATATATATATATATATATATATATATATATATATATATATATATATATATATATATATATATATATATATATATATATATATATATATATATATATATATATATATATATATATATATATATATATGGGTTTGGAATTTCGTCAAAAATGTTAACTGATATGTCATTTTTGGGGTTATTGAGGTCAAAAAAGCTAATATAACATGACTATTACAAATTCAAAGAGAGGGAGATAAGATGAAGGGAGAGGGGAAGAATGGGTGCACTAAAAAGAATTTTTTTTATAAAAATGAACAAAACTAAGTTGACCATTAACCGAAGTATAAATACGTAAGAATATTATTTATTTCATACTTTTCAGTGTTTTTCCTTTTGTGAAGTTGGTTCATTTTGTGAGAAAATAGAAATATTTTTAGGAGCAATAATTCATAAATACAACGTGGCAAAATCTAATATTAATTTCATTTCATTTACAGTCCAGTGGCGGCTCCTGGAATTTCAGATTGTCGTATCTCAGTTCCTACGCATTGGACCCATACCAAATTATAATATGTTACTGTTGGGTACTCTACAATCATTTTCGTGAAAAAATATTTAATTTTAATATTTGCGAAAAAAAGTTAGTTTTTTGGGCCGCTTCACCTGAGATCTGAGAAAGTTCTGAAGAAAATTTTACTCTCATGTTTTTTGCATAAATTTAATCAGATTTTGTCGGTAGAATTCAAATTTCATTGAATTACCTCTAATATCCTGATTAATTAGGTTTTAAAATTTTTACCTAAAATATATATTTTGTCTAAGAAATATAAACTCTTTCTTTAAAAGAGCCGCAATACAGTAGGGCAATTCTGAGATAAAGATGTGTGAATGTCAATAAATCATCCCAAAAAGTTGCGCGATAAAAAGTGGCGCAATACGACAGTGATAAGCATCACTGATTATATTATAAGAAATCTAAATATAAATTGATAGACTTTGGATCATTTGGTAACAACAATCATCATCCCTGATTACCGGAAGGTTGCCAAAACTCTTCAGCGCATAGCTGGAAATGTTCCGGGAGGGTAAATATCTACGAATAAAACTTAATCCAGGTACTGGTCTGTACTAAAAGTACCATCAAAAGCATTCCAACAGCTGCCATGGAAACCCTTCTGAGGCAGGAGTAGGAACATATGCAACAAAGTCTAGCGCTCTTAATCTGGCCCTGGACAAGATAGAACAAAGAGCGTTTTTAAAAACAATTACAAATGTCAAAAGACGCTACTCTACTAGATAAAACTGATGTTTCATCTAAACTGTGATTTTTGTTCAATAATGTTAGAGACGTTAAATTCCCGAGAATTTATCGTTGGGGAAAAATCGTGAAATATTCACGAATAGTCGAATTTCTCGGGAATATCCAACAAAAAAGTTAATCACAGAACAGTTCTAAAGACTTTCAAGTGAATTTATTAGAGTAAACCTGTTTTGGGCGTATGTAAGTCACAACAATCGAGTAACTAAAAATCACACGATTTGAACATCTTCTAAGAATCAACTATTATGCTATTTCAGATATAAACTCTTTCTTTAAAAGAGCCGCAATACAGTAGGGCAATTCTGAGATAAAGATGTGTGAATGTCAATAAAACATCCCAAAAAGTTGCGCGATAAAAAGTGGCGCAATACGCCAGTGATAAGCATCACTGATTATATTATAAGAAATCTAAATATAAATTGATAGACTTTGGATCATTTGGTAACAACAATCATCATCCCTGATTACAAATAACCTTGCTCTAGTGATCTCCACGTTGCAAAAGCTCAACTTACTTGGGTGGTTCGTATCCTTGATTAAAAATAACCTTGCTCTGCTGATTTCCACGCGGTAAAAGCTGAACTTACTTAGGTGAACTACATAGACGTTTAATTTACTACTCACTTCTTTTGCAACACTTTTTGACACTCCTTTTCATGACTTGTAATCAATGACGGCATTAACTGATCAACCTGATTTTTCAATTTTTCTATAGTTTTCTTTAATTTTTTGTGCTCGTCTTCTATAACAAGGTTTTTGGCACGTTTAATTAATGTTTCTTTTCTACATCTAACGAATGGAGCAAGATGTTCATATACTTTTACTCTGGATGATCTTCCTAGAACTTTACATTTTCTTTCTAAACTAAAAGCGAAAAACAGTTAAATTGTACAAATGCAATAACAACCAAAATTAGAAACTAAATAAGCAGCAGTGTAGCCCCAATTATTTAATACACAGCGAAAAATTTATCATAATTTTGGTATCCGTTTTTTTCTGAACCCTTAATCCGTTTGTAAAAACTTTTTTCAGGTTGTAGGTTCATTCTTTAGGAATGTTAATATACTAGTGCTTGTTTTAAAAGAATCAATTTTGTACAATATACAGGGATGTAACAATAATGTTGTCTTCTTAAGTTTGAAACGCCCGCGCCCGGTAGAATAAGCCAGTAACAATTGCGAATCACATTCAAAATATTTTTTTTATTAACTCCGATATCTCAGTTATAAAAGGAGATACAATATAGTAAACCTTAAAAATTAAAAAAGTATATTAGGTACACTAATAAAAAAAATTAACAATTAAAAATTCCAAAAAAAAAAATAAAGAGTTAGTGTCAATAATAGATATTACCACCTCTTGCGCAGATAGCAGCTTGACACCCACGCAGCATGTTTCAATTTAATCATCTTATTTCATTTTGATCTACTATCCATTTCTAAAGTTTTGACCCCTCAGTTTGGAAGCTTGTAAAGTAAAAAGTACAATTTTAAAAAATATAATTTTCACATATTTCGGTAAAGTTACTTGTCTCTATTACACATGTAAAACGTTGTAACCGTAGATGCCTTGGTGCTTTTCTAATGGGAAGGTAATTGTAAAATTGACACCATTTTTTCCCTATTTCATCAAGTACTCAAGTTTAAAAATTTATTGTGCCTTACTGGTACTCCCAGGCCTAACTAATTTTTTACAGGCGATAAAGTGAACCTTACTTTATTCCCAAAAAATATTATTTTTATTTTTTTTTCTTAGGTTTGGTAGTAATAGTCAAAAAATGATTGTGGTTATGTAATTACTACCAGTAATCTTAGAGCAAAAATTTTTGTTTTTTTGTATTACATATAAAGAGATGTAACTTTACGTTTAACGAAAATTTTGTTTTGGCAGTTGTCATAAACCTAAATACAAACAATTAATTTGTGTAAAGGATAGAAGCATTGAGCTTGCGGGATGGAGCGGGGCGTCGAAGGGGCAATAGTATGGGTGTTAAGGTAATAATCATTAAAGTAATGCAATATAGTGAAGGTTTTTGTTTGTGCTCTATATGATAAAGTAGGTAACTGGCCAAATTAAGAAAAAATAAGTATATGCATTGGTAAATATTCACATTTATTTGTATTTAACGATTGTCTAGTGTTTCATTAAGAGCTATAAAATAGGCAAAACGTGTGTAGTAGAACAATAGTAATTTAAAAATATTACTGCAAAGTGAGTAACGTAAATAGACCAATTAGCTTTATTTATTTATAATTCACCTAAAATAAAAACAATATTTTTGATGTTCCCTTATTTTTATGATTCGCATATTTGGAAAATTGTAACAAATGCTGTGTTAAGTGTGTCTGCATTTGCCTTTGCTTAATAATAAACGAAATATGTGAAAGTGGCCTGTTTACGTAGAATCACATCTGATTTAACTTCTAAGGTACAAAGTCCTGACAAAATTTATTTAAACCTAAAACTAAAAATAACCTGAAGAATACCTACACTTATGGATCGTTTTCTCCTTCTTCATCATTACTAAAGTCTTCATTTGAATCATCATCTTCCTCATCTTCATCTAAATTTATAATTAATGGTTCTACAACAACATCAACTAAGCGGTCTTTTTCTCTGTAGGATTCCTCAATTTTATTAGCGTGTCCAACGCAATTTTCCCAAACAGAATTTGGCACGTTCTGCATCGTTTCAAGACACAAATTTAGTACATTTGTGATTTTACACGTAGTATTCAATTTTGCAACTTTATTTTTCACATATGCCCAAATTAATTCAATTGCGTTGAATTCACAGTGTGCAGCTGGCAACCATAGAAGCTTTACATTATCATTACGTAACTCCTTTGCAATTGTATCTAAAAGATACGTTTTTGGAAAGTTCTTGCATAGGTCTAAAAGCATTGGTTTGGTTAATTCATTAAACGTTGTAAATCCATCGGTCAATGTTGCTTTTCGCTGGGACATCTATTCTATTGTTTTTTGTTTTGTCCAGGTAGTTGTAGGATTTCGAAAATTAGGATCCAACATTGTATGATAAGGTGCTTAGTCAATTACGATTACTGATTTGTCAGGTATTACGGAAAGCACTGTTCTAAACCATTCTTCGTAATGTTGTTTATTCATCTCGTTATGGTAATCCACTGACGCCGCACTTTTTTTCCCAACGAAACACTTCAGGCAGCCATCCAAAAGACGATTTTTACTACCAATATGTAAGATAATAACCCGTTGTCCTGATCTTGATGGCCGTTTTATTCCACCTGTAAAGCCATTCATTTCCTGTATACCACCTCTGTATTCATCAAAATTATCCCGTTTTGTGGGATTAACTCTTTCAATCCAGCCAAACTTCCTTGAATGATTTGCACCGCACCATGTTTCATCTGTATAAAATATTTGCCAAGCATCTTCACGATATCTCTTTATGGCGTATAAGAATTCCGCTCTTCTGGCAGCAATTGTGTTTTGTTCCATTAAAATTGGTTTATTAATTAGTTTTTTCTAGGAAAACCCAAGTTCTTTAATCCATCGGTACAAAGTCATTTCTGAAAATTCTGGTAAATAATCGACATCTTCTTTCAATTTCTGGTAAACTTGTTTTATAGAAGGAAACCGGCGCTCCAGGTAAAAATTTAATATTGTTATAGAGCGCCAACAGCGCTCTATACAGTGAGGGCATAAAGTCTGGAAACACCTAGTTTTTTTACGAAACTATACATTTTCGGAAGAAACGCCGAAACACGTCGATTTTGTTCTCATTTTCTACACATTCTGAAAATATTTGATTATATACAGGGTGTGCCATAAAAGTTGGGCATTTGTCAAATTTGATTTTTTAAATAGAACACCCTGTATATTATTCCATTTTTAAATTGTGCGTTAGAAAATTAACATCTTTTGTATAAACCACCCTTCCTCTAAAGTCAATTGTTTGCGAGATATTGCAACTTGAAAATTGTTAGCCCGCAAAATTAAATAAAGTCAAATAATAATTTAACACATTTTTATTTTAACAACAATCCAACTGAGACAATTTTAACGCAGCAAATGCTGAAATTGTTGACCGTTAACTTCCCGGCAATATCCTAGCCTATCCATAAACTCCTCTTGTACGTTACGGATGAAAGGTGGTGAAATTTGCCGAATTTCATCCCTGATACGATTTTTTAAAGCTTCTATGTTAGGAGGTCTGTTAAAGTAAACTTTACTTTTTAAATAACCCCACAGGAAATAATCAAGGGGGGTCAAATCCGGTGACCTCGCAGGCCATTCTATGGGGCCACGACGTCCTATCCACCTGTTAGGAAATATCTCGTTGAGATATTGCCTAACAGCTAGAGCATAGTGAGGTGGGGCCCCACCTTGTTGAAACCACATTGTTAAGGCTGGTGTATCAGGCTCATCACCTGGATACCGCTGAGCTAAGGCAGGAATTAACTCTACTTGCAAAAAGTCTAGATACATTTGGTCGGTCAAATTTTCGTCAAAAAAATAGGGACCAACAATCTGGTCTTGAAATATTCCTGCCTAAACGTTGACTTTTTCGGGATGTTGCGTATGAGCCACTTGAGCCCAATGGGGATTCTCTTTAGACCAATACCTACAGTTTTGCCGGTTGACAGTACCATTGAGAAAAAAGGTAGCTTCATCCGAAAATAAAACATTTGCACAAAACAAGGGATCCATGTTGCACCGTTCTTGCATATTTTCACAAAACTGGAGTCGGCGGTCATAGTCATCTTCGTTTAATTCATGTATTAGTCTTATTTTGTATGGATGATATTTCTCTTTATGCAGAATATTTTTCACTGATGACTGACACACGTTTAAATCTAATGCCACTTGATGGGTTGACAAATGTGGATTCTCGTTGTAACTGAGTAAAACATCTAATTTAATATTATCATCTAATTTGGGCCTACCTGTCCTGGGCAGATCTTTTACAGTCCCATGTTCATGAAATTTTTTGATAATTTTGCTGACCGTCGATTTTGTAATTGCTTGTCGCTCTGGATGTGTGTTATTAAAAAGTTCGCAAACTTCGTCAAGATGCCTACGACGATCTCCCCAGCCAAACATCATAAGGATTTCAATCCTTTGGGTCTCGGAAAGCATATTTTAAGATACAAATTACTATCTTATTTAAATGTGTTTGATTTTTGACACAACTATCATAATGGGACATGCTGGTTTCCAGGGTAGTGCAATAATTCAAGGTGTAAGAATTACCAATTTTCAAGTTGCAATATGTCGCAAACAATTGACTTTAGAGGAAGGGTGGTTTATACAAAAGATGTTAATTTTCTAACGCACAATTCAAAAATGGAATAATATACAGGGTGTTCTATTTAAAAAATCAAATTTGACAAATGCCCAACTTTTATGGCACACCCTGTATATAATCAAATATGTTTAGAATATGTAGAAAATGTGATCAAAGTCGACGTGTTTCGGCGTTTCTTCCGAAAATGTATAGTTTCGTCAAAAACTAGGTGTTTCCAGACTTTATGCCCTCACTGTATAACGCCCCGTCAGTGAAAAATGTTCGTATGTTGTCGTAGCTTTTGACACTTGCACTTTCTCAATTTTTTTTCTCGAAAACGGTTAGAGGTGAGGCAATCAAATTTTCTGGGTTAATAGAGGGATAGTGCATCTAGCTTCAGTAAAAAATTCAGTTATACAGGGTGTACCGTTTCGGAGTTATTAAACGCCAAAGTCGAAATTTCCGCGATTTCGTATGGGATCGATTACAGGTCGCAAAACTTAATCAAATCGATTTAAATTTTCGGAGGTTGTAGAGGACCGGGGTCTTCCGAAACCTATTGAAACTGGCGGTATTCGGAAAATGGGAAGTAATTCTTTTGAATTTTTTTATGTCGAAAAATGGCACTTGCAGACCCATCTTCAATTCTACATTGCTCGAAAACGAAGCGTCGGACAGAAAAACGGATTTGAACATAAAACTAAAGAATCTCAAATACTTTCTTTTTGCAATACGTTTACATATACCTAAAACGACTGGAAATTGGAAAAAATTGAGAAAAACCGGAAATTACAATTTTTCATGCAAATCTTTGACGGTTTTTAATTTTTTGGGGGTCAAAATGAATTCAAATCGAAATCCCATGTGCCTTATCGGAAAGAACTCGCCGAAATACGTGATAAACGAATTTTTTGGTTCCTTGATTCTTAATAGGAAAGGAGCAATCGATAATTAAATTTCGGTTTTTAAACATTTTTTTTCATGACATCTCTACATTTGAATCACTCCGTATCTTTTCCTATTTAATTTATTCCAACTTTTTCAACGCTATCCCTTGGGGACATAATCAGGCTTTAAAATGAATCCCGAATGGGTGATCCTGGGCCGGATTTAGGGGGTAAAAACTCATTTTTTCTGTTTTTTTCCATCAAAATTCATCTTTAAAAGGCATTATTATATATTATTTCTCTTATTTAACGATTCTTTTTTGGTTTATTTTCATCCCTTATCATCTGAGAACACTTCTAACTAATTAAAATTCCATATTTTTTCGTTAAAGTTATAAATAAATACCTTTTTTTGCATCGGTGCAGGAAAATTTTTAAAAAGTACATATATTAAAAGCCGTGCCTCTTTACATCGAAATTAAAATATGACCTGTCAAAATGTCATGAAAATAACAGTTTTTGTAGCGATATTGGAAGCTTCCTGGACCGATTTCGGCTTGAAATATACATGGCAAAGGTAAAACGGACTTTATATTTTTAGTTACAATACATTTCATTGGACGATTTAAGCATTGAATACGAATTTTTTAAATTTTTCTCAGACCATGCAAATGCATGTCAAAATCAGTTTTATAAGGAAAAACGTATTAAAATATGTGTCTAAATGTCGCAAAAATGGCAGTTTTTCTTGGAAGATTGGAAACAGTCTGGACCAACTTCGGCTTGAAATTTACCGGGCAAGGGAATTAGGGACCTTATACTTTCAGTAGAAAGACATTTCATTTCATAATATACCGATTAAATACCATTTGAATCGATTTTCCTATAGCTCTACAAAGCATCATTGAAGATTCTAATATGGAGCTCAGTGGCTTCGAAAAAATCCAGAAATATGCATTTTATTTTCTAACCATGAGCGTGTATACCTTTGGGACAATATATTAATTATTATTGAATCATTTTAATTTAATTTTAGGGAAATGACTTGATTCGGATCGTTTTAAAGTAACCAGAACGATTCGAAAACACATTTTATACCTTTCGGGCATGTGAATGGTTGTACATATGTCTACAGGGTGTCCGAAAAGTATTTGTATGCGCAAATATCTTTGTCATTAGCATGAAGAGAAGAATAATTGAGCCTTATTTCAAGGAAATCGTAAATTTTTTATTCCTTTGTGTGGTTGTTTATGTTTGTATGTATACAGAATGTCCAAAAAGTCTTTGTATGCGCAAATATATTTGTCATTAGAACGAAGAAAAACTTAAATGAGTCTTATTTCAAGGAAAACGTAAATTTTTTATTCCTTTGTTTGGCTGTTTATATGTTGGTATGTATACAGAATGTCCAAAATGTCTTTGTATGCGCAAACATCTTTGCAATTAGTACGAAAACGTAATTGAGCCGGTTTTCAATCGCAAAAATATAAAAATATAAAATATTTAAATTACTGTGTCGTGTTTGTTGTGTTTGTATGTATGTACAGTACAGGATGTCCGAAAAGTCTTTGTATGGACAAATTCCTTTGCTATTTGTACAACTATAAACTTAATTGCCGGATTTAAAGCAAATCGTATATATTTGCATTTCTATGTGTACGGAAATATATGTCTGTATACAGGCTGTCCAAAAAGTGTTGGTTTGAGCAAATACTCCTAGTAGTACCAGGATAAATGTAATTAATCCGGATTTCATGCAAATCGATTATATTTGTTTTTATATGTGTTGTATACCGGGTGTCCGCGGAAGCAGGCTCGCCCCTATAACTTTTTTGTTTTTAAAGATAATGGAATGAAATTTGGAGGATTTGTATACGACATAAAACTGCATTTTTTGACGGGTGACTCAACTTTATGGCACTTCCGGTTTAACCGGAAGTGACATCAACTTTCGATTTTTAAATGGGACACCTGGTATATTTTTACTTTTTTTGACTCCGTATGACATTCTAAAAACAACCATGTGCTACTTGTCACTTTTGGTCGCCAACATTTTTTTTTGAAATTTTTTTTTTTACCTAGAGGGCTATGAATACGCTATTATAACTATCTACATATCTATTCGTTTTTAGGGTTCCAGATGTTCAAAATGACCTCCATCTTGCTGACAAAACCGTACTTTTTCTATTGTTGCTGTTATAACGTTTCTTAACTGTCGTGGTGTAATTCTATGAATAGCTGCTATTACTTTGTCCTCTAATTCATTCCGTGTGGCAGGAGGTACATCATAAACCTTGTTTTTAATAGTACCCCATAAAAAATAATCTAGAGGCGTAAGGTCGGGTGACCTGAAAAGTTTGAAAAAGGAATAAATAAAGGTATGAATTAAAAACAATTTTGTTTTACCTTGCCGGCCAACTAACCGGACCCCTATTTCCAATCCAATTTTCGTTGTATAATTCATTCAAATATTCCGTAACTGCCCTCATGTTGTGTGGAGGAGCACCATCTTGTTGATAAAATAGTCCCACTCGATTTATTAACGGTATCTCATCCAAGAACTGCTCAATTTCTTCTGTGAGAAACCCTAGATATCTCGCTCCTGTTAGAGGACCGTCAAAAATTATAGGGCCTAAAATTCTGTCCCCTAAAATCCCAACCCAACAATTAAAACCAAACCGTTCTTGAAAATTTCCTTCCTGCATCAAGGGTAAATTTTCTTGGGACCAATATCGCTTATTATTTCTGTTGAAATGACCCAAATTAGTGAAACGGCTTTCGTCAGTGTAAAGAATTTTATATGGAAATGTGTTATCCTCCAAATATTTTCCTAAGAACCAATTACAATACTCAAGTCTCCTTTCACTATCGTCTTGGTACAGGTGCTGGTGTAGTTGATATTTATAAGAGTGGTATTTATGTTTATTTAGAATTTTACCTTCAGAAGACTTACAAATGTCACATTCTAGCGCAATCTCCCTGAGTGACGCATTGATATTCACGTATGTATGCTAGAACATCTATTTCTTTTTCTTCACTTACAACAAATTTATTGTTTTCATTATTATCAGGCTCATTTCGCATTTTCTGAACTAGTTTTGGATAATAGTGCCGGGTTGGGTGACGTCGATCAGGATATCTCTGTGCGTAAAGACGTGCAGCATCGGTTGAGTTTTGCCTACACTCTCCAAAAACTAATAACATATCAACTTTTTCACTCCTCGTATAAATATTATTATTTTCCATGTTTTTTAAACAATAACCTACACAGTAATTACCAAATTTACTTTTGCAGAAGCGAGGTACAATACGATGTCGACACGTCAATTCTTTTCAAGTGTTTTTGTTCCATCAGTTTTGTTGGTCATAGGCTACTCGATGCATTTAAATCTTATTTCATCCTCAAAAGATGCTTGATTTTAGGAAAGTTCTAACGTTATATTTTTAGAGTTTTTTGTTTAAAACCTTATAGTGTGCGGTATCAAATTAATCGTAATAAAATGCTCTTTTTCCTAACCCGACGAGCCACCATGTTGCCATTTGAAAAAAATGAATAATACAAATTTAAAAATTAAATTTTACACGGCAAGTAGGTTTTGATCGAAAACAGTAAAGTTGTATTTTTCCCAAGATTTTAGGACTGAAATTAGTGGTTTGAACGTATTCATAGCCCTCTAGATGAAAAAAAAAATTAAAAAAAAAAAAATTTTTGGTGACCAAAAGTGACAAGTGACACATGGTTGTATTTAGAATGTCATATGGAGTCAAAAAGAGGAAAAATATACCAGGTGTCCCATTTAAAAATCTGAAGTTTAAGTCACTTCCGGTTAAACCGGAAGTTCTATAAAGTTGAGACACTTGTCAAAAAATGCAGTTTTATGTCGTATACAAATCCCTCAAATTTCATTTCATTATCTTTAAAAACAAAAAAGTTATAGGGGCGAGCCACTTTCGCGGACACCCGGTATACGTATACCGTATTTCCGAAAAGTCTTGGTATGGGCAAATACTTCTACTACAACCGAGATAAACCTAATTAATTCGGATTTTAAGTAAATCGACTATATTCCTATTTAAACGTGTGGGTGTTAGTTTGAATGTATACAGGGTGTCCGAAAAGTCTTGGTATGGGCAAATACTTCTACTAGTACCGAGATAAACCTACTTAATTCAGATTTTAAATCGACTATATTCCTATTTAAACGTTTGGGTGTTAGTTTGAATGTATACAGGGTGTCCAAAAAGTCTTGGTATGGGCAAATACTCCTATTATTACTTAGATGAACTTTATTAGGTCGGATTTCACGCCAATCGAATATATTTGTATTAATGTGTTTATGTTTGTATGTGTGTATACAGGGTGTCCGAAAAGTCTTGGTATGGGCAAATCCTTGTACTAGTACCGAGATAAACCTACTTAATTCAGATTTTAAGTAAATCGACTATATTCCTATTTAAACGTTTGGGTGTTAGTTTGAATGTATACAGGGTGTCCAAAAAGTCTTGGTATGGGCAAATACTCCTATTATTACTTAGATGAACTTTATTAGGTCGGATTTCACGCCAATCGAATATATTTGTATTAATGTGTTTATGTTTGTATGTGTGTATACAGGGTGTCCGAAAAGTCTTGGTATGGGCAAATCCTTGTACTAGTACAGAGATAAACCTACTTAACCCGGATTTTAAGTAAATCGACTATATTCCTATTTAAACGTGTGGGTGTTAGTTTGAATGTATACAGGGTGTCCAAAAAGTCTTGGTATGGGCAAATACTCCTACTATTACTTAGATAAACTTTATTAGGTCGGATTTCACGCAAATCGAATACATTTGTGTTAATATGTGTTTATGTTTGTATGTATGTATACAGGGTGTCCGAAAAGTTTTTTGTTGGCAAAAATAGTTTCTACGTGTGGTGTTTGTATGTGTGTAGCGACAAGGTTACGAAGGGAGCTCTATTCTGCATCATCAGTCCGTGGGAGTGTGATATCTTCCTTAATACATGGCCCAGAAACACGAAACTTTCAGGGCATGACAATGATGATATTACCGACCTTATAGAGCCCCTCGGAGGGCGATTAGGCGCTCTACGCGTGCTAGTTAGAGACCGCCTTTCAGGCCGGTCTCTATACCGAGCCGTCCTTCAGAAAAATGTATGTTTCTTGTCAGATTCTGTTTTTCGACGATCTCAATTTTTTTTCTCCGAGATGGTTGCAAGTGGACCGTTCAAATTTTCTGGATTAATAGAGGGATAGTGCATCAAGCTTCAGTAAAAAATTCAGTTACACAGGGTGTTCCGTTTCGGAGTTATTAAACGCCAAAGTCGAAATTTCCGCGATATCGTATGAAATCGATTACAGGTCGCAAAACTTAATTAAATCGATTTAAATTTTCGGAGGTTGTAGAGGACCGGGAGCTTCAGAACCCTATTGAAACTGGCGGTATTCGGAAAATGGGAAGTAATTTTTTTGAATTTTTTTATGTCGAAAAATGCCATTTGTAGACTCCTCTTTGGCACCAAATAACTCGGTCGCCGGAACTTCGGACGGAAAAACGTATTTGAACATAAAACTAAAGAATCTCAAATACTTTCTTTTTGCAATACATTTACCTATACCTAAAACGACTGGAAATTGGAAAAATTTGGGAAAAAGTGGAAATTACGATTTTTCATGCAAATTTTTGACGGTTGTCAATTTTTTTGGGGGTCAAAATGGATTCAAATCGAAATCCCATGTACCTTATCGGAAAGACCTCGCCGAACTACGTTATAAACGTATTTTTTTGTTCCTTCATTCTTAATAGGAAAGGAGCAATCGATAATTAAATTTAGATTTTTTATGATTTTTTTTTCATGACATCTCTACATTTGAATCACTCTGTATCTTTTCCTATCTAATTTCTTCCAACTTTTTCAACGCTATCCCTTGGGGATATAATCAGGCTTTAAAATGAATCCCGAATGGGTGATCCAGGGCCTGATTTAGGGGGTAAAAACTCATTTTTTCTGTTTTTTTCCATCAAAATTCATCTTTAAATGGCATTATTATGTATTATTTCTTTTATTTAACAGCTCTTTTTTGGTTTATTTTCTTCCTACATCATCTGAGAACACTCCACACTAATTAAAATTACATATTTTTTCGTTAAAGTTATAAATAAAAAGCTGTCGGTGCAGGAAAAATTTTAAAAAATGCATATATTAATAGTCTACCTTGGAAAATCAGTTAAGGGCAAACTACCGCTCTTCTAAAATTACCGTTCCAAACAAACCCATATTTTTTCGTTATTTTTAGTCCGATAAATTTTTTGTTTTTTTTGAAATGTAGGAAATCGGTATGCCGACGACTTGATCGTTTTACTTTTTTGATTTTTTGCACGTTTGTATTTTATTTTTGGCAAAATTGATTTTTTTTAATTTATAAAATCAAAATATCGATTTTCGATCAATCGACGTGGAATGAAAAATTATAAATAATTGGTTTATGAAATTTTTGCATTACATTGAAAAATAACATATATATGTGGTTTTCAAGATCCCATCCAAAACATATCTCCATTTCTCTCGGATTTGCGGACGCGGAGCAAGGGGTCTCTCGCGAAATAGGCGAGCGGGACTCACCCCTAAAATGACCGACTAGTGACCACGGTCGTCCTAGTCGCTAAAAACAGTTTTACTTTATGTTTTCGAGGTCGCTGAACACGAATCCAAAGTTATTTTTTTGATTAAAGTGGGGGAACAATGAAAAAAATGGCAATTTAGTGCCAAATGAGGAAAATAAAATTTTCATACTTTTTGATATTCAACTCGGTATATCTCAGACAATTATTCATATTTCTTTTTCAAATTTTAACCACTTACTCTTTATGGTATTACCTAGAAAACAAGCTGAATCCGAAGTTCTCAAAGCAATTATTGGCTGAGTGGCGAATTTTCAAAGTTGTGCTATCAGGTTTTATGAGTCCTCACATAGCAAAAGTTGAGTGACGAAGTTTCGAATTTCGAGTAAATAGCTATATAGTATTAAAATATAGTATATAAGGAAGTTTTTTGTAAAATTTAAGCCCTTTATATTCAATAAAATATATATATATATATATATATATATATATATATATATATATATATATATATATATATATATATATATATATACGATTTCAAAGCTGAGAGCTGAGTAAGCGCGCGCGGGTTTGGCGCGCAGTGATAATCGCGGGAGGCGTATACAGGGGTTTGAATGATTTTGCCTAGCTCGATTGCCTACTATATCGATTTTCTAGATCTTTTTATTTGTGTTAACGTAAAAACATTTTTTATAAATATTCAAAATAAACAAGGTAAGTATAACTCCTAATTAAATGAAAATCACTGAAAGAAATTTGAAATTATTCGTTTATTTTATCTACATTGACACATGCATCACTACAGTTACAAACATCACAGCATCTTAAGTTAGATACTATACAAGGGCAAATCGCAGGTGCACAAGCATTTTTACCATTACAGGAACAAAAATATTTTTGTATTGTTTCTATGGCAGTGAGTCCATCATAATAATCGAATGGCAATTTGTCGTCTTCCACCAACCATCCAAACTTTGTCACATCTTCAGAAGCAATTATAGATTTTGTCGCTTGCCTCCATTCGTTGATTTGCCAAAGAGCTCTTAAAATATGCTTTAGAATAGCAGGTTTTGACGGAGGAAGTTTTGAGATGTTTAGATTTTTTCGACGGCTAAATTATAGCGTAAGGAATTGATGTCAGTGCGAATAGCTTTTGATTTTTTGGAGAGATCATACAAATACGATACGAATAAGCTAACGATTTCTTGGACAATATCTATATACAAATCATTTATTTTAGGTAAATTAAGCAATTCTTCATTTGACATTTTTTTAGAGTGGCATAAACAGTCTTTTTACCAATATATAATAATGATGAATTTGTATCACAGCCGGTCAAAGCATTTGCAGCTAAGAAAGATGAACATAAATGATTTCCTAGTTTTTGGGCTAAAATGTGTATAGGATCTTCTCAGATCAGTGCGGATCGAAATTTTTCCTGTAAAAAACCACAGCTGAGGACTATTTTCAAAATGTTGAAAGTGTGCAATAGTTATAATATATGTTCATTGAATTAGCACTACACCAATGATAAACATAAATCGTGTAGCTAACTGTACTTACCTTGTTGATTCAAATATTTGGAATATTTATAAACAAGGTGTTTTCACTAACACAAATAAAAATATCTAAAAAAAAGCGATATAGTAAGCAATCGAGCTAGGTAAAATCATTCAAACGGCTGTATACGCCTGCCGCGATAATCACTGCGCGCCAAACGCACGCGCCCGTACTCAGCTCTCAGCTTTGAAATCGTATATCTTTTTTTCTATTAAATATAAGGCGCTCAAATTTTACAAAAAACTTCCTTATATACTATATTGTAATACTATATAGCTATTTACTCGAAATTCGAAACTTCGTCACTCAACTTTTGCGATAGTATGTGAGGACTCATAAATCCTGATAGCACAACTTTGAAAATTTGCCACTCAGCCAGTAATTGCTTTGAGACCTTCGGATGGGGCTTGTTTTCTAGGTAATACCTTAAAGAATAAGTTGTTAAAATTTGAAAAAGAAATATGAATAATTGTTTGAGATATAGCGCGTTGAATATTAAAAAGTATGAAAATTTTATTTTCCTCATTTGGCACTAAATTGCCATTTTTTTCAATGTTCCCCCATTTTAATCAAAAAAATAACTTTGGATTCGTGTTCAGCGACCTCGAAAACATAAAGTAAAGCTGTTTTTAGCGACTAGGACGCCGTGGTCACATACTGCTATTTCTAAGCTACTTTTTGGGGGTGTCCCGCTCGCCTAAAATGCCAGACAGCGGCTGAGCCGTCGTGGTGTTGGACCATGACGCGTGCCAAGTGCCAAGTGCATGCGAACCGGCTTTTGTTGTGCAGTTTTTGCAGAGCGGTTTATGTGATGTGATTAATTGATTACTGTGAACTAGAACTATTGTGTTCTAATTAATTATTCATATTATAGTTAGTTATCATTTCGTTTTCGTGGTATTTACTTTATAGTGTACAGGGTGTTCGGATTTCGTTGTATTTGCGGGTTATGTTATCTCAGTTATTAGTAGAGATAGAAGGTTGCGGTTTGCACGTCATGTCGCTACTTTTTTGTGAATCGAAAAATGCCACGAACAGAATTTTCATAGCTTTCTTTGTTTTTAAGCTACAGGGTGATTTTGAAAATTTTCCCTTTTTGAGCACCCCTTGTATCCCGGCTATGCCGCATCATATCAAAATAGTAAAAACTGCTTTTTATGCAGAATATTACGTATAATACGATGACGTACTTATTTTTTTTCTAAATATTATAATTTTCGAGTAATGGTGAGATGGTTTTCAGGCATACCAGACCAGGATATATATCCAAAAATTCCCCCCACTCTTCACCGGTACCAGACCAGGATATATATCCAAAAATTCCCCCCACTCTTCACCCCACCAAAATCCCCCCACTCTTCACCCACCAAAATCCCCCCACTCTTCACCCCACCAAATCCCCCCACTCTTCACCCCACCAAATCCCCCCACTCTTCACCCCACCATTAAAACCATTCCACAACACGCACTCTTCACACTACCAAATCCTACCACTCTTATATCAAATCCATTCCTCCTACCCGCCACACCACTTTTATTGCTATAAATTCTCAATATTTACAGTATTTAACACAATTCACAACGATGTCTGTAGCAGTCCCTATTGATTATTCATGGGACACAGAACATTGCGAAAGCTATAATCCACAAGAGTACATAGAAAACAATTTAATAATAATCAATCCACCTCCCAATCTATCTAAGAGTGCTAAAAAAAAGTTTCGAACTCAACAGAGAAAGAAAGTTCAAGAATTGGAAGCAGAAAGAAAAACTATGTCTTGCCCAACAGCAAATGTAATGTTTAGTCATGTAAGCGGAAAGAAAACCTTGCAGGATTTTACTACAGATGAACTAGAAATGTTACCTTTGGAATATCTAATTAATTATGCAGATCATTTGGAACTCTTGGATGTATGGGGAAAATTACCAATGTCTTATAAATCAAGTTTTGATCTTCAAATTAAATTGGCATGTTTTATACATTACAATCGTCCTGACTGGAGCACACAATTCGATGGTCCTCCTGTATCCCAGAAATCATGTTTCATGTGCAATAGAAACATAAAGTAGACTAATGTAGATAAACATATTGTTATTTTTGTTCAAAAGTAAACCTGTATTTTAATAAATGTTTTATAAATGTCAAACAAATAATTAGAAGTATTATTCATTAATCCATGGATTTACAGCATCCCACCACCACCAAATCCCCCCACTCTAAATCGTTAAACATCATTACACAAAGCTTCACTCATTTCATCGTATTACAGCGCGTTACTTAAAAGAGTAAGTGCGTTTAAAACGCAAGTGTTGTACTAATTCGAACAATACACAGGTCAATACACATGTAGAGCGGTAGACCCGCCCAAAACAACAAATTTTTTATTTGTGGCTTCACTATTGGAGTTATATTCTTAAAAGTGGGTGGGTTGGAATGTACACACCAAAGTATATCTCCTAACACTCCGTGCGCATGTCTGGCACGCTCGATGTGCGCGTGGTACGCATTTTGGTCTACTGCGCATATAAAAAAATGGCGGCTCAAAAAAAAAAAAAAAATGGCGGCTCAAAAAAAAAAATGGCGGCTCAAAAAAAAAATGGCGGCTCAAAAAAAATGGCGGCTCAAAAAAAAAAAACCTTTTTTATATTTTTCGTTTTTTTACAACTGCGCAATAGAGATGCGCATGGGCATGCCCCGCCCAGACGGATTCTCTTTATATTCTCTCTTCGCTTCTCGTTCTGCAGTCGCATCTTCAGCTGGATATAATACAGTTGTGTCTTCTCCTTGTTACGTATATATCCTTAGCGGTTAGTTGACTTATATTAATTGTTTAGTTTGCAAAAACAGTATTGTGCAAAGTGTTGTGAGACCGGTGAAAATATCCCAAGAACTGTTGAATAAGTATCAGTCTTTTCTGCTTTTTTGTTCAGTTCTCAAGATGTATCAGTGCAGTGAATGCAACAAGAGTTTTACGCATCAATCTGACGTGCATAGACATAAAAGAGAATCGTGTGCCATGAGACCATCTTGTTCGCGAGAAAAAAGGAAGGCTAATACCCAGGTATGTGATGTATCCATGAAAAAAGCTAAAATAGAAGATATTAAAGAAGACAGACCTCCAATACCTAAACTTACTTTATCGCGATGTAAAGATTGTGATACTTGGTACGTGAAAAATAAACTTTCTGCCCATTTACGGTCAAACCTACATAAAAGTGCACTTAAAAGTGACGATGATGTGAAAATTTTAACTTCTGCTTTTAAAAATAGGATTGTGTCTTACATGTTGCTGCCATCGAAAAAGTATGTGGACATTGAAGAATTTTTTGATGAAGTACAACAAAAATTTGTAAGTTTACTTTCCGAACAGTTAGTTAAGCATAAAAGTGTTAAGATTAATGTAGAACTATTTGGACAATACATTTTACAAACCAAAGAGGCAATCGAAACTAAATCGTTTAACACAAAAAATAAGGTCATAACTTCAACAACAACAGATTTATCTGATATTTATAAACAATTTTTGTCTGAAATTAAAGAGAAGGTGTCAATATTCACAGAAAATGGATCAGGTTGGGCGTTGGAAAAAATATTACATTTGGAGCTTAATATAAATAAATTTAATCCAATTAGAGCTTCATCGTATATACCATTACCAAAACAAATTTCGAATAAAAAAGCTGTTGTTAATATCAAAAATAATGATTCATATTGTTTTGCATGGAGTGTGATAAGTGCACTGTTTCCAACTGAAAATCATGTTGACAGAACAAGTTCATATCCAAATCCTTTTGAGTATTTAAATTTTGAAGGAATAGATTTTCCTGTGAAATTAAAGGATATACATAAATTTGAAACGCTTAATCAAATATCTATAAATGTTTACGGTTTAGAGAGTGTTTATGAAGATAATAAATTAAAATATGAAGTAGTAGGTCCTCTTCATTACACCAGTAAAAAACTTCCAGCGCACATAAATTTGTTGTTGATAAGTGAAGGTGAAAACAACCATTATTGTTGGATTAAGAATATGTCACGGTTACTAGCATCTCAAATTAATAAAAGTCACTTTAAAAAATATTTCTGTGATGGTTGTTTAATTTATTTTACTTCGATGGAAAAATTAAAACAACATCAATCACATGATTGTAATCATTTGTTTACAAAAGTTCCTACCAACGATATTAAAATTAATAAGTACGGTCAGCATATACCAGAAAATATTTTACAGTTTGAAAATTTTCAAAAACAACTAAAAGTTCCATTTGTTATCTATGCAGACTTTGAATGCTTTTTAAAACCTTTGCAGCATCAAGAACCAGGAAACGAACAGAATTCTTATACTTTAAATACATTTAAACATGAACCGTATGCTTTTTGTTATTTCATTAAATGTTCATATGATGATTCTTTGTCGGTATTAGATTCATATTTTGGTTTAGATGCAGCTGATGAATTTTGTAAACGAATTGAAGGTCATGTACATAGAATTTATAATGAACATCTTAAACCTGTAGTGAAAATGCTTCCTTTATCCGATGAGGAAGAGCTGGCTTATAAAAATAGCACAATTTGTCATATTTGTAATAAAAAACTTGAAGAAAATGAAAAAGTAAGGGATCACGATCATTTAACTGGTAAATTTCGAAATGCAGCTCACAGTATCTGCAACTTAAACTTTCAAATTCCAAATTTTATACCTATCTTTTTCCATAATTTAACTGGTTATGATAGTCATTTATTTGTTAAACAATTGTGCTGTGAAGAAGATAATATTGATGTACTTGCACAAACCAAAGAAAAATATATTTCATTTTCAAAATCCATATTGGTTGACAAAGTAAAAGACAAGGATAATAAAGAAAAAAATCTGTTTATTAAAATGAGATTTTTAGATTCATTCCGTTTCGTTGGTTCCTCTTTGGAAAAGCTTGGTGAAAGCTTGGAACCAAATCAGTGCATAGAGATTAAAAAATATTTTGAAGATCCTAACCAGTTTAATGAAATTCGTAAAAAAGGTGTTTATCCTTATTCTTACGTTGATTCTTTCGAAAAATTACATGAAAATCAACTCCCAGCTATTGAACATTTTTATGATAAACTTAAAGATGAACCTATGCGTCCATCGGATTACAATAGAGCAATTACTATTTGGAATTTATTTAATTGTCAAAATCTTATGGATTATACCAAAATTTATTTATTGTCAGATGTTCTCATATTAACAGATTTCTTTGAAGCTTTTCGAAATATATCTTTAAATAACTTTAAGCTAGATCCTGCACAGTATTACACATTACCAGGTTTAAGTTGGGATTCAATGTTAAAAATGACTGATGTTAAATTAGAATTATTAACGGATATAGATATGATACATTTTTTTAAAAATAGTATAAGAGGTGGCGTCTGTCATTGCAGCGTTCGAAAAGCTGAAGCTAATAATCAATTCTTGGAAAATTATGATACAAGCAAACCAAATTCATTTATAATGTATTTGGATGCCACTAACTTGTATGGACATAGTATGAGTCAATGTCTCCCCGTAAGTGATTTTTCTTGGTTGAACGATGAAGAAATTGAAGCCCTTGATGTGATGTCTATATCTGATGATGCTGAATTCGGGTATGTTTTGGAAGTAGATTTAAAGTATCCTCAAAATTTACATGTAAAACACAACGAATTACCTTTTTTGGCTGAAAATATTTGTGCACCAGGTTCAAAACAAAAGAAATTAATATGTAATTTAAACCATAAAGAAAAATATGTTATTCATTACCGAAATCTGAAACAGGTGCTTCAAAATGGATTAAAATTAACTAAAATTCATAGAGTTATTAAATTTAAACAAGCTGCATTTCTTAAACAGTACATCGATTTAAATACCGAAATGAGGAACAAATCTAAAAATAAGTTGGAAAAGGATACTTATAAATTATTTAATAATGCTATTTACGGTAAATCTTTAGAAAACATTGACAAGCGAGTTGACATTAGATTAATCACACACTGGGAGAATATTGGTAAAAAACAAGGAGCGCAAACATTGATTGCTAAACCAAATTTTAAAAATCGATTAGTCTTTAATGAAAACTTGGTTGCGATGCAAATGGAAAGAGTAAAGATAACTTACAATAAACCTGTTTATGTTGGCTTCTCAGTCTTGGAATTATCAAAAACCGTTTTATATGATTTTTATTATGACTATATTAAAAGCAAGTATGGAGACGAAGCAATTTTGTTATACACGGATACAGACAGTTTGATCTTGCAAGTAGAGACTGAAAACTTTTATAAAGATATGCAAGACAATTTAGAGAAATTTGACACTTCTAATTACAATGAAAACAATATACATAATTTAACTATAAACAAATCAGTATTAGGGCGAATGAAAGATGAATTTGCAGGTAAACCAATTTCAAGTTTTTATGGGACGGGAGCTAAAGCTTACTGTGTAAATTTAGAAGATAAATCTGAAAAAAAGGCAAAGGGAGTTAAAAAATATGTTATAGAAAATTCCATTACTAAACAAGATTATAAAGACGTAGTTGAAAATTCTGAGATCAAATTTAGAAAAATGAATATTTTTCATTCAATTTTACATGACATGTTTACACAATTAAAAAATAAAGTTGCTTTGTCTCCAAAAGATGACAAACGTTATATAATTCCAGATTCTTTTAGAACTTTAGCTTGGGGGCACAAACATATAAGTATTTTGGAAGAGAAATCCAAGACTGATGATGATCAAGTTAATAATGTAATTGATATTCTAAAAGATTTAGTTCGTGACGAATATAAAACATAAGAACCCTGGAAAAATATTTTATTTTGAAAATGGCTCTGCTACCAGTAGGAGTTCTATTTCTATCAGCATTCGTTAACAATACTTTGTTCATACAAGTTGATCATAATGTTCGAGAAGCATTTATTTGTCTATCTGTTAATAATGTAAATAATGATAGTTGGCCTTCAACATGGAAAAGAATGAATATAAATAATGGTTTATTTACCCACAAAATAGATGATAATATTATAAATGATTCTACCATTGTACAGTATAAGTTAAGATTATATTATGTCAATAAAACTTCAATAGTGACACAGGAATGGAATCAATTGTATAGAAAATCTTGTATAGAAGAAGAATGTACTTCAAATGTGTGTGTAGTATTATTAAGTATATTGTTAGTAGTGTTTATATGTTCAATAGGATATATATTATTCAAAGTATATTTGTACTATAAATAAAATTCAATAACAAAACATATATATAATAATAAAGGTTTTTATTGATAACAATGTCTATAATTATATAACAATTTTACGTTTGCTAATGCACAATGCCATGGATTCACATTTTTGTGAAAATAACATTCTGGAATTTTCTTAAATTTACTTAATTTTGGTTCTTGTCCAATGGGAATAGCGTATATGAAATCTTCATTCAAAAACTTTTTTAAGTAGTTTATTTTCTCATTCCCTTTCACGTAAATTTTGGGCGATTGGTAAACTTCTAACACATGCTTTAAAATATCATCAATTTCATTAAGTTCTATATTTCCAAAATTCCATTCCAATCCATGATACTCTTCGGCCCATTTAACCATTTTGAGATCGAGAGCAGATAACATATTTTTATGAAATGGTGATTTAAACAGATAATTTGAGCAACGAATCCCATCATAAATCGCTAATTCTTTTGGAATGTATCCAAAGGAACTGTTATATCCTTGAATGTCGATAAAAAGTTCTGTCTTACACTCATTCATGGTTAGTCGCTAAATGATGTTTAAATCTATAAGATTAGTGTTTAAATCCCCCCACCACTCTTACTACGCCCCACTACCACGCTTATTATCCCCACTACCACGCTTGCTTATTTAAGCACTCACCCACAGTTCTACAACCATTATTTCAAGCAAGCAACTGAAAATGTATAAACCAACAAGTCAACAAGAGTTTAGTAACAAGCGCAATGCAGCTCTCGTTAATGAAACAATTTACTACATTAACAAATCCAAATCCAAATGGGTCAGCATTGGATTTTCCTTAGAGAGAAAATATATCCCTGTTGTTAAACTCTGTGGATACAAATATAATCAAAATGTCACTTTTAATGAAGATCAATGGATCTCCTTCCTAAATAATCAAGGAATTATGATGAGCTTTATTTATTCCAATAACACCGGGTGGCAACCCATGAAGGGAAATGGTTATGAGATTCACTTTGTGTTTATTGGGGATGCAAGAATTATCAAGATTACACAAGATGGTGGTAATGAAGTATTCCTAGCTGGTGATACCATAAATGAATTAGTGAACTTGGCAAATTTAATCAAATATCGTTTTGATATCTTAAAAAACCAGGAATTTTCCAAATATTACAATATTTTGGTTAGTGGAATCTCTATGAAAAATGGCGATTTGTTAAAAAATATATATGATGTTATTACACCTATGGAAAATAGTTTAAATGTTTGTTGTGTTTTAGAATTATTAAACTTTTACTCAGATTGTGTTGTGGAGGATGTAGAATCATTCGCATGTAATGAATTTGTAAAAAGTTGTATTGAAAATAAAAATTTATAAATATATTCTTCTTTTTATTCCTCCCACCTCCCAAATTAATATTTAAAGCTCTGAACTTACTTTAAGTCTGAACACTCTCCAACAAGATGTGGTTAGCATATACATCTCAACGAGTAGCATATAACCTAACAAGTGCTATAGAGAATCTATCACAACACTTTAGTAACTTAGAATTTGATGCTGCCCATGAAGCCGAGTATGGATTCGAAAGATTTTATACGTATGAGGAATGTATGGATATGGCTAGAAAATATGAAAAAGCAGCAGAAGCCTGTAACATATATTTACATACATCTGATTTAAAGTCTTTTCTGTACACGATGAAAGAAATGGGATTTGAGGAGCATTTGGATGAAATAAAGAAGTTTTTGTCACCTGAAATTATTCAAGAATTCAACCTAATTTATAAGAAATAAAAAACTTTAATATATTTATTTGTTTTATTCAATCATTAAATAATTATTATATAAATTATATACATTAGTAAGTGCACATATACATGGTGATTTAGAATGATAAAAACAATGAGCTTCTCCTTCTTGTAATTGTGGATTTTCGTCAAGTTCCATGACTGGTTTTAATGAATATTTTCGGATGTATTCGGATTTCTCTCTCCCTTTCACATAAACTTGATCCACCTTTTCTGTTAGATTCTTGATTATTTCAGAAAATTTGTGAATTGGTGTATATCCTTCATTCCAAGGAATACAGTGATGATTTTTCATTAACCATATAGCTTGTTTATGTAAGTCAGGTGGTAGGTATTTTATATCAAATGGTGATTTCTATGTTAAATCCTTGCACATCGACAATTAATAACCTCATAATTTCAAAAGTGAGAATTGTTTAATCATAGATTTCTTGTCAGAGTATTCTTGTAGTTGTTGTTTTAATTTTTTCAGCTCTTCTAAAAAGTAGGATACTCGAAGTTCTAGATCTTCACCCATAATGGTAGGAAAGAATAGTAGAGCATTGATTTTATATAGTTTAGCGCTTTAAAGTTGTCTAACATTTTTGGTTAATGGATTGTAGCTAAATACTTTGTCATGCATAATAAGACAATATGCAGATATTTTGTCTTTAAGATCATCATGTAATTCAAACTCAACTCTCATAACAATAGGCCCGGATTCAATTGTTTCTTTCTGATGTGAACAATCGATATATACGATAGGAGCATAAGTATTAAATTCCTTTGGAGAAAAAATGGGTTCAGGTGTTATTCCATAGTAAGATTTTGAAATTGTGAAAACATTTCATATAATGATGCAAATTTATTTTTAGCAAAGTCTAAAAATAGATCGTTGTAGGGATATCTCTCAGAGTTTAAAAACACTTTAATGTTTCGTAACTTAACGTTGGAAAATAAAGACATATCAGTTGTTGATTTATCCATTAAGTCTTTTTGAAAAGCAATTGCTACATGACGTGGGGTATTAACTTTCGTAGATGTTTTGACAGGCCAGTTATGACGATTAGTTTTTAATAATTCTGGGTATTCGATGAGTTCCCAACTCCGGAAAGCAATTATTATATCAGTATTCTTATTAATTATTTTAGATAATGCTAATTCTTGAGGAATAGCTACTGAAATGTGAGGTATATTCCAAGTTAGCTTAGTAAGCTCAATTTTTGGATTTTCATCTGCAGTATTAATTGTGGCATTTTTGTCTGAATTATCTCGTACTAAAATAAGTTCTTGTTTGGCATTTAAAATAATTTTTTTGTAGTCTTCAAAAAACCCCATTAAGAATTTAAGCGGAATGCAAACATTAAATAATCCTGTCGTTGCATCAACAACTTGTGAAGATTCCATAGGAAACCAACCTGCGTTTTTAAGTTTATTGCATTCATTTTTATTATACGACATGTATCCCTTTATTGTTGAAGTTAACCTAACATCTCTAACTGAATCTATTGTAACACCGTTTAGTTGATAACGCATTTCTTTAAAAAGGAATGCAATCCCATTGTTTATCAATTTTAATGTATTTGAGATAGTATTATTATCTTTTGTTAGTTTACCCTCTATGTAAAGAAAGCTTTCGGAAGGAAGAGTATACTTGTCTACTTCATGAACAGGTATTATAATTTCATCATTATTTCCCAATTTTGTAGGTAGGTATGGTTCATAACCATGAACTTCGGAATGCACAATTGAATTATCTATGAAAAGACCTTCTGCTACGTTAAGGATATCCATTATACTAAAACCTTTAAACCTAGAGATTTCAAAAAGCTTATATTTTCAGGTGTTATCCCTTGTGTGTTTCTCTTTCTACTAATCTTTGGTTTACGATGTTTAGTCTTCTTATAGTTTTTATTAATTTTTGTGGGTAAATTGAAGGTTTTTCTATTATAAAGGATAACCATTATACTTCTTTTATATGCAACCTTATAGTTACAGTTTCGTTTCGAAAATCAACAATATTTAAATCTTGGTCTATTACCTTTATTGTTATTTTATCTATTACTTTTACTGTAACAGGAAAATAAATAATATTTTGGGGACTTTCTATTATTTTAAATCCAGGGCTAACATTAGGGAAAAACTGATGAATAATGTGTACTGGCTTTCCGTTCAGATAGGAACCTTCTGCGATACTGCAGTCTATGCATAAAGAATTAACTTTTATAATCTCTGCTGGATTTTGCGATGTTCTTGGAACTCCATCACCAGATACAATGCCCTTATTAAAACCCAAAAGTTTTCCTATTGTTCCATCTTTAAAAATAATATCTGTAGTAGACTTTATTGTTGATTTTAATGTGTTGTTATTTGCATAGAGGTGAAACGAAATATTTCTTTTTTGGAATTCAGTCTGTAAATATTTATTAACATCATCCATTTCATAACTTCCCGTAGGAATTGTTAAAAATTCATTATTTTTTCCAAAATATACTTTATTATTGCTTTTATCAATATTTGGTATTGCATTTAAAGTTTCAAAGTTGGTAAGTCCTACAACGTAGGAAGTGTTAGGATCTAAGTAAATAGGTGGATGGAAATCTGCTTGAAGTATAGCTGAATTTGCGGAAAGAGCTATAGTAAACGACATGATGGTCGTAATAAGAATAAAATGGAAACACAATTACGCATTATTATAAATAAACTGTAATGATAACTGTCCACAAGTTGAGGTATTAAAAGATTGATATTTATCATAGTTATATTTAATATTGTTGTTGTTGCTACCATCGCTATAGAAATAAGTTATAACTTCATTTGGTGGTCGTAAATTTCCAAAACTATCAAAGTAAATTATGTTATTATTATTTTTAACATACGCTGTCCAGTGAGTGCCTTCCCCCATATCATCATCTAAATTTATAATACCTGTTTCATATTTTTTTATTTTTTTGGGTAACTTATTTCTCATAAAGACACCTCTAAAATGTGGCAACTTTAATATTTTCGCATACTTTAATAAATCTATATTTGTCAAAGGTCGGCGAGGTAGCAAATTTAACAGTTTTTTGAATATGGTTTTAAATATAGACCACACCCTTGCTTATATGGTTTTAAATAAAGACCTTTTCCAATTGATATTTTTTCCATTTCTTTGTTGTGTCTTGTTTGTTCTTCTAATTTTTTTTTGCGCGTTTTTAGCTGAATTTACTGCTTGCGCAATGCCAGCAGCGCCCCCGCTTAGGGCTCCTAGAGCAGATAAACCAGCAAAAATAGGTATTAAAGGTAAAATTCCACCAGTTTTTGGAATTGGAATAATTCTTTGTTTAGGTTCTTTTATTTTTAATTTTTTAATCGATGATAAAGCTGTGCTGGCAGCATTCCTTATATTAGCAAACTTTTTTCCAAGCAGCCCTTCACGTGCTTTTCTTACACCTTGGTTAAAGGATATTTGACCTCCTTTCTTGCGTTTTTGTTTTCTTTTTCTTATTCCCATACCGAGTTTTGTTTTTGCTTTCATGATTCCGGCCACAGCCAAGGATGACAGTTTTTCGCCTAGATTTGAATCTGAAGCTTTAAATCTATTAAATGCCTTTTTAGCTAATATTTTATCTGCCTCGTTTCTGTTTTTTAAATCGAAATATTCCGAATATGCTATATCGTGCTCTTTGCAAGCTTCGTCTAATAAATTAATTCCCTTATCACCTCGAGCAAGCCTTTTATTTAACTTTGTACCAGGCCCACAAAAGTTATAAGAAGGAATATGGAGCTCTACTGGTAATTTATTAATAAGAGTATTTAATAAACCACTACCTGTTCTCTGTCCTTCCACGCAGTGAATGACATTATTATGTCTAATCATTATATATAAATGATTTAAAAACGCAAATAACCTTACTTAAATAGCGATGTTCAAACAATGAAGATCAAAAAACAAGATTTTTCTTTACCGATAAAAAATTTTGATTGCTGTCATGATAATTATCGAAAACATGGACAATTATTTGGTGGAAACTGTAAAAGATGTTTAATAGTAGGACCATCGGGTTGTGGGAAGACAAATGTTATGATTTCTCTTATAACACACCCTAATGGATTAAGATTTGAAAACATATATGTGTACTCAAAATCCTTATATCAATCAAAATATGAATATCTAAAAAGGCTTTTTGCTCCACTAAAGTTTATTGGTTATTTTGAATCATCGAACGCTGAGGATATTGTTTCACCCACTGAAATAAAACCAAACTCACTGATTGTATTTGATGATATAGTATGCACTGATCAAAGTCTAATGAGGGATTATTTTTGTTTCGGACGTCATAAAAATACAGATTGTTTTTATTTGTGTCAAACATATTCATCAATCCCTAAACAACTTATACGTGATAATGCCAACCTCTTGGTAATTTTTCAACAGGATGCTACAAACTTGAAACATATATATGATGATCATGTAAATGGTGACATGAGCTTTCAAGAGTTTAAAAACTTGTGTTCAATGTGTTGGAAACATAAATATGACTTTGTCGTTATTGATAAGGACTGTGAATTTAATGGTGGCCGCTATAGAAAAGGATTTGATAATTTTATTTCCACTATATAACTCTCTGACACAACGATAATTTTCTAGTATACAACCTACCTTTTGTAAAGATGGACGAAAAAACAGCGAAAGAGTTGGTAAAAACTAGACAAGCCGTTAGACAAAAGTATAAAGCTTTAAAATCAGATTTATCTGATAAAGAAATTCGTATGGAAAAAGAATTTAAACCAATAACTCAACCTTTGCATGAATTAATTCAGACAATTAAAACAGAACCGTTCATTAAAAAAGAAGTATATTCACCACAATTAGTTTCGACCCCAAAATTTCAATTTCCTACGCCAGAGGTCAATCAAAGGAAATCAAATGCATATAGTAAATATCTTTCAACACACATGCCCTCACTTTTAGGAGATGAAGAAGTATTTTTTGACGATTCGCAACCGTTAGGAGAATCAAGCCCTGAAACAACAATTGAACCAACTATAGGTGAGTTGCGACAAGATGTTTTAGAATTAACAAGGACACCTGCTTATGAAGAATATTTGGAAGCATATCATTCACTTCTAAGACCTTTCGTGGATGGGCTAATAAAAGACACGGAAGGCAAATTTGATAACAAATATGGGTTTAGTCATGATGTTGATGCAGATAAATATAAGATTGCTAATTCTGTGGTGGATTTCATAGGAAAAGATTTTAAAGTTGAAGGAGTTAGGTATGAGGGAACACCTGGATTGTATGAGCTTCTTTTTAAAAAAGAACCTGTTGGTTATACATCAAATGATATGGAAAATTATATGGATGTTTTGAATAGGACAAATGCATATAGACGAAATTTTGATCCTAATAGTCAAATTCAAGGTTCGACCGACATTAAATACTTGACAATAGTTAAACCTTACTTATTACAAAAAGGTATATTAAAACGTGGAAGCACAACAGACAGGTTATCGTGCAATACTACCAAGTACTTCGCGTTTGTTACCTCCACAAAGACCGCGTTCTACAAGAAATCTGTCTACAAAAAGTGGAAAGGGGGGAGCTATGTTAAATTTATCAAAAAAGAAATTAGATTACGTTTATTATGACGATCCAAACGAAATCATAGATAGATTGAAATTGTTGATGTCATCGCAAATGGCTGGACATACTGGTCATCAAAATGAAATAATATCGATTTTAGAAGAACTAAGAGAAGCAAAAATAATTAAATAAATACTAATTCTCACATGTTTATTCCTTATTCTACCGCTGGCAACAACCATGTCTATTGACAAGTTTGGTTCCCACATCTTTGGCAAAGATAATAAAGAACATAACATTATAAAACTTGTTGACCTTAGTGCTGTTAAACTATATTATAATTTGGTATTACCTTTTATGGGAAATTACTCTCTGTCCGATAGAGTTTACCATTTATTACAAGACAAACGAATTACATATGTTTTTCCTATGGAATCTGCTACTATAATTTCTGGAGAATACCCGAAAAAATATGTTTTTTTAAAAATTAATGGAAAAAAGATCACTGACCCTGTAGGTATTCGGTTAAAAAAAGGGGATGTTCTTTCTTTTCATCGTCCTGAAAATAGCCATTTAGAAGATTTTTATGGTGAATTGTTAATAAAATGTCCTGTAGAAGTAACAAACTAAACATTTAGAAGTCATGAGTAAACAAACCAACATCAAGGAAGATCTAGTCAACGAGTTACATAAACCTGCTAGAAAAAATTTTAGACGACGACGGGTTATTATTAAAAATTTAAACGATTTATGGCAAGCAGATTTGGTGGAAATGATACCTTATGCAAAACTAAATAAAGGATATAGATATATTTTAGTTGTTATAAACACATTTTCCAAATATGTTTGGGTTCAACCTGTTAAGAGAAAAACTGCTGAGGAAGTAACTTTAGCTATGGAAAAAATTTTAAAGCTTGCGAAAACGCCTCCAACTAACATACATACAGATCAAGGAAGAGAATTTTTCAACAAAAACTTTAATAAATTAATGGAAAAATATAACATTAATCACTACAGTACATTTTCCACAGTCAAAGCAAGTATTGTTGAAAGGGTCAACAGAACTTTAAAAACTCTCATGTGGAAACAGTTTAGCTTGCAAGGCAATTATAAATGGTTGGATATCCTAAATAATATTGTTTTTAAGTATAATACAACTAAACATAGAACAACAGGATTAAAACCTATTGATATAAATGAAGAAAATGAAAAAGATGTTCTAAAATCAACTTATAATAATATAAAAACAATTGACCCCAGAAAATCAAAATTTAAACAAGGGGATTATGTTAGGGTTAGTAAATACAGGGAGGCTTTTCAAAAGGGATATACACCAAACTGGTCAAATGAAATTTTTCAAATTAAAGAAATTAAATTAACCAACCCAAGAACATATTTGCTGGCAGATGACAAAAATGAAATAATTTTAGGTAGTTTTTATGAACCGGAGTTGCAGAAAGTCAAACATTCAAACGTGTATCTCGTGGAAAAGGTGCTAAGAAGAAAAGGAAACAAAGTTTATGTTAAATGGTTGGGAATGGATAAATCACACAATTCTTGGATATTAAAAAAAGATGTAATATAATAAAATAAAAAACTTTATATTTAACAACATGGTTTTATTTACTTCTGATATATCTATATTAAATTCATGTCACTTATATACAACAATATCACTAGAGCTTGATCAGCACTGTCATTTTTCTTCACAAGAATCTTTTCCTTAGTCTCTTTTAAAACAATTGAGAAATAGAATCTTCTGCAAAGAGGACAATGTGCGTTTGTTTTCGTCCACTCTGTTAAACACTTTATACAAAATTTGTGTGTGCACGAATTGGGTGTGCAAATTTCTTCTCTTCTCATGGAATATAAACAAACAGGGCATCTGCTTCTGTCTTCTTGTTTAAGTTTTTTCACCGATTTTCTGCAACCAACCAGCTTTCGTTTTTGAATCATATTTCTAGCAAATAATGTTTCATGTGCGTATAAATTTATAGATATTCCCCCACTCAAGTCAAGCCCACATGGTCGAGGTGGGAGGATATGAGCTTGAATTGGTTGTAATAAAACAAAAATTATTTAAAACGTTCATTGTATATTTTCTTCCAATAATTTTCATCCAAAACATCCTTTAGTAGGGTCTCAACATATTGAAGTCTATTTTGAAAGCGGTATCTATCCAACACATACTGCTCATAATCATTCTGGCGTGCTGCTTTGTAAGCAAACTTCCATGCAAACAATACATGGATTTTATTCATATTTTCGTTAAATGTAACCTTCTTCATAGTGTTTCTCTAAAATCACAAGCTTTATTCCCTCCTTTTATATCGCAGCATCGAAGTGTGTGTTCCAGCAATGTAAAACTATTATACAATTATACAATTATAAGAATTGTTCTAAAGTTGTTTTTTCAATTTTATGGTTTGTGATTTTCTGCACATCCGGTTTGTTACACATTACACAGACGTCTGATAAAATAATCATATGTAGAACTTGCTCACACACTTTACATTTAATTTCATCTTTACAACAATCCATGGCACGCTTATAATGGGTGTTCACATGTATGTGTTTACCACGTTGTGGTTCTATGGTTAATAAAAAAAGTAACACTCGTGATCTAGCAGCTTTGCTTATTGGTTATCTGGTTCTTCACAAAGAGGTTAATAAAATAACACATAAATACAAAGAATACAAACTTTTTATTTAATACATCTAGATACATTTGTATGGATAATTTTTCTAAGAGTTTTAAGTTTATCTGGAGCGTTGGAAAAGTAAAGGTGTGTTTTGTTTGTTCTCTGGAACTGATTAAAAATATCCAACATTACTGCTGTCTCCATATCTGTGCTTATACTAGGATCTTCTTTGTACACAAACTTCGTAAGGTCCACGGTTGGTATCATATGTTTTATAACTTTGACGGTGGGATCGTAAATTTCTCCTTTAAACACGTTCCAAAAATGAATGTTGACTCCTATTTCATCATAGAAAATCTTTCCACATTTTGGTTCTACATGTACATTATATTTTTTAGCAAGTTCCCAAACCATTAAAGTTGCAGGTAAACAGGATCCATAATACTGGTTCCGACTGAATACTTCTTCAATGTTGTCAAGAATAATTTTTAATATTTCCGACATGTTAATTGACTGTCGGTCAACAGTTTACTAACCATTTCTTATAAGCTATTCTATTTAGATTACAAATTTCAGCTACACCACTACTTTTTTTAGCACTCTTAGATAGATTGGGAGGTGGATTGATTATTATTAAATTGTTTTCTATGTACTCTTGTGGATTATAGCTTTGGCAATGTTCTGTGTCCCATGAATAATCAATAGGGACTGCTACAGACATCGTTGTGAATTGTGTTAAATACTGTAAATATTGAGAATTTATAGCAATAAAAGTGGTGTGGCGGGTAGGAGGAATGGATTTGATATAAGAGTGGTAGGATTTGGTAGTGTGAAGAGTGCGTGTTGTGGAATGGTTTTAAGCTCCTGAGAGGAGAGGGGAGAGGAGAGGGGAGAGGAGAGGGGAGGGGAGAGGGGAGCGGAGAGGGGAGCGGAGAGGGGAGCGGAGAGGGGAGCGGAGAGGGGAGCGGAGAGGGGAGCGGAGAGGGGAGCGGAGAGGGGAGAGGAGTGGTGTGAAGAGTGGTGTGAAGAGTGGGGGGATTTTGGTGGGGTGAAGAGTGGGGGGATTTGGTGGGGTGAAGAGTGGGGGGATTTGGTGGGGTGAAGAGTGGGGGGATTTTGGTGGGTGAAGAGTGGGGGGATTTTGGTGGGGTGAAGAGTGGGGGGAATTTTTGGATATATATCCTGGTCTGGTACCGGTGAAGAGTGGGGGGAATTTTTGGATATATATCCTGGTCTGGTATGCCTGAAAACCATCTACTATGGTGTAAAGTTGTAGTTTTTTAAAGGGGACACCCTGTATATCTATACGTCATTACATTCCGCTTTTCGAGGGCTTTTTAAAAATATATAACACATGATATTTATTTTTTCATTGAAGCCGATGAATCACAATTTTTAATAAAAGTGTCAATATTTTATAGTAGGCCGTGAACTAAAACGTATACCTACATATTACAGAGATTGTTCGAATTGATTTCCGTTATTCTGAACACAATATTGTCACATTTTTTTATTCTTCCTAAAGCAATTAAAAGGATAACTGGCCGTGCTTGCAAATTCTGAATTCTATTTCAGAAGCCTTACGCAATTCTTCTATCGTTTGATGCCGGGTATGAAATATTTTATTTTCCAAATATCCCCACAAAAAAAGTCGAGAACTGACAAATCAGGTGACCTGGGAGGACATCTTTCCAAAGCTCCTGGAGTATCAATTCCTGAGATATGGTACCTCATCACCCTTAATGAAACACCCTGTATACAGACGTTTACTACTTTCAATACCAGTGAATCAATATTGTGATTTTTTTAGCGATAAAGTTTCATTTTAAAATTGGCGCAATAAAGTTGCTAGTATACATTTTTGGATCAATATGAATACATGCATAATTCACGAACAGCACTGTCGTATTTCGAACCCTAAAATTTGTATTAAAATCAAATGCATGTGAAGAATGCGCTATCCATTTCATCATTAGTATCACTACTGCCACTGAATTAGCCAGACTAATTGGCTTATGCGCGGGAAAAGTAGTATAAGTCTAAAATTCTAGTTTTGAGTTATGCGCGATTAAACTTTGTTACCGTTTGCGAAATCAGTGAAAAGCTATATTGTACCTCGGATATTTTGTTGCCAATATATTAATAATAATACCTTTTAGAATCGCAAAATAAAATATAGCAGTTCTTGTTTATTTTTATTGTGATAAAAAAAGATTTCATGACTTATACTATTTGACATTTAAATTGACTTATACTATTTTGCACAGCTGAAAGAGTAAATACAATCACTCAGATTCTCCAACGCTAGTCCGATCTAATTTGACAACCAAAAGTTTTAAACTGACAAGTGTAAGAATAGGATAACTAAGTTTTATAATATGAATTTATTTCTGAGATTTTTCGCAAATTTATAATGGAAAGGGCAATTTTAGTACGTACTTTAGACAATAATGGAACTAAATTCATTCTAGCAACCCGTTCCAAGATGAAATTCATTTGGAAATCAAGCAAATCACTGAAATATCAGAATAATTCATAAGTTTTTAGTGACGACTTATTAACGATGACAGGACAAAAACTTGTCAAAACATAACTGATCAACTAGAAGATCTTAATTTAAACCAGTACTAAATCTTAAACCTTCTTAGTGAATCTGAACGAATATATTTTATTAATAATATTTTATTAGAAAAATATATAGTAGTTTTTGTTTCTTTTTATTGTGATAAAAAAAAATATTTCGTGACTTATACCATTTGACACATAATTTTTATTAACTTATACTATTTTGCACAGCTGAAAGAGTAAACACAATCTATTTTATTAGAAAAAAATACAAAATTATTGAAAGTGAACTCAGTAATATTAAATTATTAGTCTTCTTCGAGAACTTTGTCTTCAAATGACAAGTCTTGCCGAGGTTAAAATAATGCAAGTGCGACTTATACTATCATACACTAGTTTTAACATTGGGTATGATAGTACAAGTAGACTTATTCTTTTTTGCCCGCTCGATTCAAGAAGGTTTTTAGACTTATACTTATTTAACTTTTTTTTATAGCTTTTAGCATTGAAATGGACTTATACTACTTTGCCCAAAGGAACTAGTCATATTTATAATATATGTGGTGCACTTAACTCATTTCTTAAAAAAATTGACTTATACTACTTTTGACCCGCATCAGTCAATTTAACATGACGAAAGAGTAACATTCGTTTGGTAAATTTAACTGAAATTACAAAATCTGAAGTATATTTATTAAATAGGTAATGCGAAAACTCTCGCTGATGATGCTTGCAAACACGAGACATCGGCGCACATCGGCGTCAAAGAAAATAAAAGGCTATAATAGGGAATATGCATGAAATTCAAATCAACCCGAAATATTTTTTATTGTATTCTCTATATAAATTAAATGATTATGGCGGTTGTTGTTTTCCATTTATTTTGGGTTTTATTAGCAAAAAAAAAGATTTAAAACTGCAAATTTTCGCGCGAATTTCGAAACTTTTGAAACGCTATGCTTTTGTTTGTGACGTCACATTTTCAAATCGGTAAACATTTTATAATTGGTAATGTAATGTAAATTCCAGTATTAATTCATTTTCTTGATTGTTTCCCGAAGATTAGTACATTTAGTTGATAGAAAACCTTTTATTTGATTAAAAAAATTGTTTAGAAATGACCAAAACGGAGTGGGTGCAAAGAAAATCGGATAATTTGCTGGAAGTTGATGCCCTTTAGAGAGAGGTCCTTTTTTGCCTTCATAATTTCGTTACCAATACTTATTATTTATTATACTATGAAAATAAATTTACAGTCACATATGCTTACTTGAATTTGACGATACTGACCTTTATAGATACCTCTTTATGTTTTACTTTTGATTAATTTTGCACTACATATACTTTCTTGCTAAAACCGGCTCTTTTGAACACGCGAAAATGAAGTTTTCCAAGCCATTCTCACTGGAATTTTTTTTGCACTGGCACGATATAATATCTGTAGCGTAGTTTTTTAACATTTCCTACTGTTTAATAAAAAGAATTATTAACAAAATACGATATAATCGAAGACAAACAACAAAATCAAACCCAACCACACCAGATAAAGCAGCCGTCACACTGAAGAAGCAACGTTGCCACCGCTGCAAACACCTGATTTCTACAGCTCTGCAAACGGGGGTAAATCCAGAGGCGGCTCTAACCTAGTTGGAAATAAAATTAGGATTCGATGTGAAAATAAAATACAAATATTTATTTACCCACATTGTGTTATTTGAAAGTGCGAAATACGAAAATACCATACAGGGTGTCTGAAAAGTCTTGGCATGGGCAAATATCTTTACTATTAATTAAGATAGAGACACCAAAATTTAGTTTTATCTTATTGGTTAATAAATCTACTTTTTTATGTAATTTGACTTTTACAATCCCCTTGGGGGGTTACGCTAGGGAGTTGAGGTGAAAAATTTTAAATGCAACCCTTTTCGTGTGGTACCTCATTTTAAAGGCCTTTTCTTAGATGTTACTTCTTGGCAGAGTTCCAAAACGGACTTTATTACTGCCAAGAAGTTCATGGTGGCCAGTCTAAACAACTTTTAACGTAATAAGTAAGGCAGTCACTGTTGGTCTGTTACCAGAGGCGTTGATGCCGAAAATAAGTACATACGGTATTTGACAGAAATAATTTAATTGATGAGCGTTGCCGTGATTATGTGAAATAAAAAAAGAACGGTTGAGTGCAAGTTCGACTCGCGCATAGAGGGTTCCGTGAGACATATAATATTTTGAATTTCTCACAGGACGCAAAAGTCTCAATAACTATGGTAAGGCTAATGCTTGAATAAATAAGAAGAAGGGGCCATGCCGGAAATATGTCAGTGCGTAATATAACTGATTAGTAAGGCTGGCACGGTTGGTCACAATGTCACATTGTTAAGAATGTTCAAAAAATAAGACGTCATAAAATCGTACAAATATGTTAAATACATAGTTGTAGTTTTACTATTGGAGATATATTCTTGAAAGAGGGTAGTTTTGAATATAGACATCAAAGTCCATCCCCTGAAATTTCGTGCGCATTTCTAGCCCTCTTGGTTTGCGCATGGTATACATTTTGGTCTACTGCGCATATGTCAAAAAACAAATAAAGAAGTCGAAAAAAACTTGGGAAAAATGTTATAAAGTTAAACACGTAGAGGCACCTTGGCTATTCGGGATATATTCTTCAAAGTAAATGGTTTCGAATGTAGCCACCCAAGTACATCTCCTGAAATTGCGTACGCATGTCTAGCAGGCTCGGCTTGCGCGAGGTACGCATTTGAGTCTACTGCGCAGGTGACAAATAACGAAAAATAAAGTCGAAGAAAACTTGGGGAAAAAGTTATAAAGTTAAATACGTAGTGGTACTTTGACTATTGGGGATATATTCTTAAAAGTGAACGGGTTCGAATGTAGACACCCAAGTACATCTCCTGAAATTGCGTACGCATGTCTAGCACGCTCGGTTTGCGCGTGGTACGCATTTGGGCCTACTGCGCAGATGTCAAAAAACAAAAAATATGAAAACGACAAATGAAGAAGTAAAGTTGGAAAAAAGTTAGAAAAAAAGTGCCCCATAAAACAAAAAATAGCAGCGCAGACTGGTACTGTATGGCACAAGAGGTCGACTAATGGTCGACTTGTGCCCCGCCCGATTATACGATTTACGATTTATAATTTTTATAGGCTTGCCATGTAAAAATGCATTAAAATACGGGAGTTGCGGTAAAATGATTCTTTTTTCAAGACTTTTAAAAGAAGAGGCCACCCGGCATAGGTTTGCATTCAAACTTTTTGACCTCAACTCCCTAGCGTAACCCCCTAAGGGGGTTGAAAAAGTCAAATTACATAAAAAAGTAGATTTATTAACCAATAAGATACAACTAAAATTTAGTGTCTCTATCTTTATTAATAGTTAAGATATTTGCCCATGCTAAGACTTTTCAGACACCCTGTATGGTATTTTCTTATCTCGCACTTTTAAATAACACAATGTGGGTAAATAAATATTTGTATTTTATTTGCACATCGAATCCTGATTTTATTTCCAACTAGGTTAGAGCCGTCTCTGGACTTATCCCCGTTCGCAAAGCTTTAGTCATCCTTTGCCAATCTAACCTTGTTTCCTTGTTTATTTTTGTGGAATCGTTTGTGGAAAGTGGTGTTTAGTTCTTAAAAATGTAACGCAGATATGTAATGTATCACTATGTAAATAGAAGAAATTGGTAAGTAATTACTAATTATTCTATAAACATATATTTTAATTATATGCACACTTTACACAACACAATAGTATCATATACGAACACTGGCGTGTAACAAAAATGGACCAAAAAGCGGGCATCCATTGAGACATTTTGAGGGTTTACTGGTTTATGGCTTAGAAATTTGTTTGCCCACAATTATATATCCATGCGCTTATATGTAGGTACTATATAGATATATGATGGTGAACAAACAAATTCCTAAACCATAAACCAGTAAATTCACATAAATGTTTCAATGGATGCCCGCTTTCGGTCCCATTTCGGTGTAGTCGAGGATTTGTCTATATTCTTTATAGTCTCTGATAGTATTGACATGTAAAGTGACACAAGACATATAATTTAAAATACTTAAATCAAACAAAAAAATATTAAAAAAATAAGCTTTCTTTACAACCGTATAGATTTTTTAATGAAATATACCTATGATGATGTTTTTACACTTGCTACATAAAATACATCAGGCAAAACTCTTAAAATTTGAAACCCAATCAAACCCAATCAAACTATTGCCAAAGACAATTATTTAGCTACAATATTATTGTCTAAACTAATAATAAAATTACTATTTAATTCAACTGTGTAAAAATTTAAATAAATAAAGACAAAACGTCAACTTCAGTTACAGAAGTTACCGGTATGGGGCGTAGAAGGCATCTTAATTTGAGTCGCCAACACGTTCATTGTAGATTGCCCATAACACTGCGTGACGTAACTTTTTTGAGCTGGCAAATGGCTGCTTTTGAAACTGTAATAAATTATTCCGAAAAGTAAAAATTTTTTTTAGCTAAATTATCCCGGTAATTTTCTTCAAAATAGCATTTTTGGGCTTGTAATGACTTCCTTAAATGATTTATGCAATAAAAAAAAATGTGCATATTCCTTATTATCGGCGTTGTCACCGTATACAGACAAAGTCTTTGTCGGTATACGGTGGCGTTGTGGAGGCAACATTTTATCATCGCTACTGTAACGGTTGGCTAGCGGCGCGACGTAAGGGGAATACAACCATCCGTGTAGAGGTCGAAACAGCGGTAAGATTGAAACCTCGCATCAAGCGGGCGCGATATTTTGCGAGTTCCCTCTTAAAGCAGCCTATCTTTACGTCGAAATTAAAAAATATGACCTGTCAGAATTATGCAAAAATGTCAGTATTTTTAGTGATTTTGGAGAGAACCTGGGCCCATTTCGGCTTGGAATATACATGGAAAATACAGAATGGACTTTATATTTTTAATTATGGTGCATTTCATTGGGCGATTTAAGCACTAAATACCAATTTTTTTTATCTTTCTGAGACCCTGCAAATGGGTTTAAAAATCAGTTTATACGGAGAAATGTATTATAATATGAAGGGTCTAAATGTCGCCTAAATGGCAGTTTTTCTTGCGAGAATTTTAGGGTTTCTGGACCGTTTTGGGCTTGAAAAGTACCGGGCAACGCGTCTATAGACCTTCCCGTGTGAATTACGGAACATATAACTTGAAGAATTGGGCATTCAGAACCATTTTTAACTATTTTTCGATGACGGTGCAAAGCTGCATAGAATGGTTTTATTCCATTAGTTAGTGTACGGGGTAAATCACAATGACTGGTCTGATTTAAAATTTGCTTAGGTTTGTTATTATTTGAGAACGGCTTATCTGATTAAATCGAGTGAGGTGGCAATCGAAAGGGAAGGAATTAAGCAATTTTCTTATTTCAAAATAATTTCGACATTTCGTTGGCATGACGACGAACAACTAGCTATTTTCGTTAATGTTTGAGTTGGACAGTTCCAAGTTGATATATGGGAAGAATTCGGTCAATTATTCAAAATTCTATATGTAAAATTTTGATTCGCATGGTTTCTATAGCAACGATTAAGGATAAAGTTGCCAATTTCTAACTCACGCACGGCTGATCTGATTGAAACGAGTGAGGTGGCAATCGATTGGCAAGGAAGTAAGCTACTTTTTTATGTGAAAATAATTTTGACATTTCGTTGCCGTGACGACGAAAAATTTGCTATTCCCGGTATTTATTGAGTTGGAGATTGGAAATTTGATATATGGGAAGAATTCGGTCAATCATTTAAAATTATATGTGTAAATTTTGATTCGCGTGGTTTCTATAGCAACAATTAATGATAAAGTTGACAATTTCCAACTCACGCACGGCTTATCTGATTGAAACGAGTGAGGTGGCAATCGAAAGGGAAGGGAGTAAGCTACTTTGTTATGTGAAAATAATTTTGATTTTCCGTTGCCGTGACGACGAATAATTTGCTATTTCCGTCAGGTCCGGATTGGGACAGGCAAGCGACCGAGAAAATCTCGGTGGGCCGCCGCACGGTGGGATAAAATCGGAAAAATCTGGCCATTTGGTGAAAATCGAAGGTTCTAGTTTAACGCTACAATCTGTCCCGACCGTTTCTAGGAACCCCAAAGTACAAAGAAAACCCGTTTTCAAGCGCTAGATGCCGCGCAGCATTGCATAGGGCCATTCGGAAGTTGACCGTTGAAGGAAACACGTCCTGAACGTAGATACATGTAGGTCTGAATGCGAAAGTGAAACTGTGTGAATTTGAGGATAGCACAACATATTGATGAGTCTTGCTATGGACTCTTCTCAGCAAGGTATGTGGAATTCAACAAAACATTACAATTTTCTTAATTACTAACCATAAAATATTTATAAACAATTAAGTAAATCTATGTTTTTGTCATTTAAATGCAAAAATTGTTGTAAACATTGAGAAAAAAGTTTACCACTCGACTTCACTCGATCGATGGCTGTCACTGGAAATTGTTTAATAACCCCTGAACTATGAATTCATGAGGGAGTTAGCTGCTACAACCTGCTACCCCGTTGTTTACACTAATTTGTATATATATAAACATGCACATATAAACAAAATATAAAGAAAATGTAAATGACTAAAAAATTGAGTCCATCTTAATGAATGTTGCTGAAAATGGTTACATGGGGGTTTTTGGGGTCGCTGATTACGAATCTGATGATATTTTTGTAAACAAAATGGCGGATTTAATATGGCGGGAAAAATTTTGAAATGTCGATAAATCTTTATGTATGTTGTTAATCAAGAATATATATTTGATTTTTAGGTTTTCGGGGTCGCTGAATTCGAATCTCACAATATTTTTTTTTAAAAAACTAAATGGCGGATATAATATGGCGGCCACAAATTTTCAAAAGTCGATAAATATTTACCACAATTGTTACTCGGGGGTTTTTGGGGTCACTGAATTCGAATCTGACAATATTTTTTTAAAAAACAAAATGGCGGATCCACTGTAGTTGCCGACATGTTTAAAAAATCAATAAATATTTACCAAAATCGTCACTGGGGGTTTTCGGGGTCGCTATTTACGAATCAGGTTATCGATTAAAAAAGTGAATTAGTGTATAACCTAAATAAAAAATTTCAAGAATATTTAATTCATTTTTTGAAAATCAATTTATGGCAAAATGGATAATTTTCGAATTATTTCTATGATGAGTGATGTAATTTTGATTCTTTTTTCAGAAATGAGCTCTGTCAAACAGATATCTGTTAGAAGAAGTGAAAAATTTTGTCAGATTCGTAATCAGCGACCCCAAAAACCCCCGAGTAACGACTGTGGTAAATATTTATCGACTTTTGAAATTTTTTGGCCGCCATATTGGATCCGCCATTTTGTTTGTCGAAAAAATATTGTCATATTCGAATTCAGCGACCCAAAAAACCCCCAAGTAACGATTGTGGTAAATATTTATTGACTTTCAAAATTTTTTTGCCGCTATTTTGGATCCGCCATTTTGTTTTTCAAAAAAATATTGTCAGATTCGAATTCAGCGACCCCAAAAACCCCCGAGTAACGATTGTGGTAAATATTTGTCGACTTTTGAATTTTTTTGGCCGCCATATTGGATCCGCCATTTCGTTTGTCGAAAAAATATTGTCATATTCGAATTCAGCGACCCAAAAAACCCCCAAGTAACGATTGTGGTAACTATTCATTGACTTTCAAAAAATTTTGGCCGCCATTTTGGATCCGCCATTTTGTTTTTCAAAAAATATTGTCAGATTCGAAATCAGCGACCCCAAAAACCCCCGAGTAACGATTTTGGTAAATATTTGTCGACTTTTGAATTTTTTTGGCCGCCATATTGGATCCGCCATTTCGTTTGTGGAAAAAATATTGTCATATTCGAATTCAGCGACCCAAAAAACCCCCAAGTACCGATTGTGGTAAATATTCATTGACTTTCAAAAAATTTTGGCCGCCATTTTGGATCCGCCATTTTGTTTTTCAAAAAATATTGTCAGATTCGAATTCAGCGACCCCAAAAACCCCCGAGTAACGATTTTTGAGACGATTTTTCAATATTCAGCTGAGTTACATGCTTATGACCATATTTTTCAATTTTTATCCCACCGTGCGCCGGCCCAAAGAGGCCGGTGAGGTCGAAGGCTTGGGCACTCAGACTTTATCCCACTTCGGATCATAGCATTTCCCAACCCCAAGCATAAAAAGAAAATACCTTGAAAACGATGTAAATTATTATTTATATATTAATTTTAACTTATTTATTTTTTATATTAAATATTCTATTTTTCAATATCATTTAACTCACGTGTAAAAATAAAATTAAAATAAAAACTTTTTGGGGACATCCGCTATGTGGGTATGTGCCGGGCCAGATTGACAGATTTTTTTTACCGAGCTGAGGTCAGACCGGCTTCCTTGGGACTCTTGGGAGGCAAATACAATACAAACGGCTTAAAGGTATTTAACATTTAAATTTAAAATTAAAAAAGTAAATATTTTGTTAACCATAAATATATTATGATATGATTTACAAACAAAACAGATATACAAAACAGGAAACCCAAAAATAAAAGAATACTCTGTTAGCCTTAAACAACAAAAATAAAATGTGATTGTGAAAAAAAATCATAGTTAATAACTAAGAAGCTTTCTTATTGTGCTACTTTTTTCGGCTATAAAATCACATCTTGCGCTTGAGCTTTACTTAAAAAACACGATTTTGACGCACAACGAATTGTCAAATGCGGAACAATGTTCTGCGTTCTACCTACAGTTCCGACTTGTAAATTTATATCCTAATATTCGAACATAAAATTTTTTTTTTTTTTCAAAAATCTCTTTAACATATATTTAGGGTTTTCAGTGACGCGGGTAATTTAAGGCTAGTGCGGGTATTTTCAACATTTGAAGTGGGGAAAGTTGGATGATTGCATTGGCAGCACTGAACGCGATAGCGTCGCACAGTGTAACATTTTTGATGGTTCGTTAGCATAGGGCAAAACAGCGACTATCGAATTTTAATTTGTTTTGTCTCTAGATTATTCGTAAAATGCATCACCGTAAAGTACTTCCTTTTTAAGCAGAAATTTGACTTTTCTGAGAGCAATAAAAATAATGCGAAAATAAGTCTAACTTAAAAAAATTCATAATATGTGTTCTATAAAAAATGTGAAAGCAATTTTTGTTGTAGCTATAGTATGCTAACTACTCTTGATATTTTCAGATTTTCGTGGAAATATTTGTAAAGTTTACTTACATACGGAATTTTGAAGAATTGTGGTCCTAGTCGAAGAAAAAACAAAGCTTGGTGTGATTTTTAAAAAAATTCCTAAATATGCCTCAGTTGTCGCATACATTAGAGGAGAGGATTACCAACTCATACATTAGAAATATCCAAAAATCTCATCCGACTTTGTCCGATTATTGAAAAAAAAAAATTTTTCTTTAGTAATATCGCACAAGCAGGAATTCAAAGTTGCTTTTTAATGCCGCATTTGAAGATATTCCAGGTATATTATATTAAGGTTTCTAAGAAGTTACAAGTAATTTAACTTTTACTTAGAAAGGTGGCCAGAATAAAATTAAATAAAGTATTCATGAATCTAAGTACCTACCTACATAGTTTTAAAAATACGTTATTACACCCAGTTTTAAATTGTTACTTTATTAAACATTATATTATTCTAAGAAGTAGGTAATAAGTTAACTCATTAAGCACGCTTTGTAATTTCATTTTCAATTTATTTCTTCATGTTCTTAAAATCTTCACAAATTTTTTGCATTCGTCAAAGGATTTGCTAATGATTAAAATATCATAACAAGTAACAACCTAAAAATATTACAATAAAAAATGCTAAAATCACGAAAGAGAACTTACATACGACATATATTCTGACTTACACAATAATTTATTTTTATTTTTTATTCACGGGACACTGACTCATTGATGCCACAAACACTGTGGGGTTGAAGACAAAGTAATAAAAAATTGTCAAATTTATATTTTGTTATTATTCGGGGGGTAACCCCCCCCCCCCCCCCCCCCCAGCGGCCCTGATTTCCGTAATGTATTGAGTTGGATCGTTGAAATTTGATGTCTGGGAAGAATTCGGGCACTCATTCAAAAATATATCTGTAAAAATCGATTCCCATGGTTGGCATAGCAACGATTAAGGATAAAGTTGGCGATTTTTAACTCACGCACGGCTTATCTGATTGAAACGACTGAAGTGGCAATCGAAAGGGAAGGAAGTAAGCTACTTTTTTATGTGAAAATAATTTTGATTTTCCGTTGCCGTGACGACGAATAATTTGCGATTTCCGTAAAGTATTGAGTTGGATAGTTGAAATTTGTTATCTGGGAAGAATTCGGTCAATCATTCAAAAATATATGTGTAAAAATCGATTCCCATGGTTTCTATAGCAACGATTAATGATAAAGTTGACAATTTCTAACTCACGCACGGTTTATCTGATTGAAACGACTGAAGTGGCAATCGAAAGGGACGGAAGTAAGCTATTTTTATGTGAAAATAATTTTGATTTTCCGTTGCCGTGACGACGAATAATTTGCTATTTCCGTAATGTATTGAGTTGGATAGTTGAAATTTGATATCTGGGAAGAATTCGGTCAATCATTCAAAAATATATCTGTAAAAATCGATTCCCATGGTTTCTATAGCAACTATTAAGGATAAAGTTGACAATTTCTAACTCACGCACGGCTTATCTGATTGAAACGACTGAAGTGGCAATCGAAAGGGAAGGAAGTAAGCTACTTTTTTATGTGCGAATAATTTTGATTTTCCGCTGCCGTGACGACGAATAATTTGCTATTTCCGTAATGTATTGATTTGGATAGTTGTGTACTATGTGTCGTGTTTGTTGTGTTTGTATGTATGTATAGTACAGGGTGTCCGAAAAGTCTTTGTATGGACAAATACCTTTGCTATTTGTACAAATATAAACTTAATTGTCGGATTTAAAGCAAATCGTATACATTTGCATTTCTATGTGTACGGAGGTATATGTCTGTATACAAGCTGTCCAAAAAGTCATTGTAGGAGCAAATACTCCTAGTAGTACCAGGATAAATGTAATTAAACCGGATTTCATGCAAAATCGATTATATTTGTTTTTATATGTGTTGTATATACCTATACAGGGTGTTCGAAAAGTCTTGGTATTGGCAAATACTTCTAATAGTACCGAAATAAACCTAATTAATTCGGATTTTAAGTAAATCGAATGTATTCCTATTTAAACGTGTGGGTGGTAGTTTCAATGTATACAGGGTGTCCGAAAAGTCTTGGTATGGGATTCCTATTATTACTTAGATAAACTTTATTAGGTCGGATTTCACGCAAATCGAATACATTTGTATTAATATGTGTTTATGTTTGTATGTATGTATACAGGGTGTCCGAAAAGTTTTTCGTTGGCAAAAATAGTTTCTACGTGTAGGCGTTTTTATGTTTGTAGCGATACGGTTACGAAGGGCGGTCTATTCTCCATCATCCGTCCGAAGGAGTGTGATATCTTCCTTAATATATGGCCTAGCAACACGAAATTTTCAGGGCATGACAATGATATTACCGACCTTATAGAGCCCCTCGGGGGGCGATTAGGCGGTCTATGCACCCTAGTTATAGACCGGCTTTCCGCCGGTCTATATACCTAGCAGTCACTCAGAAAAATGTTGGTCGGTTGACAAATCGTGTTTTTCGACAATCTCAATTTTTTTTCTCCGAGACGGTTGCAGGTAGAACGTTCAAATTTTCTGGGTTAATAGAGGGATAGTGCGACTAGCTTCGATAAAAAATTCAGTTATACAGGGTGTACCGTTTCGGAGTTATTAAACGTCAAAGTCGAAATTTCCGCGAATTCCTATGGGATCGATTACAGGAAGCAAAACTTAATTAAATCGATTTAAATTTTCAGAGGTTGTAGAGGACCGGGAGCTCCAGAACCCTATTGAAACTGGCGGTATTCGGAAAATGGGAAGTAATTCTTTTGAATTTTTTTATGTCCAAAAATGCCGTTTGCAGGCTCCTCTTTGGCGCTAAATAACGTGAAGCCGGAACGCGCCGGACAGAAAAACGGATTTGAACATAAAACTAAAGAATCTCAAATACTTTCTTTTTGCAATACATTTACCTATACCTAAAACGACTGGAAATTGGAAAAATTTGGGAAAAACTGGAAATTACGAATTTTAATGCAAATTTTTGACGGTTGTCAATTTTTTTGGGGGTCAAAATGGATTCAAATCGAAATCCCATGTACCTTATCAGAAAGACCTCGCCGAACTACGTTATAAACGTATTTTTTGGTTCCTTCATTCTTAATAGGAAAGGAGCAATCGATAATTAAATTTAGATTTTTTACGATTTTTTTTCATGACATCTCTACATTCGAATCACTCTGTATCTTTTCCTATCTAATTTCTTCCAGCTTTTTCAACGCTATCCCTTGGGGATATAATCAGGCTTTAAAATGAACCCAGAATGGATGATCTAGGGCCGGATTTAGGGGGTAAAAACTCATTTTTTCTGTTTTTTTTTTCCATCAAAATTCATCTTTAAATGGCATTATTATGTATTATTTCTCTTATTTAACAGCTCTTTTTTGGTTTATTTTCTTCCTACATCATCTGAGAACACTCCACACTAATTAAAATTACATTTTTTGAGTTAAAGTTACAAATAAAAAGCTCTTTTAGCATCGGTGCAGGAAAAATTTTAAAAAATGCATATATTAATAGTCTGCCTTGGAAAATCAGTTGAAGCAGCCTATCTTTACGTCGAAATTAAAAAATATGACCTGTCAGAATTATGCAAAAATGTCAGTATTTTTAGTGATTTTGGAAAGATCCTGGGCCCATTTCGGCTTGGAATATACATGGAAAAGACAGAATGGACTTTATATTTTTAATTACGGTGCATTTCATTGGACGATTTAAGCATTAAATACCAATTTTTTTTATCTTTCTGAGACCCTGCAAATGGATTTCAAAATCAGTTTATACGGAGAAATGTATTAAAATATGAAGGGTCTAAATGTCGCCAAAATGCCAGTTTTTCTTGCGAGAATTTTAGGGTTTCTGGACCGTTTTGGGCTTGAAAAATACAGGGCAATGCCTCTATAGACGTTCCCGTGTGAATTCCGGAACATATGACTTGAAAAATTGGGCATTCAGTACCATTTTTAACAATATATAGGTGACGCTGCAAGGCATCATAGAATGGTTTTATCCCATTAGGTAGTATATGGGGTAAATCACAATGACGGGTCTGATTAAAAATTTGCTTAGGTTTGTTACTATTTGAGAACGGCTTATTCGATTAAATCGAGTGAGGTGGCAATCGAAAGGGAAGGAAGTAAGCAATTTTCTTATTTCAAAATAATTTCGACATTTCATTGGCATGACGACGAACAACTAGCTATTTTCGTTAATTTTTGAGTTGGGCAGTTGAAAGTTGATATATGGGAAGAATTCGGTCAATTATTCAAAATTCTATATGTAAAATTTTGATTCGCATGGTTTCTATAGCAACGATTAAGGATAAAGTTGCCAATTTCTAACTCACGCACGGCTGATCTGATTGAAACGAGTGAGGTGGCAATCGATTGGCAAGGAAGTAAGCTACTTTTTTATGTGAAAATAATTTTGACATTTCGTTGCCGTGACGACGAACAATTTGCTATTGCCGGTATTTATTGAGTTGGAGATTGGAAATTTCATATATGGGAAGAATTCGGTCAATCATTTAAAATTATATGTGTAAATTTTGATTCGCGTGGTTTCTATAGCAACAATTAATGATAAAGTTGACAATTTCTAACTCACGCACGGCTTATCTGATTGAAACGAGTGAGGTGGCAATCGAAAGGGAAGGGAGTAAGCTACTTTGTTATGTGAAAATAATTTTGATTTTCCGTTGCCGTGACGACGAATAATTTGCTATTTCCGTAATGTATTGAGTTGGATAGTTGAAATTTGATGTCTGGGAAGAATTCGGGCACTAATTCAAAAATATATCTGTAAAAATCGATTCCCATGGTTGGCATAGCAACGATTAAGGATAAAGTTAACAATTTCTAACTCACGCACGGCTTATCTGATTGAAACGACTGAAGTGGCAATCGAAAGGGAAGGAAGTAAGCTACTTTTTTGTGTGAAAATAATTTTGATTTTCCGTTGCCGTGACGACCAATAATTTGCGATTTCCGTAATGTATTGAGTTGGATAGTTGAAATTTGATATCTGGGAATAATTCGGTCACTCATTCAAAAATATATCTGTAAAAATCGATTCCCATGGTTGGCATAGCAACGATTAAGGATAAAGTCGACAATTTTTAACTCACGCACGGCTTATCTGATTGAAACGACTGAAGTGGCAATCGAAAGGGAAGGAAGTAAGCTACTTTTTTATGTGAAAATAATTTTGATTTTCCGTTGCCGTGACGACGAATAATTTGCGATTTCCGTAAAGTATTGAGTTGGATAGTTGAAATTTATTATCTGGGAAGAATTCGGTCAATCATTCAAAAATAAATCTGTAAAAATCGATTCCCATGGTTTCTATAGCAACGATTAAGGATAAAGTTGACAATTTCTAACTCACGCATGGCTTATCTGATTGAAACGACTGAAGTGGCAATCGAAAGGGAAGGAAGTAAGCTACTTTTTTATGTGAAAATAATTTTGATTTTCCGCTGCCGTGACGAAGAATAATTTGCTATTTCCGTAATGTATTGATTTGGATAGTTGTGTACTATGTGTCGTGTTTGTTGTGTTTGTATGTATGTATAGTACAGGGTGTCCGAAAAGTATTTGTATGGACAAATACCTTTGCTATTTGTACAAATATAAACTTAATTGTTGGATTTAAAGCAAATCGTATACATTTGCATTTATATGTGTACGGAGGTATGTCTGTATACAAGCGGTCCAAAAAGTCATTGTAGGAGCAAACACTCCTAGTAGTACCAGGATAAATGTAATTAAACCGGATTTCATGCAAAATCGATTATATTTGTTTTTATATGTGTTGTATATACCTATACAGGGTGTTCGAAAAGTCTTGGTATGGGCAAATATTTTAATAGTACCGAAATAAACCTAATTAATTCGGATTTTAAGTAAATCGACTATATTCCTATTTAAACGTGTGGGTGTTAGTTTGAATGTATACAGGGTGTCCGAAAAGTCTTGGTATGGGATTCCTATTATTACTTAGATAAACTTTATTAGGTCGGATTTCACGCAAATCGAATACATTTGTATTAATATGTGTTTATGTTTGTATGTATGTATACAGGGTGTCCGAAAAGTTTTTCGTTGGCATAGTTTCTACGTGTAGGCGTTTTTATGTTTGTAGCGATACGGTTACGAAGGGCGGTCTATTCTTCATCATCAGTCCGAAGGAGTGTGATATCTTCCTTAATATATGGCCTAGCAACACGAAATTTTCAGGGCATGACAATGATATTACCGACCTTATAGAGCCCCCTCGGGGGGCGATTAGGCGGTCTATGCACCCTAGTTAGAGACCGCCTTTCAGGCCGGTCTCTATACCGAGCCGTCCTCGAGGAAAATGTATGTTGGTTGACAAATCGTGTTTTTCGGCAATCTCATTTTTTTTCTCCGAGACGGTTGCAGGTGGAAAGTTCAAATTTTCTGGGTTAATAGAGGGATAGTGCGTCTAGCTTCGGTAAAAAATGCAGCTATACAAGGTGTTCCGTTTCGGAGTTATTAAACGTCAAAGTCGAAATTTCCGCGAATTCGTATGGGATCGATTACAGGTCGCAAAACTTAATTAAATCGATTTTTATTTTCGGAGGTTGTAGAGGACCGGGAGCTTCAGAACCCTATTGAAACTGGCGGTATTCGGAAAATGGGAAGTAAGTCTTTTGAATTTTTTTAGGTCGAAAAATGCAGTTTGCAGACCCCTCTTTGGCACCAAATAACTCGGTCGCCGGAACGTCGGACAGAAAAACGGATTTGAACATAAAACTAAAGAATCTCAAATACTTTCTTTTTGCAATACATTTACCTATACCTAAAACGACTGGAAATTGGAAAAATTTGGGAAAAACTGGAAATTACGAATTTTCATGCAAATCTTTGACGGTTTTGAATTTTTTGGGGGTCAAAATGGATTCAAATCGAAATCCCATGTACCTTATCTTAAAGACCTCGCCGAACTACGTTATAAACGTATTTTTTGGTGCCTTCATTCTTAATAGGAAAGGAGCAATCGATAATTAAATTTAGATTTTTTACGATTTTTTTTTCATGACATCGCTACATTCGAAGCCCTCTGTATCTTTTCCTATCTAATTTCTTCCAACTTTTTCAACGCCATCCCTTGGGGATATAATCAGGCTTTAAAATAAATCCCGAACGGGTGATCCAGGACCGGATCTAGGAGGTAAAAACTCATTTTTTCTATTTTTTTCAACCAAAATTCATCTTTAAATGGCATTATTATATATTATTTCTTTTATTTAACAGTTCTTTTTTGGATTATTTCCTTCCCCCATCATCTGAGAATACTCCACACTAATTAAAATTACATATTTTTTCGTTAAAGTTATAAATAAAAAGGTTTTTTTGCTTCGCTGCAGGAAAAATTTTAAAAAATGCATATATTAATAGTCTGCCTTGGAAAATCAGTTGAAGCAGCCTATCTTTACGTCGAAATTAAAAAATATGACGTGTCAGAATTATGCTAAAATGTCAGTATTTTTAGTGATTTTGGAGAGATCCTGGGCCCATTTCGGCTTGGAACATACATGGAAAAGACAGAATGGACTTTATATTTTTAATTATGGTGCATTTCATTGGGCGATTTAAGCACTAAATACCAATTTTTTTTATCTTTCTGAGACCCTGCAAATGGATTTAAAAATCAGTTTATACGGAGAAATGTATTATAAGATGAAGGGTCTAAATGTCGCCAAAATGCCAGTTTTTCTTGCGAGAATTTTAGGGTTTCTGGACAGTTTTGGGCTTGAAAAGTACCGGGCAACGCCTCTATAGACCTTCCCGTGTCTATTCCGGAACATATAATTTGAAGAAGTACGCATTAAATACCATATTTAACGATTTTTCGATGACGCTGCAAAGCATCTTAGAAATGTATTATTCCATTAGGTAGTAGACGGTGTAAATCACAATGACGGGTCTGATTTCAATTTTGCTTAGATTTGTTGTTAATTGAGAACGGCTTAGTCGATTGAAAAGAGTGATGTGGCAATCGAAAGGGGAGGAAGTAAGCAATTTTCTTATTTAAAAATAATTTCACATTTCGTTGGCATGACGACGAACAACTAGCTATTTTCATTATTTATTGAGTTGGAGAGTTGAAATTTGATATATGGGAAGAATTCGGTCAATCATTCAAAATTATATATGTAAAATTTTGATTCGCGTGGTTTCTATAGCAACGATTAAGGATAAAGTTGACAATTTCTAACTCACGCATGACTTATCTGATTGTAACGAGTGAGGTGGCAATCGAAAGGCAAGGAATTAAGCTCCTTTTTTATGTGAAAATAATTTTGATATTTCGTTGCCGTGGCGACGAACAATTTGCTATTCCCGTTATTTATTGAGTTGGAGAGCTGAAATTTGATATCTGGAAAGAATTCGGTAAATCATTCAAAAATATATCTGGAAAAATCGATTCCCATGGTTGGCATAGCAACGATTAAGGTTAAAGTTGACAATTTCTAACTCACGCACGGCTTATCTGATTGAAACGACTGAAGTGGCAATCGAAAGGGAAGGAAGTAAGCTACTTTTTTATGTGAAAATAATTTTGATTTTCCGTTGCCGTGACGACGAATAATTTGCGATTTCCGTTATTTATTGGGTTGGAGAGTTGAAATTTGATATCTGGGAATAATTCGGTCAATCATTCAAAATACATATATCTGTAAAAATCGATTCCCATGGTTGTCATAGCAACGATTAAGGATAAAGTTGACAATTTCTAACTCACGCTCGGCTTACCTGATCGAAGCGACTGAAGTGGCAGTCGAAAGGGAATGGAGTAAGCTACTTTGTTATGTGAAAATAATTTTGATATTTCGTTGCCGTGACGACGAATAATTTGCGATTTCCGTTATTTATTGAGTTGGAGAGTTGAAATTTCATATCTGGGAAGAATTCGGTCAATCATTCAAAAATATATCTGGAAAAATCGATTCCCATGGTTGGCATAGCTACGATTAAGGATAAAGTTGACAATTAATAACTCGCGGACGCCTTCTGCGGTTGGAACGAGTGAGGTGGCTATCGAAAGGGATGTAAGTACACTACGTTTTTTTTTGAAAATAATTTCGATTTTTGGTAGTCATGACGACGATCAATTTGATTTCTCCGACATTTATTGATTTGCAGAGTAGAAATTTCGCATCTAAGTAGAATTCGGTCAATCATTGAAAAATATTTTTGCAGTTTTCAATTTTGATGATTGCCATAGCAACGATTAGGGATAAAGTTAACAACTTACAACTCGCGAACGGCTTCTTAGATTGAAAGAAGCTACGTTCATAATATGTATGTACAATTTTTTTCATTGAGATATCAGTGGCAACGCCTCTTATAGACCTTCCCGTGTGGACGGTGTGGATTCCGGAAGATATAATTTGAAGAATTAGTAATTAAATACCAATTTTAACAATTTCTCGATGACGCGTCATATCACAATGACGGGTCTGATTTAAATTTTGCTTAGATTTGTTATTAATGTTTTAAAGTAACTAGAACGATTCGAAAATACATTTTATACCTTTCGGCATGATGTAGGTGATTGTATATATGTCTACAGGGTGTCCGAAAAGTCTTTGTATGCGCAAATATCTTCGTCATTAGAACGAAGATAAACTTAATTGAGACTTCTTTCAAGGAAATCGTAAATTGTGTATCGCTTTGTGTGGTTGTTTGTATGTTTGTATGTATACAGAATGTCCAAAAAGTTTTTGTATGCGCAAATATATTAGTCATTAGTATAAAGACAAACCTAATTGAGTCGGTTCTCAAGACTATATTCCTATTTAGACGTGTGAGTGTTAGTGTGAATGTATACAGGGTGTCCAAAACGTCTTGGTATGGGCAAATACTCCTATTAGTACTTAGAAAAATTTATTAGGTCGTATTTCAAGCAAATCGAATATATTTGTATTAATATGTGTTTATGTTTGTATGTATGTATACAGGGCGTCCGAAAAGCCTTTTTGTTGACAAAAGTAGATTCTACGTGTAGGTGTTTGTATGTATGTAGCGATACGGTTACGAAGGGCGGTCTATTCTCCATCAGCAGTCCGAAGGAGTGTGATATCTTCCTTAATACATGCTCTAGCAACACGAAATTTTCAGGGCATGACAATGATGATATTACCGACCTTATAGAGCCCCCTCGGGGGGCGATTAGGCGGTCCATGCACCCTACTTATAGACCGCCTTTCAGGCCGGTCTATATACCTAGCTGTGAGTCAGAAAAATGTATGTCCTTTGACAAATCGTGTTTTTCTACAATCTCGATTTTTTTTCTCCGAGATGGTTGCAAGTGAAACGTTCAAATTTGCTGGGTTAATAGAGGGATAGTGCGTCTAGCTTCGATAAAAAATTCAGTTATACAGGGTGTTCCGTTTCGGAGTTATTAAACGCCAAAGTCGAAATTTCCGCGAATTCCTATGGGACAAATTACAGGTCGCAAAACTTAATTAAATCGATTTAAATTTTCAGAGGTTGTAGAGGACCGGGAGCTTCAGAACCCTATTGAAACTGGCGGTATTCGGAAAGTGGGAAGTAATTCTTTTGAATTTTTTTATGTCGAAAAATGCCGTTTGCAGACCCCTCTTTGGCACCAAATAACTCGGTCGCCGGAACGTCGGACAGAAGGCAGAAGGGTCGAAATGTCGCAAAAATGCCAGTTTTTCTTGTGAGATTTTAGGGCTTCTAACCGTTTTGGGCTTGAAAAATGCCGGGCAACGCCTCTACACACCTTCCCGTGTGGATTACGGAACATATAACTTGAAGAATTGGGCATTCAGAACCATTTTTTACTATTTTTCGATGACGGTGCAAAGCTGCATAGAATGGTTTTATTCCATTAGTTAGTGTACGGGGTAAATCACAATGACTGGTCTGATTTAAAATTTGCTTAGGTTTGTTATTATTTGAGAACGGCTTATCTGATTAAATCGAGTGAGGTGGCAATCGAAAGGGAAGGAATTAAGCAATTTTCGTATTTCAAAATAATTTTGACATTTCGTTGGCATGACGACGAACAACTAGCTATTTTCGTTAATTTTTGAGTTGGACAGTTTAAAGTTGATATATGGGAAGAATTCGGTCAATTATTCAAAATTCTATATGTAAAATTTTGATTCGCATGGTTTCTATAGCAACGATTAAGGATAAAGTTGCCAATTTCTAACTCACGCACGGCTGATCTGATTGAAACGAGTGAGGTGGCAATCGATTGGCAAGGAAGTAAGCTACTTTTTTATGTGAAAATAATTTTGACATTTCGTTGCCGTGACGACGAACAATTTGCTATTCCCGGTATTTATTGAGTTGGAGATTGGAAATTTGATATATGGGAAGATTTCGGTCAATCATTCAAAATTATATATGTAAAATTTTGATTCGCGTGGTTTCTATAGCAACCATTAATGATAAAGTTGACAATTTCTAACTCACGCACGGCTTATCTGATTGAAACGAGTGAGGTGGCAATCGAAAGGGAAGGGAGTAAGCTACTTTGTTATGTGAAAATAATTTTGATTTTCCGTTGCCGTGACGACGAATAATTTGCTATTTCCGTAATGTATTGAGTTGGATAGTTGAAATTTGATGTCTGGGAAGAATTCGGGCACTCATTCAAAAATATATCTGTAAAAATCGATTCCCATGGTTGGCATAGCAACGATTAAGGATAAAGTTGACAATTTCTAACTCACGCACGGCTTATCTGATTGGAACGACTGAAGTGGCAATCGAAAGGGAAGGAAGTAAGCTACTTTTTTATGTGAAAATAATTTTGATTTTCCGTTGCCGTGACGACGAATAATTGGCGATTTCCGTAATGTATTGAGTTGGATAGTTGAAATTTGATATCTAAGAATAATTCGGGCACTCATTCAAAAATATATCTGTAAAAATCGATTCCCATGGTTGGCATAGCAACGATTAAGGATACAGTTGACAATTTTTAACTCACGCACGGCTTATCTGATTGAAACGACGGAAGTGGCAATCGAAAGGGAAGGAAGTAAGCTACTTTTTATGTGAAAATAATTTTGATTTTCCGTTGCCGTGATGACGAATAATTTGCGATTTCCGTTATTTATTGAGTTGGAGAGGTGAAATTTATTTTAGGTATAGGTAAATGTATTGTAAAAAGAAGAATATTTGAGATTCTTTAGTTTTATGTTCAAATCCGTTTTTCTGTCTGATGTTCCGGCATCACGTTATTTAGCGCCAAAGAGGGGTCTGCAAACGGCATTTTTCGACATAAAAAAATTCAAAAGAATTACTTCCCATTTTCCGAATACCGCCAGTTTCAATAGGGTAGTTTTAATTTTGTAGGATTTATACCCATGCTTTTTAAAACATGTCTAACTGCGCGGTCTGGAATGCCAATTTCTTGAGAAATTTGGATGCTGGAGCATGGCTCATTTGCTTCCACAAAAGCACATACATTTTCGTCCCTCTCGACTATTTCTTCAGGAATCGATTTTTATTTTTTTTTATTCGATAAAATCGTGATTTTTACGCTAGAAAAGATCGGAGTGGCGAAAATCGTTATTATTTTGCGAGAGTGTGTAAAATTTTAATTTTTATCTTCGATTTGCTAGGAACGCCTTTCAATTAAATAATTCTGTTTTTAAGAGGAGCGAGTTAAATAGTAATTTGTTATTTAATTTTGATTGTATAGGTTGCTATTTATTTTTGATTTGCTTGAAACGTCATTTAATTAAGATCGTCTTTGGAGAGGAGCGAATTAAGTTGTTATTTATTTTTGATTTGCTTGAAGCGTCACTTAATTAAGTTTGTCTTTTGAGAGGAGCGAATTAAATTTTTATTTAATTTTGATTATATAATTTATTATTTATTTCTTATTTGCTTAAAACATTATTTAATTAAATTTGTCTTTTGGGAGGAGCGAGTTAAATAGTGATTGGTGGCGAGCCCTTCAGACACGCCACTGTTACTTTGGATTGTATAGGTTGCTATTTATTTTTGATTTGTTTGAAACGTCATTTAATTAAGTTTGTCTTTGGAGAGGAGCGAATTAAATTGTTTTTAATATAGATTATATAAGTTGTTATTTATAAATAACAAAAAGAATAAAAAATAATAAAAGAATTAAAAATGTAGTTTATTTTAAGAATTCTTTGCCATTTTTTCGTTTCTTCTTATAATTTTAACTTAGGAAATCGTAATATGTCATTTTTTTTAATTTTTCAAAAAATAAAATTTTTGAAAATTTACATAGGGGTTTACCCATAAAATTTTCAATTCTGCCATTTCATCGGTCGTATCTCGAGAACGGTTAGATTTATTGGAAAAATAGTTATTAGTAAAAAGTTGCAGTTTACTAAGATGTATAATTTTTTCCATATGATTTTCCTTTATACCTGATAGTTTCGGATATATTTTAAAAAAATGACGTATAATAATTACCAAGTTTATACCTCTTTATTTCGAAAACTGTAAGTCCTATCGAAAAATTGTCTATTACAGAAAAGTTTGACAATTTTATTGTCTATCTAATTTGTCGGATACATTTTTTTGTGAAAGTCTTTAATAACCGAAATAAAAATAAAAGTATAAAACAGTGTTAAAATTTTTTCGTTTTTTTTGCGTTTTTTTGTACAAAATTTAAAAATTAAAAATATAGTTTATTTTAAGAATTCCTTGCCTTTTTTTCGTTTCCTCTCGTAATTTTAACATAGGAAACCGTAATATGTCACTATTTTTTAATTTTTAGAAAAATAAAATTTTTGAAAATTTTCATAAGGGTTTACCCATAAAATTTTGAATTCTGCTATCAAATCGGTCGTATCTCGAGAACGGTTAGATTTATTGAAAAAATGGTTATTAGTAAAAAGTGAGTTTGTTAAGGTCTATAATTTTTTCTATTTGATTTTCTTTTAAACCTGATATTCCCGGAGATATTTTTAATAAATGATGTATAAAAATTACCAAGTTTAAACCCATATATTTCGAAATCTATAAGTCCTATCGAAAAATTGTTTATTATAGAAAAGTTTGACAATTTTATTGTCTATCTAATTTGTTGCATTTTGACCCCTAAAAAAATTATAAACCGTCATGCAAATTTTTCCAATTTCCTTAGATCAAGGAAATCTTAAAGTTTTTATTCCTTTGTGTGGTTCTTTATATGTTTTTATGTATACAGAATGTCCAAAAAGACTTTGTATGCGCAAAATATCTTTGCCATTAATACGAATATAAACTTCATTCAGTCGGCTTTCAAGAAAATCGAAGATATTTAAATTATTATGTGTCGTGCTGGTTGTGTTTGTATGTATATATACAGGGTGTCCGAAAAGTCCTTGTATGGGCAAATACCTTTGCTATTTGTACCAAAGATAAACTTAATTGTCGGATTTAAAGCAAATCGTATATATTTGCATTTCGAGGTGTACGGATTTATATGTTTGTATACAGGTTGTCCAAATAGTATCTGTTTGAGCAAATACTCCTACTAGTACCGAGATAAACCCAATTAATTCGGATTTTAAGTAAATAGACTTTATTCCTATTTAAACGTGTGGGTGTTAGTGTGAATGTATACAGGGTGTCCAAAAAGTCTTGGTATGGCCAAATACTCCTATTAGTACTTAGATAAACTTCATTAGGTCGGATTTCACGCAGATCGAATATATTTGTATTAATAGGTGTTTATGTTTGTATGTATGTATACAGGGTGTCCGAAAAGTCTTTGTATGCGCAAGTATCTTTGTCATTAGCACGAAGATAAACATAACTGAGTTTTTCAAGAAAATCGAAAATATTTAAATTACTATGTGTCGTGCTGTGTTGTATTTTTATGTATGTATACAGGGTGTCCGAACAGTCTTTGTATGGGCAAAAACCTTTGCCTTTTGTACAAAAATTAACTTAATTGTCGGATTTAAAGCAAATCGTATGTATTTGCATTTCCATGTGTACGGATTTATATGTTTGTATACAGGGTGTCCGAAAAGTCTTAGTATGGGCAAATACTTCTACTAGTACCAAGATTAACTTAACTTATTCGGATTTTAAGTAAATCGACTATATTCCTATTTAAACGTGTTGGTGTTAGTGTGAATGTATACAGGGTGTCCAAAAAGTCTTGGAATGGGCAAATACTCTTATTGGTAAGTACTTAGATAAACTTAATTAGGTCGTATTTCAAGCAAATGGAATATATTTGTATTAATATATATATATATATATATATATATATATATATATATATATATATATATATATATATATATATATATATATATATATATATATATATATATATATATATGTGTTTATGTGCGTATGTATGTATACAGGGTGTCCGAAAAGTATTTTTGTTGGCAAAAATAGTTTCTACGTGTAGGTGTTTGTATGTATGTAGCGATGCGGTTACGAAGGGCGGTCTATTCTCCATCATCAGTCCGAAGGAGTGTGATATCGTCCTTAATACATGGCATAGCAAAACGAAATTTTCAGGGCATGACTATGATGATATTACCGACATTACAGAGTCCCCTCGGGGGGCGATTAGGCGGTCTATGCACCCTAGTTCTCCTTATGACGCCCTGCAAAATCTCATCACATTCCAGTCGGGGCCTTCCACTTCTCCCTTTTGATGGTATAATAATACCGGAACTTTTTTCTTCCGCAGTAACACGTGTAACCGTTGCTTTCACTAATACCCAGGCAATCTGCTGTTCTTTTAACCACTTGCTCAATCAAAATATTTTCCAACCCGTTGTCTTTCTCTTGTTGAAAGTACGCTCCGACTTTTAATATAATATTTTTCATTTGTTCGTTGCACTCACGAGACATTTTAACTTATTAGACTGTAGTTTGGTACCGTATTTTTGGTTCAGATTACATCAGGTATTTATATAAAGTCGAACAAGATAATCGTAAAAATCGCGTGAAAATAATAATAATTTCACATTACTATCTACCACTAACACCAAAAATTTAAATCAACAATACGTAGATATAAACAACTACAATCAAATAAATAATATTATTTTACAAATCTTTTCAATACATAACAAATAGATTAAATTCTACACAAATAAAAATACATGGACCTACGGACTACATACCGATTAGCGTGACCTTCCACCATACTGTGGTTATGTCGGTAAAGGCGTTTAAGACTTTTCATCTCTTTCTTATGTCGCTTTTAATATTTATTACAATTTTTACAAGAACTAAAGGTGATTTTTTGAATTTTGTGTAATAAAATACATTTGTATAATAATAAATACGTCTACGAGTGTAAAGATTTTTTTAAGGTTGTAAATTGTCCACAGTACAGCTGATACACAAACATCATTAAACAAGAAAAAATACAATTTCAGACACATACTACCAATCTCTTGCGAAAGTATAGATATTTTTCTATCTACCTTCAAAATTGCATTTAAATAGGGAACAAATTAACCAATATATAGACATGAGAAAATCGTTTATCAGTATTAACGCAGTAAAATCGTTGTTTTTTTCTAATTGATTATGAATAAGTTCAATATTGTTTACAATACAATAATACATTTTTTGGAGGAAACCCTTGGATAACGTCCTAACAAGCTGTAATTTTTTCAGTTGATTCTGCCCCGTGGTTTTTTTGTTATTGACCCTCAGACTGAGGGGTCAAAACTTTAGAAATGGATAGTAGTCCATTCCAGATTTAAAGTGACTGTTCTACCTTTTCCATATTAGTCGAATTTCTGAAGGTCTTAGCCGCCTGACAAGGATATCCCAGAGGAGTTTGATGGGACATAGGTCCAGACTTCTTGCTAGAGCTCCCTAGTTTTCCTTTCATCCAGTGGCGTAGTGCACATATTTTTTATATAAAGTTACAACAGAATCACAAACACATCTTTAAAGTCGCGCAATGGGCTCGAAAATCATAAAAAATTTAGTTTTGTAATTATTTAGGTGTCTTTTTTAGTGAGTAGCGTAGTGTAAATATTTTAAACAAACCCAACCGGCGCACATAAGGGCCATGTATAGGAAAACTTGGCAGAAATTACAAAAATCAGATTAATAATGTGACTGGTATTACTGAGCGAAAGGAAGTCTAGACTTGTCGGCAACCGTACCTACCACCAAAATATTCGAGGAACTGCTCTGCGTTTTACTACGCCGGTCACAACTTAGTCTTGTTACCGGCTTCCTTCGTACGCACCTATATGAGAAGTTCCAGTGCGTTGTTTTCAAAGTGCTGTCTTGTGAATTGTAAAACATTATTGAACCGTTTTTGCGATGGATGATATTCCTTCAGGTTAGCACACTGATTTTTTACCATTACGTAATATCTCACATTAGTCGAAATAACTGTAGGAGAAAAAGGTGAGAATAGTCAAATGTACTTCGAAAATGATAGTAACAAATAGTTTGTGTAATGTTTTGTTCTGGTTCTGAGTACGTCCGGGTTAACATTTTGTTTTTTTGTGATAAGTTAACTTGTCTAGCTGTATTTTCAGGCAGAAAACTTTGCGCATGTTTGCGCCATTTTCTTTAATTACAAGATATTTATCGATAGTACATACTGTTTTTTGATGAACTAAAAAAGTATGTCAATCTTTTTTAGGATCGAGTTCTGATCGTACATATATCAAGACGTGTTTTGTACAGGGTGTCCCATTTTCGGTACTTTTGCGGGGTATCTCCCTTATTTTTAAAGATAGAGAGTTGCGGTTTTCGCGACAGTGTGCTACTTTTTGATGAAACGAAAGATGACATAAAAATATTTTTCATGGCCCCCTTCGTTTTTTACATACAGGACGAAATTGATTTTTTTCCATTTCCGGACCCCCCTCGCATTTCAGTTATCTTGTAACTTATAAAAAAAGTAAAAATGGATCCTATTAGAGTTTTCTACGTAGAATCGAGTGGCGTGGTTAGATTTTCATCAGATGTGATATTTTTCGAGATATTAACCAAATAAATGTTTTTTTAAACGGAACACCCTGTATATTTCTTAACCATTAAGTTTCCCCTTTCGAGAGCTTTTCAAAAATTTATAACACTTTATAGTTATTTTTTATTTTTAGCCCTTAAATCGAACTATTTAATTTTAAACTTTAATTTTGCGTAGTTGGCCGTGTTTAACAAGTGGTTTAATGTCAATTCAGGTATTTAGATTTAAAAAAGAAACTGGTTAAATCCTATATTTTCATTAATTTATTAAAATTGGTATTATTTTTAACCTACAACACTACTTGTTATCTAGATATATAGAAAATCCTAACCAGAACTAAAACTGTTTAGTTTTTAATCACTTAAAGATTAAATTAGTTGTCTTGAATTATTAATAGCAAATAAATGTCAAATTTAAAAACAAAACATACAAAACTTTAGGTAACGAAAAGAGCTAGAATGGATTAAATGGACTAACTCTTTTCGTTACCTAAAGTTTTGTATGTTTTGTTTTTAAATTTGACTTTTATTTGCTATTAATAATTCAAGACAACTAATTTAATCTTTAAGTGATTAAAAACTAAACAGTTTTAGTTCTGGTTAGGATTTTCTATATATCTAGATAACAAGTAGTGTTGTAGGTTAAAAATAATACCAATTTTGATAAATTAATGAAAATACAGGATTTAACCAGTTTCTTTTTTAAATCTAAATACCTGAATTGACGTTAAACCACTTATTAAACACGGCCAACTACGCAAAATTCAAGTTTAAAATTAAATAGTTCGATTTAAGGGCTAAAAATAAAAAATAACTATAAAGTGTAATATATTTTTGAAAAGCTCTCGAAAGAGGAAACTTAATGGTTAAGAAATATACAGGGTGTTCCATTTAAAAAAACATTTATTTGGTTAATATCTCGAAAAATATCACATCTGATGAAAATCTAACCACGCCACTCGATTCTACGTAGAAAACTCTAATAGGATAAATTTTTACTTTTTTTATAAGTTACAAGATAACTGAAATGCGAGGGGGGTCCGAAAATGGAAAAAAATCAATTTCGTCCTGTATGTCAAAAACGAAGGGGGCCATGAAAAATATTTTTATGTCATCTTTCGTTTCATCAAAAAGTAGCACACTGTCGCGAAAACCGCAACCCTCTATCTTTAAAAATAAGGGAGATACCCCGCAAAAGTACCGAAAATGGGACACCCTGTACAATGAAATGAGAAGCTCTAATAAGAATATAGATCAGATAAAATTGCGAAAGGATTATATCAAAAATCGTACTAACATTTATTTCGTAAATAAACATTGGTTGTTAACTTTATATTTTGTAGTATTTTTTTCTAAGACATCCCACGTAGACTTCAAGCCTAAGTACTAACGTACCGTGGGCGTCTGAAGAGAAGGGAAATGTAGTCTATTGACACGCGATTTGAAGGATTGGAGGTTGGGACGGGAAGGGAAAACATCTGCAGGCAATTTGTTCCATAATCTGGAGACCCTAGGTATGAATGAGCGAAAGAAGTGGTCTGTTCTAGGCTTTTGGAGCTGGACAGAAAAGGGATGCATACATAACGCGCCTCTTGCTGTTCTGTTAGGAACAGTCAAGGGGGGAATAATACCGGCTAGTTCTTTAGAGCAAAATCCGTGGAAGTAGCGATAGAAAAGGGATAAATCCCCAACAGCGCGGCGATGAGCGCCAGAAGGGAGTTTTCTCGTGAGGGCTGGGTCATTGATAAGTCGAATGGCTCTCTTTTGGATAGAATCGAGGATGTTGAGTGTCGAAGGTGATGCCGCTCCCCAGATGTGTGAACAGTACTCTAGGTTGGGTCTTATTTGGGAAACATAGAGAGTGTATAAGTTGGAAGGGGAGAAGTATTTTCTGGCTCGAAAGAGAAAACCAAGCTTTTTAGCTGCCGATGTGGCTACTGAAGTAATGTGTTTGTGCCAGCTGAGATCATGTTCGAAAGCGATGCTAACAAGATCGAATGTTTCATTGTTTTGTAGGGCCTGGCCATTCATGTGGATGGGGTAAGCGTTGCCAGAATTTTTGCGTGACAGGGAGCAAGACTGGGTTTTGGAGGCGTTGAACTGAACAAGGTTCTTGGCACCCCAGTCTAAGATTAATTGAAGATCTTGGGAAAAGGATAGGTACATAGATCTGCGTCTATTATCCAACTCCCGACTAGAAACTTGTCTGGAAAAATGAATATTTGAGTGAAGAGTACTATCGTCAGCATAACTGTGGATGGGATTAGTAGTTGAAGAGAGCAGGTCATTAATGTGAAGAAGAAATAGGGTTGGTGCCAGGACTGAACCTTGGGGGACGCCAGCATTGATAGGATGAAAGTTAGATGAGTGACCGTCAACCACAACAGATATGCGCCGATTAGAGAGGAAGCTACCGATCCAGGTACATAGTTTGGTGGGAAAACCGTAAGAAGGTAGTTTGTTGAGGAGTGCGGCATGCCATACTTGGTCAAAGGCCTTGGAAATATCGAGAACAACAATCTGAGATTCGCCATGAAATTCGAGAGACTTGTTCAACTTATGTGTGACAAAGCTAAGGAGATCAGCTGTGGATCTTTGGTGACGAAATCCAAACTGTCTTTCATGGATGATTTTGTGTTTTTCTAGATATTTGAGGATTTGCAAGTTGATCACTTTCTCCATAACTTTGCTGACAACAGAGATAAGAGAGATAGGTATTTCTGTTTTGTAACAAAAATAGCAACCCATTAATTTATGCCAACTTTTAATGCTTTTGGCCCCTATGTGCGGCGGTATTTTTTAATTGTGTACATATTTATGTCAGAACTAGAGAAAGAGTTCTTTGCGAAATAATAACCTATAGATTATGGCATGTGACATTCAAATTTCATCTGCGAATCATTTTAACCGGCTCGGCGCTTCATTAGCGGGTTTTTGCAATTTATGAGTTTATTTTTAGAGATATTTTTGCGTATTTGCATTTATTCGCCCAGCCGCATCCCCTGAAACAAACACTCGGTTTCTACGAATACGAGTTTATTTTGGAGTTATTTCTGCGCAGTAAGATGCGTCACAATCGACTAGTCAAGTCACATCTCCCGAAACTTACTGCGCAGCATTAGGCTGCTTTTCTTACTTACTACGCAGTTTTATCGGTTTTTCGGGACTATAGAGTTTTTTGTAGCTATTTTTGCTCAGTAAGATACGTCCTAATCCACTTGTAGGGGCGCATCTTCCAAACCTTACGGTTCATTGCAGACGGTTATTTTCATTGTGCCAGAACTGGCACAAATGTAACGGTTGTTTGTGAAATCGGTAAAACGGCAAATTACATGTATTTAACATCAAAATTAAATCAAACAAAATTTGGGCATATTTACAAAACTTAATTTTTTCTTTCTTTAATATTTTGGGTACGTGCTACGTGCGTTTTACAATCTCGAAAATGCAACAACAAGAAATGATTATCAGTACTTTGTACAGACGTTGTGTCACATTTTAAATCAGGAAACGCACGAATATCAGGGTAAATTGCGGACTGCGTACGTGTTTTTGCGTCAAATAATAGACAGTTAAAGCAGTTGCCAAAATGTAGATGTACCTCCTTGACTCAACACAGCAATATACGATACAGTCGGGCATAAAAGCTGAATGAAAATTTGAATTAAAGCAAATTCTTGTGGCGTGCGTGGCGTAAACGTATTATGTCGATTGTCAAATGTGGGTGTTAACTTAACTTGTTTATCTCTGTGACTTTGTCTTTTTTATATATAGAAATAATTAGAGAATGTGCCACCGTGCGTAGCTGTAATTTTGTACGTTTACGTCTACATACTTGGCATCACTTTAAGTGTCTAATGAGTCGGCGACAAAATCCTCAATCCTTACTATGCAGAACGGAACTACGATGCCGCCGGTTGCCATCCGCCAACGACTCACGAGATAGTTCCTTGCACCCCGTCGCATTAAGTTCAGTGAAGAAAGAAAATTTGGGGAGCTGTACTACTTGTAGGCCACGCATAACATTTACACCCACGTTGTTAGGATCATTTTCACAATATAAGCAATTTGCATTATCGTGCATTGGTAAAAAAAATATCCCTCTCCATAAAACGCTGTTTCTCCTTTCATTAAGGTATTGGATTGAATTAAAAAACAATGTGATTCGCAATTGTTACTGGTCTAATCAACAGGGTGTAAAAACTTTAGGAAAAAATAACATTTTTGTTATACCCCTGTATATTTCACAAAACTATTTTTTTAAACAATACTTTCCTAAAGAATAAACCTATAGCCTTAAATAATTTATTACAATCGGATTCAGGGTTCCGGAGAAAATTACTACAAAAAGTAGGATAAATTCTGTGTGGTGCGTTCATTAATTGGTGCAGTATAATTCACAATCTCATAAAAAATTTACATCTTCTACTTATTCGTCATGATTATTATACAATATCCAAATTAATGATCAGTTCAAAAAGACAGAAACCCGAATTTTGAAAGATTTGTAGCCATGTTGTTACTGTTGCTAAACTACACCACGAGATATTGTTTGTAGGTACATTTGTTTATTTCCTAATTAAAAGTATTAGGTATTAAAACCAAGCTTGTAAATAGATTTCCAAAGGATTTCGGAAAACGATGCTTGTCAGGTATAGATGTTAAATTTTTCCTTATAAAGGAGAATGTACGTTTATTTGAAAACAAAGGAGGTGTACATTGTGGCACAATCGGTTTCCCCACTTTTGTTCGCTCCTGAAGCCCCTTTCCGGAATTCCAGGCGCGACGTGGTTCCTCCCAGCTTGAACTATGACTGACTCCGACTCCGAGCCTAATCGGAAGCGCCTTAGCTTCTCAAAAAATCCGGGAGGGCCATCCCTAATGTCACCTAATTCCCCTGAAAGTATTGTGCGATCGTAACGATCAGGTTTGTCCCTTGAATCGGTTTCTATCCCTTGGTTCGAAAAATCCCAACCAGGCTATAAGGTGGTCCGCTTCTCAGACACTCCCTTTTTGGTGCCGGGCTTCCAATCCGTTCCAAGTGGTGTTCAATTGTCCGTATCATATCGACGGTAGTGGAGGCGGTCTGGAAAGAGTCGCTCAGAGGGGGGGGGGGGGCTACTTAAATCTCTTTGTCCACGTTTTATTTTGCTTTATTTGGAATGCCAGGTACTTTACAAATGACAGACGGCGCGGCTGTCTTTGTCGCTGGGTGGCCACGCCTCCTTTTACCCCGCTAGCTGGAAGCTACTAGCGTTCCACCAAGGAAGGTAATAACTAAGGTTTATTTTTTCCCTTTAGAAAAATGGGACTAATTTTAAATCAATATTGATTTTTCGGGGTTAGGATGAAACCTGGAATTCCCAAAGAAAATATTGTCTAAGATTTGTCGGCACGGGCTCGTCCAACCTTCTAATTTATTGTTAAAACCAAACACAATACAAAATCTTTAGTTTTAGTGAATTCACGGGGGGCAATTTTATTGTCGAATTGTTAGTCGTTTGCTTCTAATTCATTTTTTTTTTTCAGGGTAGCGTCTAAGTAATTGTTTTGTCCGCGTTGTCTCTCCTAAGCTGCCTATATTCAAAGATAACTACAAGACCTAAAGGGCTCTAAACTAATTACTTAGTATGTAAGCCGCTACTGAACAACAGCACTTCCCTAATTAAATTATTTTCAAACTACCGCTAACACTTTAATCGACTATTTCCACTCTTACAGCGGGTTGCACAAAACTTTTAATCAAGTAGTAAATTTAATTGACGTTTAGAGTCATCTTTGGCAATGACGTTAACATAAGTGCTGTCACATTACAAGTGTCTAATTAGTTTAATTCGTGATTAAATTGTTTGTGCAACCGGACGTAAGAGGGTCCGCTGCCTAACCGCGTAGTACTCCCTAAGCGTCTTTCGCGTATCCCTAACTTTCACTCAATTTAGAAATTAGCAAGAGCAGAGCTGCTTGCCTAAGAAATTACTCTACTAATTTCAGAGGATTGCCTCTCTCACGGATTTGTTTATATACAAGTTAAGCGTCTGGGGACCGTACCATCCAGTCACTCCTAAGTCGAAACTTAAGATAACCTATCTACAGCTTGACGCGATTTTATGTTTTACAATATAGAAAAACCGGCTTTGTTTTTCCTTCCTGTATTTATCGGTAAATTTTTCAAAACGGGAATTAATGAGCTAGATTTAATTCAGAACCTGGTAATTTTTTGGCTATTGAGAATGTCGCTATTTTGGAAAATGCGTACCGCTAACCGTAATTGATTGTTTTGAGAAAAACGGGATCACAATACGGCTACGATAGCAACCTAAGTTTTTGAATAATTTCGCGATACAAGCAGAAAAAATTCCAGAACCTAACTTCTCGAACTCCTAAAACTTTTCCGCGATCTCAAGATAATGCGTGTCGCTCCAACTCCGAGCTGTTCTAGTTTTTTCAAGTAAGAATCCCGAACTGATGTATGGATGATACCAGCAGCCCTATTCTCGAGGTTAAGAGAACGTTCCCTCGGTGATGTTGCCAAGATATGGAAGCCTCGATTGACTGATCCCTAGCAACATCACCGGCGAATGCGTTCGCCGCTTTCGAGAATAAAGGCTCAGGTGATGAGAAAATCGCCAACAACTGCACAATGGACGACACGCGAGTTTCGGGTCTGCACGAAACGTATATCAGATAAATCAAACACTATCTGGTGCATAGCATCTAAAAATCTCGCTATTCATAGTTGCCGACGAAAATTCCCCTAAATCAGAATCACACGATCTGGGCTCCTCGGCATGAGGTGATGTTTTCAGTGTACTTTTGAACTTTTCCAATTCTAAAAGACATGTCCATCGCCTATTTTGCCTTGATCCGGCTGCTAGCGACGAAACCGGAATGTTTGTCAGGGCGAGAAGCGATGTGGAGCCGTGAAATGCGAGCTTTCGGCTAGCCAGTTTCACGACAAAATAAAAAGATAGACGCATTATCTTTTACTTTTACCTTTAAAACTAGGAAGGTAAAATAGGAAGATTCTTTACCTTCTACAAAAAATGTCAGCTTTAGGTGCTCATAGTTGATATAACTACTCATGAGCGCCGGATGAAATTTTAAAGTTTTATATCTCTATTGCTACTTACGGGACCCAGGTTGGGTTGGGTTGGGTTGGGTTGGTTCAGAGCAAAATTTCAACTTTTTTACCAAAACATTCCTAGTAGGCTTACTATCAAAAATCCTGAACTTGGCCTGGGTCCCGTAAGTAGCAACAGAGATATACAACTTTAAAATTTCATCCGGCGCCCATGCAACTACTTAAACTCTTGATGTGAATTTGGGAACTTTTTTCTAAATGATATTTGTTTGGCAGTAATAAGGAATACTAATAACAAAAGGTTGTTAGCAGTTTCAAAATGTTTTTTTTTTAATATTAAAGGCATACAATTTCTCAAAATGATTATCTGACCTCTAATTAAATCATGATAATATGCAGTAAGGCCTATCAATTGTTTGTCACTAAGCACATTACGTATATTGTGTATTATTAGCACTACCTTTATTATCTTATGGAAAATAAATGAAAAAAATTAAGGACTCTACTAATCAAACCATCAATTTAAATCAACCCGAATTTGGTTTAGTTTTATATCCGACTCGGCAATTGTCTCGATTTATTCTGAAATTCTTTTTTGACTTGAAATGTTTCTACATATCATGATTCAATTGCGTTTTCTGTAACTTTTAGAAAATTAACTCACACAACGGATATCTTACTTAAGTAACAAGACGTTAACTTCTCCACTAAAAAATTTTACTTTTCCGCCGTCTTTGTAATCTCTAGCTGATTTTTTAATATTTTCTATTATTTCTAAAATATCTGTTGGTAGATTTTCTGGTAGTTTCATAATTTCCACTTTTTTAGATTCACTAATTGTTTCAATTTCCATCAGAGATGCGGGCTGATCACCTAAAATATGCATTTTAAAATTTAAAATTAATAATTACATCTATATTAGAGGTAAAATCTCATTCTAATATTATAAAGAGAACTAAAAAACTAAATTTATATGAAATTAATAAAACATTAAAAAAAAGTAGGTAAACTTTGACAGATTAACAAATATCAAAACATTTGGATTGGTTTTTTATTTTCTTGCTTGCCGTTAAGATATAAAAATTTGTATCTTAAAGGTATTTTTACTCAAACAAAAAAATATGCTTTCATCAATCTCTGAGCATTTCTACATTACAGAATAAAAATTCCGAGAAAGAGGCGCTGTTACAAAAAGCTGCTACGAGAACGTTTCCAAACTTTCAGTAAGATTAAAATAGTTTAATTTTTCCTAATATGTTACTATTTTAAAATTTTAAAATTTTCTTTTTATAGCGCTTTCTTTTATATTTTCATTTTTTAATGAAATAAAAAAAAACTTGAGGTTTCGACACCTAGTCTGATGGCACAAAGCAAGGAAAATTTTAAAATAGTAAAATATTAGGAAAAATTAAACTATTTTAATCTTACTGAAAGTTTGGAAACGTTCTCGTAGCAGCTTTTTGTAACAGCGCCTCTTTCTCGTAATTTTTATCCTGTAATGTAGAAATGCTCAGAGATTGATGAAAGCATATTATTATTTTTTTTGTTTGAGTAAAAATACCTTTAACATTTCGAACGTTTGGATATAAGGTCTCTCGTTGATTCTGGTCAAAGTGTGGTCTGTTCGTCAGCCTCTCTGGGTGTGAGCCTGCCTGATGAAGGGTAAGGGCCCAGAAATCGCGATGGGCCAGAATCAAAAAGAATAATCCTTCTACTTTATTTTGTCATTTTACGGTCTTTTGTTTTGCACTAGCGAAAGATAAAGCTTTTGTATTTACCTACATATATTATATATATTAACCGAAGAAAATTCCCCATGTTCTATATATTTATATATAGGAAAACCCCCCTATATTATCGTACAGTTGTGCACTTGTACTGTCGAAGAAATTCGACATAATTTACTTATTATGTTAGCAACCAAAAGTTTTGGAGCAACATACGAAAAAGTAATTTCAAAAATACTTTATTTTTGACATGTTAATAATTTACAATACTTTTCTACAATTAATTAATATTTACATGATATTTCAGCAATACATTATGCACATATTTGCTGAAAGGACGCAGCCAGGCAATGGCTGGGGCTGGTGTTGGCCCGTGGTAGAAATGTATGGCGTTTGTTATGTGAACGGCTACATCCGAAGGTGATCTTTTGAAGCCATGTATATTAGGGTCTTTTGAGAAAAAATTGGTGAAAGTAGTGAAGAGAAAAGTTTATTAAATATTTTTTACTGGAAAATCGCGCGAAAAAACCAGCTTTAAGGGTTCAGGTACAAAGTAGACACATAGTTTTCGTTATGACTTTATATACAGTATTTACAGATTCTTTCATCACCATTCATTCCTATCTACATACTGATTCACTCTATTTACACTCATTCATACTAGTTAGTTTACATATTGCGTTTATGTACAGTTATTTACAGATTTTTGTTGCATCCGTTTAACTCTGATTCTCGTAGTAACTGAATCGAGTGAAAATTTCTGTCGCACAATACATCTGCCAGGTGTATATAAAGTGGACGCGAATTTGATTTCGAAATATGGTTTTATTTACAAATGTACATGGATATAAATGCATAATATAGATTTGTATTATGTGTTTAAGGCTATATTATTATTTGAAGGAGAAACAATCATGATATTTGCTTTATTTACGTTTATTTACATTGTAAATATTTTCCATAGATCTCTGTATGCAGGCTCAGTGAGCACTGTGCTATCGAGAGAAATCGTTGGACTATATCGAAGGAAAGGGGATGAGCTTGTAGTTAGGAGTGAATGGATGGGGGTGGCTTGTTAAGGGACCTTAAACTAAAAATTAGTAGAATCAACGATGTGGGTGTTTGGAAAGGATTACTGGACTTAGGGGTGGATTTCCTCGAAATAAATCGACAATCTTGCGTAAATCGGTTTATGTTTTACACCATCATTTACTCTAATTTGTGCTAACTCCCGCGTAAGCTCTGATAAAGCAAGTTTCGTTCTAAAGAACTTGTCTGCCATTTCATAGACAAATTCGTTAAACTTCGGCATTTCAGCCAAATTATGTAGTTCTTCAACAGTTACGTTATGCCTACGCGAGGAGGTAGCACAACTTAGTATTTTATTTTGATATCTTTGTATCCTTGCCATTTGTGTGTCTGATATACCGCACCACACTGGTGCGGCATATGTCAGAACAGGCCTAATTACTTGTCTAAACAGAAATAATTTATTTCGAGGGGAAAGGGTGGATCTAGGGCATAGGATGGCGTAGAGAGTCTGCATTGCTAGGAATGCTTTTTGTATAACGAAAGAAGTATGATTATGAAACCGAAGACGGGAGTCAATAACGACGCCCCGATATTTCAATCTTTTCGACGGAGCTACCTGAGCGCCGTTTATTGTTATAGGGATGTTGATTCTATTATTTGTAAATGTTCTAGTAATGATAATGCACTCACACTTACTTTCATTGATATGTAGTTTCCATTTTGCATACCATGGTAAAAGCAAATGCAAATGATTGGAAATATGGGATCTAGCCACGTTTGCATTAATGAACTGGCATAAACCAGTACATCATCAGCAAACATGGCTAGTTTCGTGGATGGGTAGCGCGGGATGTCGGCGGTGAATAAATTAAATAGTTTAGGAGATAGCACAGTGCCCTGTGGTACTCCAGAATGTATTCTCTTTATTGAAGAAAGCATACCTTCCACTTTGACACGGAAAGTTCTACCAGTTACGTAAGAGTGTATTAGCGTTACCAAGTATAGAGGGAATTCATGAAATTTGATCAGCTTATATAGTAAGCCATTAAGCCACACGCTGTCAAACGCCTGTTTGACGTCCAGGGAAAGTTGGATGTTGATCTTGTTCAGGGCGTCTTGAACAACCCTGGACACCAGCAGTGTGGTACCGTGTCCTTTCCTGAACCCAAACGTTCGACAGGTATTTTGTCTTCTAGTTTTAGTTTGTCTACTTTTAAAAGCAAATATTTTTTCAGTTGCTTTAGAAATTCCGTTTAGCAGTACAACAGGGCGATAGGATTCCGGTCTTGTTGCGACTTTTCCTGGTTTTAGGATCGGGTCAACTATTGCCCTCTTCCACTGCTGCGGAAAATGTTGTAACAATATTACGGCATTTATAATGTACGTGAGCTGCACTATGGTTTTTTGAGGGATATTTTTAATTAGGATATATGCTATTTCATGGCTGCTCTCCTGGCGCTTTGTTATTAGGAAGTTGCTTAATAACTTTTAAAAGCTCTCCAGGAGAGGTGTACAGCTTTTCTAGCATAGGGAGAGGAATGGGGTATTTTTTATGAACGATATTGTTTACGTAATTCGTTATTTCGTTTTGGTCGGCCGACACATTGGGTTTGCCACTGCAAACTTCTGCAAGGTGCTCGGCCAGTGTGTCGGCTTTTTCCAAATTAGTTTGAGGGTGGATGGGATTAAAGGAAGGAATTTTGTTGAATTTATTTTTGAGACGTCTGGTCAGACGCCATAGTGAATTGTCCATGACCGACAATCCCTCTAGGACGCCCGACCAGACGTCGTTTTTGTGGGAATTTATACGACTTCGGATAGTTATTTGCATCTCGCGTACTCTCGCTCTGTCAATTGGTCTTCTTAGACGTTGCCATCTCCTATGTAACTGATTCATGAACTTTATAAGTTGGATTATTTCATTAGCAAGGCGATCCTCCGCCGGTCTTACTTGGATTTTCCTAGCTATCATATTTCTTGCAAACTGGAGATTTTCAGTCAAAGTTTGAACTTCATTTTCTAAAGTTTCAATTGTTACTATGTTGTTATTTATAACAGTTTTTTCGTTCATTGTTTGTTTGAATAATCTCCAGTTCGCATCTGTATAGAGCCAGGAAGTTGGGGTTGTTTCCTGGACAACATTCACACCCCATTCTAGCATTATCGGTAGATGGTCTGACGATAATTCGTCCAATATGTTTGGGTCTGTGACGCTCAACACATTTTTATTTAGAACAATATCTATAATGGACGGTGTCATTCCATTTGCTGGAAAATGTGTTGGCGTCACTGTTGCCAAAATTTGGACGTTACTATTTATGGCATAATCGCGTATGAAATTACCATTTCGGTTATTTCCGCGATTATACCATGCTGTATGTCGCGAGTTAAAATCGCCCAAAAATAAGACCTGCTGTCCCTGATTAAAAATATCATTTAAGTCATTGTCTGTCATTCTCAGGTTTGGCCTTGCGTAGCCACCCGCAATAACGGTGCCATTCCTGAGCTTGACAGACACATGTTCTATTGTAGAGTTTGTTGTTGGTAAAACAATATGTGGCAGTGTTTGTTTTATTAAAATCGCCACTCCCCCTCTTATATTTCCATCGGCTCTATATACATTAAAATTACGTATTTTCAGTCTGTTATTGACGTTATTGTCCGTTAGTTTTGTCTCTGTTATAACCATGATATCTACTTTGTACTTTTGAAGGAAGTAAATTAATTCACCTATTTTTGTATTAAGCTTGTTCGAATTCCAAAGAACTATTTTTAAAGGTTTATATTTTGTAGTTTTTACCGCATTCTTGAATGAATTGGATGACGGCAACCACTCTAGTCATTTGGTCAGTATGTTTATTTATTTCTTTGGTAAAATCGTTTAGAAGGCGAACAAGCTCATCCAAATCTAGTGCTTTTTGAAAATTAGACATGGCGCTCAAAAGATCACCCATCTGTGCTTTCGCCGGAGCGTTTTGACTTGTGGAAGCTTCACGTGCCTGTCTGCGTCCCCTCGGCAAAGGAGGATATTCGCTGTCGGCTTCGACGTCACTAGGGGGTCCTCTTGTGCTTGGGCCACTTCTTTCGGTCATCGCTGGGCCACTTGCTCTGGCCTTCCATGAATTTGTTGCTGGTTGTGGAGCAGGTACATATTTTGTAGTTTGTGGTCTATTTTTATTAGCTTGGTCCACTCTGTATTTGTAGACTTCGCAGGTTGTATTATTTGCTTTGTGGTCTTTACCACAGTTTATGCATTTAATGGGGCTATTTCCTGTACAAATTGACGAAAGATGTCCTTCTGCGCAATTTACGCACTTGGGGGGCCTGTGGCAATTTGTTGTTGCGTGCCCCCATTGGCAGCATCGTTTGCATTGAATTGCGTCAGTTTGGCTTTTCTTTCTTTCCCAAGTTATTCTCGCCCTATTCAAGAATCTTACTTTTTGCAGCTGTGTCAGTTTATATCCTGCTGTTGTCACAATCATGTAAAGTGGTCTAAATCTAGTTTGCATAATATGTACTTTTTTAACTTGAATGCTATGTTCTTCTTTAAGCTCATTCTCTATTTCCTCCGCATCCGGCATATGGTCAAGCCCTCGGATGACGAAAGCATGTGTTTTTTCTTCTTGAGTGGCGTATGTATGCCACTCAAGATCTCCAATTTGTTCTATATGTTTTTTGTATTTGTTGTAGTCCTGTAATTTCTCTATGGTGTTTCTTTTTGTGTATTTTATTGTGTATCCTTTTCCGATTTGAGCGTCTAATTCATTTAAAAATTCGATGTATCGATTTCTGTCTAAAATTACTCCTTTTATAACAATTGGGGGTGGTTTCTTGACGTTTTTCTTCTCCTGTTGTGTCCTTGGTGTTTCTGTTTGCTTTTCCTGTTGCGTTGGTGCGTTGCTTTGCGTTGGTTTTTGTTGCATTGTTTGTCTTGTTTTAGAATGTATTTGCTGGCTGACGCTAGTCGGCGTTCTAATGGTGGGTTCAATGTCGCAATGATCCATTTCTTCCTCCGAATCGTCCCTAAGTGCTTCGAAACTGGGACATTTGGCCGCTGAATAAAGACTCTTGCGTATTTTGTCATTAATATGTCAGTATGAGCTTCGGGACTACTTCTTCCTCGTTTTTCAGCAATTTTTCTTATTAGTTCTAAGTTAACTTGTTTTTGTTGTGCCATTCTTGCTTCTGCTTCCTTTTTCCTCATTTCTACCTCTTTGAGGCCTTCCTCCACTATTCTTTGCTCTGCTTCTCTTTCTTGTTGTTCCAGTTTTCTTAGTTCGAATGCTTTTCTGTCTTCTTTTTTCCTTTTTTCTTGTCTTTGTTGTTTTTGTCCTTGTACTTGTGTGGGGGTTGTCTGGGTATTTTTATGGAGATTTTCTTGTTCTTGATGATTTGTGGGTGTATCAAAGTTCTGTAACACAATCGGTGGGCCTCTTTCTAGTTTTTTAAGATTTTCATTTGACTTTTTTGTTTGCTTCATTTTTCCTTTAAGTGAATTTTCCTCGTGTTGGCTTTTGAAGCTGTCACTTGAATTTTTAAAGGGCGATGTATCGATATCAACGTTAATTGTCTTTTTTATAAGTTCGGAATTTTTGTTTATGTTAGGAGTTTTGGCACTACCCGACTTTATTTTATGGTCGTATTTTAAGTGATCAAGTGCTTTGGAACGTTTCGCACTAGTTAAAACGTTTTGTCTATTTAACTTCGCGAACTCGTCACACGATTTGCAGGTTTTTGAATACCTGTTGAACTAGTGTGATAACTGCTTTAACGGTTTTTTAAGTGCACTTGCATCGCTAACGCAACTAAGTCCGCTGGCGATACTTGCGCGATCGTCCTCGTCGTCGGTAATGGGTCCTTTTCCATCTTTACGGGTGGACATACACTCTGTCTTAATATATACACTTAATTTATTATATACACTATTTACGGGCTAGATATTTACATGTGCCGTGTTGGCGAACACGGCACAGACCGTTGTTTTAAACACTAGTTTTTATTTACACACTGTTTAGTATTATTAGTTTATATATACAAAGTATACCGTTTATTTATCGTCATATTTTTAGGTAGCGCGAAAACACAACTATTCAGTAGCGTATCGGGAGCTTTAGGCTAAAGCTAAAAGCTTCCGACACCGTATTCACCGCTTCGAACGTCTGCTCTCTACGGTGTCTACGGAGGTACTAGTACGAAAAAGTAGTTTGGCGCGAGCCACTACATCTTACCCATCCATTTCGAATGTTTGGATATAAGGTCTCTTGTTGATTCTGGTCAAAGTGTGGTCTGTTCGTCAGCCACTCTGGGTGTGACCTGATGAAAGGTAAGGGCCCAGAAATCGCGATAGCAGGAGGGCACCCGGACCAGAATCAAAAAGAATAATCCTTCTACTTTATTTTGTCATTTTACGGTATTTTGCTTTGCACTAGCGAAAGATAAAGCTTTTGTATTTACCTACATATATTATATATAGGACCGAAGAAAATTTCCCATTTTCTATACAGGGTGCCCGAAATTGGTGATGACAGTATTGCGATCTCGGAAACTATAAGAGATAGAAAGACGGTTAAATGGGGAAAGTTTTAGGCAATTATGTTAGTAGTTTATTGGTACTTGCGGATCGATTCTGGTTCTTTTGGTTTTTGAGATATTTTGAAAAAACTAAAATGTTGCATTTTCTTAGATCGGTTGTAAGTTTTTTATTTCCCAATATTTTTTAAATCTGTAAACACATTTTCATTGCCACTTTTTACATATAATATGCCTACTTGGTCATATTTTAGTTACAACGTTTTGGTTTCCTGGAACCATCAACTTTTTTTTTCTTACGACCGCCATATTGGATTTTTTACTCGAAGTACTTAATTTTTCCTATAATATGATACCAAACACTAATACAAAATAAAAATTTATATCCTCAAAATAACTAAAAAATACATTTTTAGGGAAAATTCGAACATATTTGGCAACACCGACATACTGGATAATCCGCTTACTTAAGAATAAAGTTAATTAAATAACAATATCTGTTTATACTATTTTTAATTAAGGTGAAAATGTTATATTTAATAACAAACTAATACTAAGGTTCAAAATGTCGACCATTTTTTTCAATGCATCGCTGACATTTTTTTTCGACAGCTCTGGTTACACGACGAAAGGTGTTAGGGTTAATATGTCTAAAAATATTCCGAGTTCGTTGGTCAAGAACTTGGCGGGTTTCGGGGGGATTAAATTCGTAAATCTCATTTTTGACAAATCCCCATAAATAAAAGTCCAATGGAGTAAGGTCCGGGGACCTAGCAGGCCAGCGCACGGGACCACTGATAGATATTACCTTTTCACCGAAAGTCTCCGTTTTTTCAGATTTCACAGACGGTACAAGAAAAAAGTACAGTATGTGGAATGTCGTACAGTCCGACCCAAGTTCTTCTTAGTACAGCGTTAGTACGGGAGTTACATTCTGTATAAATGCTTATGATAGCACTTTTCGCCACTCCTTCTCTATGATAAAAAATGTTATAAATACGACTACAATGCTTTGTCTCGTCACTTCTGTCGTGACTAGCTAAACTGTTAATTTCTTTCAATCCAAATAAATTCGTTATACTAGAGGGTTTCAAGTGTTTTTTCTAGAAATAAAATTATTTTTAAAAACGCCGTCCCCTCGGCCCGACGTATAACTGGCGCAGTCGTGGTAGGATTTCTGAGACGTTACAAGGGCATATTGCAACGGTTTCTTTCAAGAATTCACTCAGACAAAAATCCGGACAAGTGTTGGACCAGAAGCAAATAGTACCGATCTAAGGTAGCAACTGGACAATCAGCATCGGGACAAAGGAAGAAATTTCAGCAACAGCTTCACTTCAGGAGTCAACCCGGCTACAGACGGACAAACATCGCCGCCCCTGTAGAAAACTGGAGAGGACAAAAATCGCCGAACCAGCTTAGATTAAGACAACTGGAGAGGACAAAAATCGTCGAACCAGCCTAGGATTAAGAAACAAGAAAGAAGCAAGAAAAAAAGAAAACGAATGAAGACATCAATTTTCATTGTTTTATTGTCAGTGAAATTTTCAATTTCCATTTTATTTTTTGTACAGGCAATTAAAAAAATATACCTATTGCATTATTTTATTTATCTAGTCAGAACAAAGCAATTGCCTTTACAAAAAGCACCTTATTTTTAGATTAAGAATATTTCATTTTATTTTTGGTGTTATTGTGTTTTACCGTACGAATTTTATTTTTAACCAGAGTAATTTCAAAAGTATATAAATTTCTATTTAAATCTTCAAAATTGATTCTTTAGACGACTTAATAAATTCTCTAAATTCGATTAATATAACTGACAACATGCCAGAAACTACTAATTATCATCTCTTGAAATATCAATCCGATAATATTCCTCATTTCGATGGAAATCCTAAATTACTCAATAGATTCATAAATGCTGTCGAAAATCTTTTAAAAGCTTTTCAAGATCGCACTAATATAAACGCAACTATAAATATTTGCTTATTCGATACTATTTTAAGTAAGTTAAACGGAAGAGCTGCAGAATTGATAGCTTCTCGATCTGAATTAAATTCTTGGCTATTAATAAAAGATGTGTTGATACACAGTTTTGCAGATCAAAGATCAATTGATTGCCTTATACAAGATTTATTGAACCTAAAACCTTTCAAAAATGAAAATCCATTACTTTTTGGAATGAGAGTACAAGATTCTAGAAGTCTGTTATTTTGAAAATTAAACTCAGGGCCTGATGATGCCGCTACAAAACTAATCAAAATACAACATTACGATCAATTTGCACTAAAAACATATTTAAATGGTTTACCGTATAATTTGCAACTTGTCACAAGACTTAAAAACCCAGATTCTTTAGAAAAAGCTATGGCACTTGTACGAGAAGAAGAAAATTTTATCTACTTCAAAAATACTCAAAACCCAAATATAAATAAACCTTTATTTTTAAATAAAAACCAAAAACTTAATACTTCACAGTTTAGACAAACTTTTACACCACCTCAGAATTATAGTCAGTATAGACCGAATTACAATCCAATTCCAAACTATATACCGCAAAATAATTTTCAAAAACCTTTTTTGAATTTTCCCCAACAAAATAACCCCCATAATTTCCAAAGACCTAATAATTACTTTTCTCAACAAAGACCTAATTTTAATCAACAAGCTTTTCAAACACCTGCATTTAATAATCAAATGAGACCACAATTTTCTAATCAACGTTTTGGACAAACGTCCCAAAGAACTAATTTAAATAGGAAAATAGAGCATTTAAGAATTCTAAAACAAAAAGATAAAGACAAATCCGTTACTGAACTTATGCCATACGCAATAATTGCATATAACATAGTGTTACAAAATACACACCCCATGAACTTGTCCTAGGTCATACCAACTCTAGAGACCCATTAGACTTAATTCCTACGTCATTCTATTCCGATTATGTGTCGTCACATAAAGATAAAGTAGACGCAGTCTATGAAAACGTTACAAACAAAACTAATGACGCTAAAGAAAGAGTTTTAGCAAAAACCAATATTAAAGGAGACGAAAATCCTGAATTTAAAATAAATCAGAAAGTCTATAAAAAACTATCGCAAAGAAATAAAAATAAACCAAAATTTAGCGGACCTTATATAATAACTGAGAAACTTGAACACAATCGCGTTAAAATAAAAAACGCAAAATATCCTGATAAAGTAGAAATTATACATATAAAAGAACTTAAGAAACCACTTGTTACAGATGGTCCCTCGTCCAAGGAGACAACCCCAAATACCACAACTTAAATAATAACCCAGGAATACTCCCCTATAAAATAGGAAATGCCCAGAAAACAATTAACCACTGGACTTTTATTCAAATTTTTGACATGACAAACCTAATTAAAGAATTTTATGACATAACTGATAAATATGAGATGCTTAAAGAAAATATAAATAACTGTACTAACTATAAAAAGGAATTTCATAATTCTTATATTATTACTGACAATATTAAACAAAAAATTAATGATCGATTAACTCAAATTTTACCAACCAAACTCCGTGAAAAAAGAGCCCTTATAAATGCCTTAGGTACTATTATTAAGAGTATTACAGGTAACTTGGACCAAGAAGATGCTGAACGTATCGATAATAATATTAATATTCTAAAACAAAACCAAGGAAATTTAAATATTGCCTTAAATAAACAAATGACACTTTTTAGTGATTCTATCCATAACTTTCAAGAAACTATTAAGAATGTTTCGCATAACCAAGAAACTTTAAAATCAAAGGTTAACCAAATAATAGAAAATGTAAATAAAGTTAAAATCGACGAAACTAACCTTTTTGAATTTTTTCGAATTCATATGATTCTTTCACAAATAACTACCTTTTACCAAAATATCTATGATATCCTGGAAAATGTCGAAACAGCAATAACTTTCGCAAAATTAAATACTTTTCATAATACCATAATTAATATAAAAGAATTTCTAATTGAACTTGAACTATTAGACAAAAAATTAACTTTCGAAAAACTGCCCTTTGAACCAACCCTGGAAAATACCTTAAAGTTAGAGAGTACTCTAGAAATAAGAAGTTATGTAAAAAATAATGAACTAATTTTTGTAATTGAGATTCCTTTAGTAGAAAAAGAAAATTATAATTTGTTTCAGTTATTTCCTTTACCGACCATGTATAAAAACTACCATAGAATAATTGTACCAAACTTTGAATACTTATTAATGAATGAAAGAAATTTTGGATATTCTAATCAACCATGTAAACGTATTTTTGCTAACGATTATTTATGTAATCATATACATAGTGAAAACTTTTATAAGAATACGCCCTGTGAGGTACAGTTATTACGGTACGAACATAATATTACTAATTGTAACACCCTGTATGTCAGCATTAATAATTTACAACTTCAAAATATTGATGACAATAAATGGATTTTGGTAACCAATAAAGATTTAATAGGTACCGAAATGTGCGGAAATATACAAAATAATATACTATTTAATGGAACTTTATGATAGAATTAAGTTTTCCATGTAGCTTAAAATTAGGAGACATTACTATTAAAGCTTATAAAAATGTTAAATATAATTTTAAGGACATTCCTTTGCCAAATATTGATACTAATTTAACCCATAAAACATTGTATAAAGAAGTAAAACTGCTCAATTTAAATAATATTAATTTCAATAAACTTAATAAACTTCAAGAAGAAATTAATATACAAAAATATGAAAATTTCAAAAAATTTAATGAGCCTATCTATTATAATAAAATAAGTATTTGGACAGTTTTGCTCTATGTTATTTTAAGTATAATAATATCATTTTTAATTTGGAAGTATCTACGACCTATCTATTTAAAAGTTACAAAGAATAAAAATATTGAAAATAATTCAATTATAATTTAGGTCATAGAAACTTGAAGGTTTATATGCCCTTCTAAGGGTGGAGGAGTTACATTCTGTATAAATGCTTATGATAGCACTTTTCGCCACTCCTTCTCTATGATAAAAAATGTTATAAATACGACTACAATGCTTTGTCTCGTCACTTCTGTCGTGACTAGCTAAACTGTTAATTTCTTTCAATCCAAATAAATTCGTTATACTACTATCCATTTCTAAAGTTTTGACCCCTCAGTTTGGAAGCTTGTAAAGTAAAAAGTACAATTTTAAAAAATATAATTTTCACATATTTCGGTAAAGTTACTTGTCTCTATTACACATGTAAAACTTTGTAACCGTAGATGCCTTGGTGCTTTTCTAATGGGAAGGTAATTATAAAATTGTCACCATTTTTTCCCTATTTCATCAATTACTCAATTTTAAAAATTTATTGTGCCTTACTGGTACTCCCAGGCCTAACTAATTTTGTACAGGCGATAAAGTGAACCTTACTTTATTCCCAAAAAATATTATTTTTATTTTTTTGTCTTAGGTTTGGTAGTAATATTCAAAAAATGATGGTGGTTATGTAATTACTACCAGTAATCTTACAGCAAAAATTTTTGTTTTTTTGTATTACATATAAAGAGATTTACCTTTACGTTTAACGAAAATTTTGTTTTGGCAGTTGTCATAAACCTAAAAACAAACAATTAATTTGTGTAAAGGATAGCAGCATTGAGCTTGCGGGATGGAGCGGGGCGTCGAAGGTGCAATAGTATGGGTGTTAAGGTAATAATCATTAAAGTAATGCAATATAGTGAAGGCTTTTATTTTTGTGCTCTATATGATAAATTAGGTAACTGGTAAAATTAAGAAAAAATAAGTATATGCATTGGTAAATATTTACATTTATTTGTATTTAACGATGTTCGATTGTTTTATTAAGATCTATACAATAGGCAAAACGTGTGTAGTAGAACAATAGTAATTTACAAATATTACTTCAAAGTGAGTAACGTAAATAGGCCAATTAGATTTATTCATGTATAATTCACCTAAAAGAAAAACAATATTTGTTATGTTCCCTTATTTTTATGATTCGCATATTTGGAAAATTGTAACAAATGCTGTGTTAAGTTTGTCTGCATTTGCCTTTGCTTAATAATAAAAGAAATATGTGAAAGTGGCCTGTTTACGTAGAATCACATCTGATTTAACTTTTAAGGTACAAAGCCCTGGCAAAATTTATTTAATTCTAAAACTAAAAATAACCTGCTTGGATTACACCACTCTTTTTTACCGAAGAATACCTACACTTATGGATCGTTTTCTCCTTCTTCATCATTACTAAAGTCTTCATTTGGATCATCATCTTCATCATCTTCATCTAAATTTATAATTAATGGTTCTACAACAACATCAACTAAGTGGTCTTTTTCTCTGTAGGATTCCTCAATTTTATTAGCGTGTCCAACGCAATTTTCCCAAACAGAATTTGGCACGTTCTGCATCGTTTCAAGACACAAATTTAGTACATTTGTGATTTTAAACGTAGTATTCAATTTTGCCACTTTATTTTTCACATATGCCCAAATTAATTCAATTGCGTTGAATTCACAGTGTGCAACTGGCAACCATAGAAGCTTTACATTATCATTACGTAACTCCTTTGCAATTGTATCTAAAAGATACGTTTTTGGAAAGTGATAGTTCTTGCATAGGTCTAAAAGCATTGGTTTGGTTAATTCATTAAACGTTGTAAATCCATCGGGCAATGTTGCTTTTCGCTGGGACATCCATTCTATTAGTTTTTGTTTTGTCCAGGCAGTTGTAGGATTTCGAAAATTAGGATCCAACATTGTGTGATACGGTGCTTGGTCAATTACGATTACTGATTTGTCAGGTATTACGGAAAGCACTGTTCTAAACCATTCTTCGTAATGTTGTTTATTCATCTCGTTATGGTAATCCACTGACGCCGCACTTTTTTTCCCAACGAAACACTTCAGGCAGCCATCCAAAAACCCATTTTTACTACCAATATGTAAGATAATAACCCGTTGTCCTGATCCTGATGGCCGTTTTATTCCACCTCTAAAGCCATTAATTTCCTGTATACCACCTCTGTATTCATCAAAATTATCCCGTTTTGTGGGATTAACTCTTTCAACCCAGCCAAACTTCCTTGAATGATTTGCACCGCACCATGTTTCATCTGTATAAAATATTTGCCAAGAATCTTCACGATATCTCTTTATGGCGTATAAGAATTCCGCTCTTCTGGCAGCAATTGCGTTTTGTTCCATTAAAATTGGTTTATTAATTCGTTTTTTATAGGAAAACCCAAGTTCTTTAATCCATCGGTACAAAGTCATTTCTGAAAATTCTGGTAAATAATCGACATCTTCTTTCAATTTCTGGTAAACTTCTTTTATAGAAGGAAACCGGCGCTCCAGGTAAAAATTTAATATTGTTCTCCTTATGACGCCCTGCAAAATCTCATCACATTCCAGTCGGGGCCTTCCACTTCTCCCTTTTGATGGTATAATAATACCGGAACTTTTTTCTTCCGCAGTAACACGTTTAACGGTGCTTTCACTAATACCCAGGCAATCCGCTGTTCTTTTAACCACTTGCTCAACCAAAATATTTTCCAAACCGTTGTCTTTCTCTTGTTCAAAGTACGCTCTGACTTTTAATATAATATTTTTCATTTGTTCGTTGCACTGACGAGACATTTTAACTTATTAGACTGTAGTTTGGTACCGTATTTTTGGTTCAGATTACATCAGGTATTTATATAAATTCGAACAAGATAATCTTAAAAATCGTGTGAAAACAATAATAATTTCACATTAATATCTACCACTAGAACCAAAATTTAACTCAACAATAAGTAGATATAAACAACCACAATCAACTAAATAATATTATTTAACAAATATTTTCAAGACATAACAAATAGATTAAATTCTAAACAAATAACAATACATGGACCTACGGACTACAGAAAGATAAGCCTGACCTTCACGACGAGGCAACCGTCCTGTGTTTATGTCGGTAAAGGCGTTTAATATTTTGCATCTCTTTCTTATGTCGCTTTTAATATTTATTACAATTTTTACAAGAACTAAAGGTGCTTTTTTTAATTTTGTGTAATAAAATGCATTTGTATAATAATAAATACGTCTACGAGTGTAAAGATTTTTTTTAAGGTTTTAAATTGTCCACAGTACAGCTGATACAAAAGCATCATTCAAAAATAAAAAAATACAATTTTAGACACATACTACCAATCTCTTGCGAAAGTATAGATATTTTTCTATCTACCTTCAAAATTGCATTTAAATAGGGAAAAAATTAACCAATATATAGACATGAGAAAATCGGTTATCAGTATTAACGCAGTAAAATCGTTGTTTTTTTCTACTTGATTTTGAATAACTTCAATATCGTTTACACTACAATAATACATTTTTTGGAAGAAACTCTTGGATAACGTCCTAACAAGCTGTAATTTTTTCAGTTTATTCTGCCCCGTGGTTTTTTTGTTATTGACCCTCAGACTGAGGGGTCAAAACTTTAGAAATGGATAGTAGAGGGTTTCAAGTGTTTTTTCTAGAAATAAAATTATTTTTAAAAACGCCGTCCCCTCGGCCCGACGTATAACTCGGGTTCTAGACAAAAATAATAAGCCGCATACTATTCGAGTATTGTTAGACTCAGGATCACAATCGAGCTTCATTAGAACGGACATAGCTAATAAATTAAAATTAAATAAACAAGAAATAAATATGAACGTTGCCTGCCGGTTTAAATCAAACGATGTCAAAAATTCAGTACAAATGTGACATTACAGTACATTCTTTGCAGAATTCGTTTAATACAAAAATTTCTTGTTTAGTACTTCCTAACATCACCGGGAATTTGCCTAGTGTACGTGTTAATACGCAAGATATAATTATTTCTACGCACATAAAGTTGGCAGATCCTTCTTATAACGACCCCTGTCAAATTGACATGTTAATAGGGGCGGATATATTTTGGTCATTAATTTGTATAGGACAAATATCTCTTGGAATCAATAAACCCTTATTGCAAAAAACAAAATTAGGTTGGGTAATTTCGGGACCCAGTGGTGTACGTGCAAATAATACTTTAGAAGATACAACATATTGTAATTTTGTACAGAACGTGGAAATACAAGATCAATTAAGTAGATTTTGGGAAATAGAGGAAGGGTATCTTTCCAAGGTACCTCAATCGGAAGAAGAAATAGCGTGCGAAAAACTGTTCGTTGATAAGACAATTTGGTGTTCGGATGGTAGATTTATGGTACAAATTCCGCTTAAATCCTCTCCTGATAGTCTTGGCGAATCATTCATACAAGCAAAGAAACAATTCTTATCGCTAGAACGAAAGCTGGAACTAAAGCCGGACTTAAAGGTTTAATTTGGCATTGACACACTAATAGATTAACGTACGATATAAATATAGTATCAAGGAAACGTACCATTTTAGCAGGTATTGCGCAAGTTTTTGATCCGCTCGGTCTACTCGCAGTTTGTATAATAAAGGCAAAATTTTTACTGCAACGATTGTGGCTGGAAAAATTAACGTGGGACGAAGCAGTGCCTTTTGCAACTTTATACAGCCTGGGTAGAATTTCGTGATCAGCTCTTAGTTTTAAACCAGTTGCGCATACCTAGACATGTCATATGTGAAGATTCGGTTAATGTACAGTTACACGGGTTTTCAGATAGTTCAGAAACCGCGTACGGCGGATGTATTTATATCCGATAAGTAAACAAAAATAATGAGGTACACGTGAGATTGCTTTGCGCAAAGGCCAAAGTGGCTCCGCTCAAATCGATTACGCTTCCTAGACTGGAGCTTTGTGGGGCATTAGTTTTGTCACGACTTTTACAAAAAGTTCTTTCATCACTTACAATTAGATTTAACGAATGTATTTTATGGTGCGACTCAACGGTGGTTCTTGGGTGGCTAAATACCACCAAATTTATTAAAAACTTTTGTAAATACTCGTGTAGCGGAAATTCAGTCAATTACTGGTAACTGGACATGGCGGCATGTGCCATCTAAGGACAACCCAGCTGATCTATTATCTAGAGGCCTAAATCCTCAACAGCTTATTAAGTCGAAGATGTGGTCTCATGGGCCGGACTGGCTTAAAGGGAATAGTTCAGACTGGCCTTATAAAACGATAAAAAGTGAAACTTTACCAGAAGTGAAAAATATTCCGCAAACCTTACACATAGTAATACAATCTAAATTTCCCTTTGAAAGAGTTTCGTGTTTACAACGTCTTAAACGGGTAGTAGCTTATTTATTTTGATTTAAAAATAACTGCAGTTTACGAGGTCTGAATAAGAATCAACGAACTATTGGCGTTTTGACTGTACAAGAGATTTCACATGCTCAGATTGTTTTAATTAAAATAGCACAAGAACAATCTTTTTCTCAAGATATCACATCCCTTAAACAAAAAGGTGAAATTAATCAAAAAAGCAAAATTTTAAACCTAAAACCATTTTTAGATGATAATTTAATTTTAAGAGTAGGTGGGAGGTTAACTGATTCCGACTTGGAGTATAATAAAAAAACATCCCATTCTTTTGGATGCTAAGCACAGGTTGACTAAATTGGTATTTGAATTCGAACATAAACGATTGTTACACGCTGGACCACAGCATTTATTGGCCTCAATCAGAGACGAATTCTGGCCAATCAGTGGTCGTAACTTAGCAAAGAGTACATACCGGAAATGTGTCGTATGCTTCAGACATAATCCGAAGGTTATACAACCAATAATGGGCAATCTGCCCAAAGAACGCCTACAGTCAGGTATTCCTTTCAATGTAGCAGGAGTTGACTACGCGGGTCCGTACCTACTAAAAGATAGAAAGGGACGTGGTGCAAAAATTTCGAAATGTTGGCTTGCTTTATTTATTTGTTTTGCGACACGGGCCATACATTTAGATCTGGTCACAGATTTAAGCAAAGACTCGTTTATGTTGGCATTAAAAAGGTTTATGTCACGTCGTGGAAAACCGTCGTTAATTTATTCTGACAATGGTACTAATTTTAAAGCTGCCAGCTCTGACCTGTCAAAATTAGGTACTTCAAGAAAATCAAAATGCAATAATTGACGCACTTTTAGTTGACAGTATTGAGTGGAAATTTATACCACCTAACTCTCCCCATTTTGGAGGAATATGGGATGCCGGTGTAAAATCAAGCAAATATCATTTAAAGCGCATTTTGGGTAACACTTTACTTACGTACGAAGAAATGTACACCCTTCTTGTGCAGGTGGAGGTAGTTTTAAACTCCCGTCCACTCTCCCCTCTGATCCCGGAGACTTAAATCCATTAACCCCGACTCACTTTCTAACTGGTCGTCCAGTAACTTCACTACCAGAACCAATATTAAGCACTATTCCCGAAAATAGACTGAACACATATCAGTTATTGGAACAGATGCGTCATCATTTTTGGACCAGATGGCACTAGGAGTTTGTTTCGGAATTACAACAAAGAGTACGCTGGAAAATTAACCAACCACAGTTAAAAGTCGGGACTTTGGTGATTATTAAGGAAGACAATACGCCAGTTATGAACTGGAGGCTCGGAAGAGTAGTTAGTGTTCTCCCGGTAAAGATGGTGTAGCAAGAGTGGCAACTGTAAAGATTTCTCGAGGTGAAGTGAAACGAAGTTTGGCGAAAATGTGTCCCTTACCCCTCAATGACTAAAACTGTTGTGTGTTGAAAGTTAGTACTTTCAAGGTGGGGAGTATGTTCGAAACCACGTATAGACATTTTATTGTTACCAGTAATTTTAAAACCATAGTTACGGAGAACGTGTCAAGTGTGACACGGAAAAAAGTTTGTCATATTTTTCATGTAAAATTAAACCTATTTTTAAGTGTAGAAGCAATAAAAATACAGTCCAAAGAAAAATAGAAGTTTGCTTCAAATATTTACAGTAGGTATAACACATTATCGAGCTATTTTATAATTTCAGTAAAGTACCTATATAGTATTTTTCACTAGCTTAGTCTCAATACCTATAAATAAATTTTGGTTAAGTTCCTAAAGTTATAACCATGGCATCCTTTAATAATTGATGTTTGATTGCTTACGTAAAATAAATCAAACATACAACATAAATTTTTCACCGGACTGTACTATCCAAGAAGCATCGACACCGATCGGTCGCGCGTATCGTGCCTCTCTTTTCCTCCGAATGCGTTCCTTTTCTGGTTTGTGCGCAACCGGCAAAATTTTCATATATCAGGCTATGTTGGACAAGTTGTACTTGTCTGAAATTATGCGCGGGGCAACCATCTTGCTGAAACTACACGTTATTAAATTGATCATTGGGAACAACTTCTCGAAGTGTAGGAATAATATGATTTTGCAACATTGCAATGTATCTTGGACCGGTCAATGTTTGGGGCCAATTAGACGATTTTCCAGAAATAATGAAAATTATGAAAAAGGTACTTCGTAATTATTATACTATTTAATTAAATTAAATTAAAATTAAATTTTGAAGAAAAATAATTCAAGCATTGTTTACTGTAAAGTTCATTTCAACCAATATCTTCCCAGATAGCTGGAAGACTGCTCGTGTGCAGCCTGTCCCGAAGAAAGGTTCCAAGTCCCTTCCATCCAATTATAGACCTATCTCCCTTCTCTCCGTTGTCAGCAAAGTTATGGAAAAAGTAATCAACTTACAAATTCTAAAATATCTAGAAAAACACAAAATTATCCATGACAGACAGTGCGGATTTCGCCACCAAAGATCCACAGCTGATCTTCTTAGCTTTGTCACACATAACTGGAACAAGTCTCTTGAATTTCATGGCGAATCTCAGATTGTTGCTCTCGATATTTCCAAGGCCTTTGACCAAGTATGATATGCCGCACTCCTCAACAAACTACCTTCTTACGGTCTTCCTACCAAACTATGTGCCTGGATCGGCAGCTTCCTCTCTAATCGGCGCATATCTGTTGTGGTTGACGGTGACTCATGTAACTTCCATCCTATCAATGCTGGTGTCCCCCAAGGTTTAGTCCTGGCACCAAACCTATTTCTCCTTCACATTAATGACCTACTCTCTTCAACTACCAATCCCATCCACAGTTATGCTGACGATAGTACTCTTCACTCCAATATTCATTTTTCCAGAGAAGTTTCGAACCAGGAGTTGGATAATAGACGCAGATCTATGTACCTATCCCTTTCCCAAGATCTTCAATTAATCTTAGACTGGGGTGCCAAGAACCTTGTTCAGTTCAACGCCTCCAAAACCCAGTGTTGCTCTCTCTCTCGCGCAAAAAATCTGGCAACGCTTACCCCATCCACATGAATGGCCCAGCCCTACAAAACAACGAAACATTCGATCTCGTTGGTGTCGCTTTCGAACATGATCTCAGCTGGCACAAACACATTACTTCAGTAGCCACATCGGCAGCTAAAAAGCTTGGTTTTCTCTTTCGAGCCAGAAAATACTACTCCCCTTCCAACTTATACACTCTCTATGTTTCCCAAATAAGACCTAACCTAGAGTACTGCTCCCACATCTGGGGAGCGGCATCACCTTCGACACTTAAGATCCTTGATTCTATCCAAAAGCGAGCCATTCGACTTATCAATGACCCATCCCTCACGAGAAAACTCCCTTCTCTCGCTCATCGCCGCGCTGTAGGGGATTTATCCCTTTTCTACCGCTACTTCCACTGATTCTGCTCTGAAGAACTAGCCGGTATTATTCCCCCCTTGAATGTCCCCAACAGAACAAGAGGCGCGGTACGTATGCATCCATTTACTGTCCAGCTACAAAAGCCTAGAACAGACCACTTCTCTCGCACATTCATACCTAGGGTCTCCAGATTATGGAACAAATTGCCTGCAGATGTTTTCCCTTCCCGTCCCAACCTCCAATCCTTCAAATCCCGTGTCAATAGACTACATTTCCCTTCTCTTCAGACACCCACGGTACGCTAGTACTTAGGCTTGAAGACTACGTGTGATGTCTTAGATATAAAAAAAAAATATAAAATATTTTTACCAATTATTCCACAGCAAACATTAAATCCAAATCGTACTGCAATCTGCGTGGTTCGAGTAATTGTGGATTTTCAGAAGCCCAGTAATGGTGATTCTTTTTATTAAAAACTCCACAGTTTGTGAAATGTGTTTCATTTGTCCATAAAACATTATTTGAAAAAGTGAGATTTTCTCCACATTTACCAAGATATCAATTGCAAAAAATGACTCGCCTATCATAATCACCTTCTTGAAGTCCTTGTACAATTGTTGGATTGTAAGGCTGGTATTTAGTAACCTTTAAAACATCATGAACGGTGGATTTCGGAATACCAAGCTGTGTGCCAGCAATTCTTGTAGATGATGTCGGATATTCATTAAAATGTTCTAAAATGTTTCTATTACGATTTTCGTTATCTTTTACATATTCTTTGGGACGAGGCTTTTCAAAACTACCAAATTCTAGTAAATTTCTAGTCAGTTTAGGGAAATACGTTCTGCTGGGTTGTCGTCGTTCGGGGTACATTTCAAAATAATTATTTCTCTTCGTTAGAAAAATTTAAGGCCATTATTAATTTTGTTTATTAAACGAACAAAAAATATTAGACAGACTAAAAAATTTCATTTGTTTAAAGTTCAAAGCCTTCTAAACAAAAATATTACAATAACAGATTTATCGAATTAGGTATTAGATACTTAAAAGGTATTTTAGATTTTTAGGATTTTCAAAAGTTATAAAATTTTCACCTTAATTAAAAATAGTATAAACAGATATTGTTATTTATTGAACTTTATTCATAAGTACTTAAAGGATTATCCGATATGTCGGTGTTGCCAAATAATGTTCGAATTTTCCCTAAAACCCTAAAAATGTATTTTTTAGCTATTTTGAGGTTACAAGTTTTTATTTTGTATTAGTGTTTGGTATCATATTATAGGAAAAATTAAGTACTTTTCGATGAGTAAAAAATCCAATATGGCGGTCGTAAGAAAAAAGAAAGTTGATGGTTCCAGGAAACCAAAACGTTTTAACTAAAATATGACCAAATAGGCATATTCTATGTAAAAAGTGGCAATGAAAATGTGTTTACAGATTTAAAAAATATTGGGAAATAAAAAAGTTACAACCGATCTAAGAAAATGCAACATTTTAGTTTTTTCAAAATATCTCAAAAACCAAAAGAACCAGAATCGATCCGCAAGTACCAATGAACTACTAACATAATTGCCTAAAACTTTCCCCATTTAACCGTCTTTCTATTTCTTATAGTTTCCGAGATCGCAATACTGTCATCACCAATTTCGGGCACCCTGTATATTTATATGTAGGAAAACCTCCCTATATTATCGTACAGTGGTGCACGTGTACTGTCGAACAAATTCGACATAATATTTTAATATTATATTATATTATATATATATATATATATATATATATATATATATATATATATATATATATATATATATATATATATATATATATATATATATATATATATACAAACTCAGTGGTTATTGAGGCATCAGTCTATTCGGGCATCGGAAGTAAAACTCTTTTTTTACTACGCCAAGCTTTCGAAAATGTTTATTCTCTTTATCAAGGCTACAACACAGAGTACAGTTAGTAACTTAATTAAATTTACATTATGTTGGACATTACCTAGGGTGCAAAGTGAGTTAAAAAAACCTTCGTAACATCTAGCACAACAGGACAAACACTCCAACCCAGGTCTTACAGTTTAATTATACTTTATTGCAATTACATAATTACTTTTCGAGACCCTTGAGGTTTGGGCCACATGGTTTCGTTACAGTGAAGCAGTCAGGTTAAGATCTAGTATGTCAACAGTGTCACACTGTCGGTCTAGAAGGCTGGAGAATATTGCAGAATGTTCCAGTCTTCCAAACAGACAGTCGCGCAACAGATGGCGTTGGTCAGGAAACCCGTTCTGTTTTACCAATGTTTGTTGGTTATGAGTTAATATGCCAGATGGCGTAAGCAGAGTCGCCCCCCACACCTGCCACATGCAGACGGCGTCAAGCAACCCACCCAGCATATTTTAAATAAAATGTTTTTTATTTAGAAAGCTGTACTGTCTCCCTTGTCACCTAGGGAGACAGCACACCTTTCTCTTGGGCTCCTGAGTAAGCAATTCATTTTTATGTGGGTTGTTACACTTTTGATCTTAGTCTTATCATATCAATCTCGATTATTTTCTAAAATTCTGTTTATAGCGGGTTATTTTATGTTTATTAGGGACAAAAGTCAATGAAAAACGAACAGGGGAATTTATTTTGTCTGGTGCTTTCAAGACAGCTGAAAATTTGAGGTGAAAATAAACTGAGTACGTTGTGCTCGTTTTACTTTAAACGTCCAAAGAGGAATTGTGAGACCCCTCTGTGGTCTTATTTTTGTTTAGAGTGACAATATACGAGTAGATTGAGCTTAAGTCTGAGATGTCCCTCTTTTTATTAAGACAGTTTAGTGTCAAGTGTGTTTCTGCCATTTCTAAGAAGAGTCTTTTTCTCAGTTTACTTTCTGTATACATAGCGTTGGTCTCTGAGTAGTTTGGATCATGACCAGTTTCTATATGATGTTCAGCTAAGGCACAAGAGGGTTTTTTTAATCTGCAGTCGCTCTTGTGTGAAGTTAGTCTGTCCTTAAGCACTCGAGACGTTTGTCCTATGTATACCCTATCACAGGAAGAACAAGGAATACTATACACGACGCTTGATTTGTCTACTGTTTTTACTTTATCTTTGAGTTTTGTGAAAATGTTACCTACCGTCTTAGAGAATCGCTGCGTTATTTTTATTATTGGTGTGTTTTTGAAGACTTTAATAATTTTTGTGGTGATAGAGTCTATTGCTGGTAGAGAATAGTAGTATAGAGCTCTATTTACCGATTTAAACGCATCAATTTCCGGTGAGACATCCGGGGCTCCCCTATCTCCCACAGTGGTCAACGCTCTGGTGTTATATATAAGTTTTTTTAACAACCCCTGGGGGTATGAGTTTTCAAGTAATGTACGATATAGTCTGTCCAGATTCTGTGTGTATGGTGACTTATTTTTTCTATTCGTGACTTGAGGGCAAGCACCAGGTTGATCTTCATTTTTTCTGTGTGGTATGAGTTGTAATTCATGTATCTACCTGAGTTAGTAGGTTTGACATACCAATCTAAGATCACCTGGTTGTCCTGTGTCCGAATTAATTTGGTGTCTAGAAAGGGGACACTTCTTTCTGACTCCTCCTCCATAGTAAATTGTATGGAGGAGTTGTACGAATTGAAGACCCCAAGAATTTCTATTTTTTTATTTTCTGGAACTGTACAGACAATATCGTCCACATATTTCTTTAGAAAGGGTAATTGGAAAGATAATTGAGGAATGCAAGCCTCTAAGAGGTCATCCATGACATATTGAGCCACTATTGGAGACAGTGTAGCTCCCATTGGAGTACCTTAAGGACAGACTAACTTCACACAAGAGCGACTGCAGTTTAAAAAAACCCTCATGTGCCTTAGCTGAACATCATATAGAAACTGGTCATGATCCAAACTACTCAGAGACCAACGCTATGTATACAGAAAGTAAACTGAGAAAAAGACTCTTCTTAGAAATGGCAGAAACACACTTGACACCAAACTGTCTTAATAAAAAGAGGGACATCTCAGACTTAAGCTCAATCTACTCGTATATTGTCACTCTAAACAAAAATAAGACCACAGAGGGGTCTCACAATTCCTCTTTGGACGTTTAAAGTAAAACGAGCACAACGTACTCAGTTTATTTTCACCTCAAATTTTCAGCTGTCTTGAAAGCACCAGACAAAATAAATTCCCCTGTTCGTTTTTCATTGACTTTTGTCCCTAATAAACATAAAATAACCCGCTATAAACAGAATTTTAGAAAATAATCGAGATTGATATGATAAGACTAAGATCAAAAGTGTAACAACCCACATAAAAATGAATTGCTTACTCAGGAGCCCAAGAGAAAGGTGTGCTGTCTCCCTAGGTGACAAGGGAGACAGTACAGCTTTCTAAATAAAAAACATTTTATTTAAAATATGCTGGGCGGGTTGCTTGACGCCGTCTGCATGTGGCAGGTGTGGGGGGCGACTCTGCTTACGCCATCTGGCATATTAACTCATAACCAACAAACATTGGTAAAACAGAACGGGTTTCCTGACCAACGCCATCTGTTGCGCGACTGTCTGTTTGGAAGACTGGAACATTCTGCAATATTCTCCAGCCTTCTAGACCGACAGTGTGACACTGTTGACACACTAGATCTTAACCTGACTGCTTCACTGTAACGAAACCATGTGGCCCAAACCTCAAGGGTCTCGAAAAGTAATTATGTAATTGCAATAAAGTATAATTAAACTGTAAGACCTGGGTTGGAGTGTTTGTCCTGTTGTGCTAGATGTTACGAAGGTCTTTTTAACTCACTTTGCACCCTAGGTAATGTCCAACATAATGTAAATTTAATTAAGTTACTAACTGTACTCTGTGTTGTAGCCTTGATAAAGAGAATAAACATTTTCGAAAGCTTGGCGTAGTAAAAAAAGAGTTTTACTTCCGATGCCCGAATAGACTGATGCCTCAATAACCACTGAGTTTGTTTTTTAACTAGTCAGTCAAGACTACCCTACCAATTCATATATATATATATATATATATATATATATATATATATATATATATATATATATATATATATATATATATATATATGGATTCCACCTTTAGGAAGCCAAAAACGCTATATTGGACCTAGTATGCGAAGCCCGATACCGACTTGGGAAGCCCGATTTCGGGCTTCGTAATTTTTCAGTGTTTTTTCTAAAAAACACGTAGTTAGCGCTATCCTTTTGCATTACAAGTAAGTGCATTAGGTTGCATATCGGTGCAGGCTTCCTATGACTGCCGCGGCTTTGTTAGGAGTACAATAGGTGACTCTATAAATGCAATTTCTTATCCGAAGCCCGGGCTGTTTAGGGTTGTGTGATCCCTAAAAAAATACACTTGTAGTTCATGGTAACTGCCACCAGTTGGCGGTCCGGAAAAATGTATATACACTTCGGGAATACTATGCATGTTACGAAGCCGAAGATGTTCCATCGATTAACAGAAGCCCGGAAGTTTGGCAACGTTTATTTTAATAAAAATACTTATTAAATTCGAACCATTTAGGTTTATGCTGAGGTCTTATACAGGGTGTTTTACCAAAACTGGTTCGATTGAAATCTTAAAAACAAAAGAATAAAAATCTACAAATTGGATTGATTGTTGAAAACGTAATTTATGTCTATCGTGCATATACAGGGTAGTGCAACCAAGATGGGGTGGACGATTGTGAGTAAACGGTGAGGAATTTCGAAATTTTTTTTTTGATATTATCGATAGTCAAACACGCTATGTTTTAAAATTATAGCCATCGTACAGGGTGGTCCGAAAAACTCGTGGTGAACCAAACTTGTATTTTTTCAAATGGGACACCCGGTATATAATTGTTCCAATTGATTCTCCAGTTCGTTACGATTATTTTGATATAGGGTCTATTGGGTCTACAGCTTATAGTAAGGGAATGGAACGCGGTTAAATTTGAAAAAATGCTCACAGTTTGGACATTTTTATAAAAATTTGAAACAGGTATGGAAAAACCCAATATTCCATAAAACGTTACATATCCTTGAATACATTAATCGCTTGCAATTTGTTTCAAATTATTCACTGTTATACAGGGTGGTCAAGTTGGATTCATTGTTTTTAAATGGAACACCCTATACATTTTATTTTCATGTTAAAGATAACATTACTACTTACAACTGTGCTTTCAAAAAATACCATACATGATGCCTTTCTGATCAACAGTGAAAGCAAAGTTTCTTCATTCTAATACCATTATACTGAATTTACGTTGTTTATTATTGAATATCTAATATTAGGAGGCTATGACACTATCATAAATGAAACAAAAGATTGACGAACTTGTCAAAGACTGCCGCATATTCCATTATTTACAAGTTAAGTGTAGGTGGCCCAATAATTATGAGGTAAGAAAACTGAGACCCGAAACTTTTACATGTTTATTCGAGATATTTCAAAAAACAGAAAATATTGTTTTTAGGAAATGTAAAGTAATTAATAAACCAGTTATAAATAAATTTTTTGAGAAATGAGTTGCCAGTATTGCTTGAAGATTTACGTTTAATGGTAAGGGGATCCTTATGGTTTCAACATGATGGAGCGCCCCCGCATTACCATAGGAATGTAAGAATTTTGTCGATAATTGGAAGACAGATCGTTGGATTGGGCGAGGTGGACCAGTTAAGTGGCCAGCCAGATCACCCGACTTAACACCACTAGATTTTTTCTATGGGGGCATGTTAAAGAAGAAGTCTATAAAGAGGTTCCAACCACAGTGAAAGATATGAAGACGAGAATAAGAAACAGTTTTCGCAACATTTCAGAACAGACTTTGAGAAAAGTGAAACTTTCATTCATGGATAGACTCGAAATGTGCCTTCAGCAAAATTCTGGTTTAGTTGAACACCATAAATATGAGCTTTTTTAATTGTTTATATTAAATTAGGTTTACAAGTAAGAACATACCTAAATAATTTTAAAAGATGTTCTGTTTTTGCTTAATTAATTTTCTTACACTATTAATAATACCTGAGAACTGATTATCTTTGTTTATAACTGGTTTATTAATTACTTTACATTTTCTAAAAACAATGTTTTCTGTTTTTTGAAATATCTCTAATAAACATGTAAAAGTTTTGGGATCTCGGTTTTCTTACCTCATAATTATTGGGCCACCTACACTTTACTTGTAAATAATGGATTATGCGGCAGTAGCTTTGACAAGTTCGTCAATCTCTTGTCTCATTTATGATAGTGTCATGGCCTCCTAATATTAGATATTTAATAATAAACAACGTAAATTCAGTATAATCGTATTAGAATGAAGAAACTTTGCTTTCACGGCTAGTTTACTAAAAACCTGTTGGTCAGAAAGGCATCATGTATGGTATTTTTTGAAAGCTAGTGATGTTATCTTTAATATGAAAATAAAATATACAGGGTGTTCCATTTAAAAACCTGTATAACAGTTAATAATTTTAAACAAATTACAAGCGATTAATGTATTCAAGGATATGTAACGTTTTATGGAATAGTTGGTTTTTCCATACCTGTTTCAAATGTTTTTAAAAAATGGCCGAACTGTGAGCATTTTTTCAACTTTAACCGCGTCCCATTCCCTTACTATAAGTTTTAGACCCAATAAACCCTATATCAAAATGATCGTAACGAACAGGAGATTCAATTGGAACAATTATATACCGGGTGTCCCATTTAAAAAATACAAATTTGGTTCGCCACGAGTTTTTCGGACCACCCTGTATTATGGCTATAATTTTAAAACATAGCGTGTTTGACTATCGATAATATCCAAAAAAAAATGTTTCCGAAATTCCTCACCGTTTACTCACAATCGTCCACCCCATCTTGGTTGCACCACCCTGTATGTATTCAAAATGCACTAGACGTAATTATTTATTTTAAAATGAACGTGCAGTCAGTGTTTACATGTCTTACAAATCTGTTATAAATCTGATATGTATTGATTTTAGACAAAAGATCTTTAAATATTGAAATTAGTGAAATATCGGATCTTAACTGTATTCAAAGGTGTTAATTCAACAGACGACTACAAAATCTACGAAGCATTCCTCAAGAGGTGCAATGATAAAAATCCTCCCTTTTGCCATGTTTCTTTGGGTTTCATTTTTATCGAGTCGAATCAGATCAGTTTAAAGATATATCACGTCTTGAGGAATGCCTGATTTTGCAGTCGCCTGTCCATAGTATTTACACTATTTCGGCCATTAAAAATGCGTTTGCTCAGGTTTATTGTTTTGTTGTTTATGTTATTATTATTTGTCGCACTCTTTATTCCTGGTCATAGCTGCAATATCGGTACTTGAATTATCAAAAGGTGTGTTTTCGTCTTGAAGGTTTTGTCCAATATTGGGTGTGTTTTCTTCTTGAAGGTTATTGTTTACATCTTCATCAATTTGACTGGGCATTGGTGCAATATAATCACTGGTATTTTCTCTAGACGAATTTTCGTTTTAACGATTTTGACTGGTCATTGGTGATATACAACCTTTGGTATTATCAGGGAGGACATTTTTATCTTGTTTAGTTTTGCCAATCATTGGCGCAGTATAATCGTTAACAATACAAAGGAGTATGTTGTCACCTTGAAAGTTTTGGATAGAGGCAATATCGTTATTTGAATTTTCAGAAGGTGTGTTTTCGTCTTCAAGGTTTTGTCCAATATCGGGTGTATTTTCTTCTTGTAGGTTATGGTTTACATATTCATTAATTTGACTGGGGATTGGTGCAATATAATCACTGGTATTTCCTGGAGGTGGATTTTCGTTTCGAACATTTTGGTTAATCATCGGTGCAAAGTCGTTATTTGAATTATCACAGGGTGTGTTTTCGGTTTTATCCAATATTACGTGCATATCCGTCTTGACATCGACGGCTTACATCTTCATTAATTTGACTGAGTATTGGTGCAATATAATCAGTGGTACATCCTGGTGGTGGATTTTCGTTTTGAAGGTTTTGGCTGGTCATTGGTGAACTACTAAGTTCAAGTTCTTTGGTATTATCAGGGAGGGCATTTTCATCTTGTTTATTCATTGCGGTGGTAAAATTCTGGTTGTTAATAGCGTTAAAATCAAAATCATCCACACCAAAACTACATACAAATAGTTTTTCTAAAAATATGCGTTCTAAAGAAAAAAGTAAATAGAAATAATGGTTAATAAACTTCCCCTGACTACTCCTTAATTAGTAGCAAAATTGGTACGGGTTTAGGAGTTGAAAATATAAAAAAATGCACCTAAAATTCCGTTTTTATTTTTTTCCTAATATTTTGACAATTTGCAAAACATTTATCGTTTGATATTTGATTGATAGGGTCCTTCCAGACATTCGCCTAAATTAGTAGCATCAATCACCTGTCAAACGGTAAATATGTAGCCTCATCCAAAATCAACGAAACAAAATAAAGACAGATTTTTTGGTGCATTTTTAAATATTTTCAACTCCTAACCCCCACCGATTTTGCTTCTAATTTGAGGGTAGTCAGGAAAAGTCTATAAACCATTATTTCTGTCTAACTTTGTCCTTAAAACATATTTAAAAAAAAACGGCTTCACGGACATTTATATTACTAAAAGATCCCTGTTCGTCATTAGATTTAGGTGAAGCGATTCCCAGGCCAAGTATTTATGTAATGGTAAACACATGTCAATATTGCTAGGTTGCTTATAATCGGCAGGATATAAATAAACTTATATATACGCCTACGGGCTTCGTACAATCGGCGTACTTACTACGGTATAAATTAAATGTTGTCTGACACTCTGGCAACATTGTCGGGCTTCATATAATATGAGTGCTCTAAACATTGCAAACTCATATATACATCTGGGCTTCGTAAAACCCGAGAATAACGACATCACCAAAATCCCCTTACCCCGTAAACCTCGGGCTTCCTTTCATGTGTGGGTTGTAGTGGGCTTCGTAACATGCGCCATCCATATATATATATATATATATATATATATATATATATATATATATATATATATATATATATATATATATATATATATATATATTTTGTTTTCTTTATATTTATTCTTGGGTTTTATAGTCCAGGATAAAAATTAAAAATTATGTGTTGTTTTTTACATATTCTTTATTTGTCAATTAACGTTTCGGTCTTTTTTTTTCAACTTTCGACCTTCTTCAGAATTATTTACTGCTAAAAGAGATAGCTTATGTCAAAAAATATTTTTTCCTTTTTAACCTCATTTGTCATTATATAAATAAAACACGAGAAATACATGAAAAAAACACAGACATACCTTGAAGGAAAATCCTTGGCAGGTTTAAGATATAATGTATTTCATATCTCAATTAAAACAACAATTTTTAGGGGGGCACAAACACGATCTTTAAAAACAATGCAGTAAGCATCGGAATATATATACAAGTGAATACTGACGGACTGATACTATCTATTATTAAGAATGGCAAGCGGAATTTCTGTTTTTCCTTGCTGTTTTTTGCTACTTCCTTTTTTAGCATTTCTTCTTGGTGTTGTTTTTTTGCTTTTTGTGATAGTAGGGGAAGGAAGAATATGTTTATGGGTTAATTAGTGTTACTTAATCATGTTATGATAAATTTTGCTTAGATTTTTTGTATCGGTTTTTGAATTTATGTTTTTTGAGTTTTTTTGAATTTCAATCATTTCATAAAATTCTCTTTTTTTTGTGTGGCTTTCTGTCCGTAAGATTTTTACGTTCTCGAAATCGAAAGTGTGTTGTTTTTCTACACTATGGTTGGTTAGGGCCGTTTTGTTTTTTATTGTTTACATCTTCATCAATTTGACTGGGCATTGGTGCAATATAATCACTGGTATTTTCTCTAGACGAATTTTCGTTTTAACGATTTTGACTGGTCATTGGTGATATACAACCTTTGGTATTATCAGGGAGGACATTTTTATCTTGTTTAGTTTTGCCAATCATTGGCGCAGTATAATCGTTAACAATACAAAGGAGTATGTTGTCACCTTGAAAGTTTTGGATAGAGGCAATATCGTTATTTGAATTTTCAGAAGGTGTGTTTTCGTCTTCAAGGTTTTGTCCAATATCGGGTGTATTTTCTTCTTGAAGGTTATGGTTTACATATTCATTAATTTGACTGGGGATTGGTGCAATATAATCACTGGCATTTCCTGGAGGTGGATTTTCGTTTCGAACATTTTGGTTAATCATCGGTGCAAAGTCGTTATTTGAATTATCACAGGGTGTGTTTTCGGTTTTATCCAATATTACGTGCATATCCTTCTTGACATCGACGGCTTACATCTTCATTAATTTGACTGAGTATTGGTGCAATATAATCAGTGGTACATCCTGGTGGTGGATTTTCGTTTTGAAGGTTTTGGCTGGTCATTGGTGAACTACTAAGTTCAAGTTCTTTGGTATTATCAGGGAGGGCATTTTCATCTTGTTTATTCATTGCGGTGGTAAAATTCTGGTTGTTAATAGCGTTAAAATCAAAATCATCCACACCAAAACTCCATACAAATAGTTTTTCTAAAAATATGCGTTCTAAAGAAAAAAGTAAATAGAAATAATGGTTAATAAACTTCCCCTGACTACTCCTTAATTAGTAGCAAAATTGGTACGGGTTTAGGAGTTGAAAATATAAAAAAATGCACCTAAAATTCCGTTTTTATTTTTTTCCTAATATTTTGACAATTTGCAAAACATTTATCGTTTGATATTTGATTGATAGGGTCCTTCCAGACATTCGCCTAAATTAGTAGCATCAATCACCTGTCAAACGGTAAATATGTAGCCTCATCCAAAATCAACGAAACAAAATAAAGACAGATTTTTTGGTGCATTTTTAAATATTTTCAACTCCTAACCCCCACCGATTTTGCTTCTAATTTGAGGGTAGTCAGGAAAAGTCTATAAACCATTATTTCTGTCTAACTTTGTTCTTAAAACATATTTAAAAAAAAACGGCTTCACGGACATTTATATTACTAAAAGATCCCTGTTCGTCATTAGATTTAGGTGAAGCGATTCCCAGGCCAAGTATTTATGTAATGGTAAACACATGTCAATATTGCTAGGTTGCTTATAATCGGCAGGATATAAATAAACTTATATATACGCCTACGGGCTTCGTACAATCGGCGTACTTACTACGGTATAAATTAAATGTTGTCTGACACTCTGGCAACATTGTCGGGCTTCATATAATATGAGTGCTCTAAACATTGCAAACTAAAAAGCTGATTTTTTTTTTTCAAAAATCAACTTTTTAGATTTAACCTTACATCATGAAAACAACTATATAAAAACAGAATGGTATACAAAAGAAACATGGTCTTCCAGATATGTAAACTTTAACTCTCAGCTCCCGTTCTCCCAAAAAAAATCAGTAATCATTGGTCTTGCAGATCGAGCAATTAAACTGTCCAGCACCGAATATCGGGAAAATGCCATAAAAAAAGCAAAACAAGCACTTAAATTAAACAATTACCCTGAAAAACTAATAAACAATATTTTTAAAAAAAGAATACATATTTTTTACAACAAAAACCAACAAAACAACAACTCAAAAAACAAAAACTTTCTTTCCCTACCATATATCTCAGGCTTATCAGAACAATTAAAAAAAACGTTTAGTAAACATAATATTACAGTCGCCCACAAAGGATATAACCTTCTAAAGAAAAGAAATTTTAGCACCCTTAAATCTAAAATTCCAAAACACAAAAAAAGTCATGTAGTCTATCAAATACCTTGTAAAGACTGTGACAGTGTCTATATAGGTCAAACTAGTCAATATTTAAAGAATAGACTTAACAGCCATAAATATGATAAAAAAAACAAAACGGCCCTAACCAACCATAGTGTAGAAAAACAACACACTTTCGATTTCGAGAACGTAAAAATCTTACGGACAGAAAGCCACACAAAAAAAAGAGAATTTTATGAAATGATTGAAATTCAAAAAAACTCAAAAAACATAAATTCAAAAACCGATACAAAAAATCTAAGCAAAATTTATCATAACATAATTAAGTAACACTAATTAACCCATAAACATATTCTTCCTTCCCCCTACTATCACAAAAAGCAAAAAAACAACACCAAGAAGAAATGCTAAAAAAGGAAGTAGCAAAAAACAGCAAGGAAAAACAGAAATTCCGCTTGCCATTCTTAATAATAGATAGTATCAGTCCGTCAGTATTCACTTGTATATATATTCCGATGCTTACTGCATTGTTTTTAAAGATCGTGTTTGTGCCCCCCTAAAAATTGTTGTTTTAATTGAGATATGAAATACATTATATCTTAAACCTGCCAAGGAGTTTCCTTCAAGGTATGTCTGTGTTTTTTTCATGTATTTCTCGTGTTTTATTTATATAATGACAAATGAGGTTAAAAAGGAAAAAATATTTTTTGACATAAGCTATCTCTTTTAGCAGTAAATAATTCTGAAGAAGGTCGAAAGTTGAAAAAAAAAGACCGAAACGTTAATTGACAAATAAAGAATATGTAAAAAACAACACATAATTTTTAATTTTTATCCTGGACTATAAAACCCAAGAATAAATATAAAGAAAACAAAATACATTAGAAAAGTCCAAGAAAAACAAACCAACCTTAATATATATATATATATATATATATATATATATATATATATATATATATATATATATATATATATATATATATATATTTTTTAGCAGATTTTGTTTATTTGAAATGCACTTTCTCATTGATTTCTTAAAAACGCCTATTTTTTATGACTTCGTGGTAAGTGCGGCAACTTTGAAAACCATGTCAATATAATCATATGTTTATGCTTGTTTGGAGTAGAAATTACAAGTTTCAAAAATCCGATATACAGGGTGTTGAATTTTAAAAAAATTTAAAACTAATTTTATTTTAAGTACGGACCTGGATTTTACAACTTTTGCATATGGCATTTTAAACCCACAAATTGTACAAAATATTCTTACCCATTATGAATTTTTTATTTCAAGTGCTTACACAAATATTACAAAAATAAATTTTAGGCAAAACTTATAAAACACCCTGTATCTCGGTAAAGGTTAGAGATTGGACTACTAAATGTGGGTGATTTAGAACCCCCAAGGTGGTCTCTATCTTATGGTATCGTATGTACATTTAGATCCGCGTCACCCTGCATATATATATATATATATATATATATATATATATATATATATATATATATATATATATATATATATATATATATATATATATATAAAGTAGAAGTTTCTTGTCTGTACAAGAAACTTCTACTTTTTATTCCTACTTGGCCTTTTGTTAAGGGTTTATGCGTCTTTCTGGTGAGGACGTCGTGACTCCCTCCTTGCACTGCGCGAATGGTGCGGGCGAGTTGGGCGAATTTGCGAAAATGCGTTTCTCATAAACCAGAGATGCCGTGTTCGCCCTTAGATTTTACCTTTTCAGTGTGTTCTGCTTTTGCATTAGAGCCAGCACCCGCTAGGTGGCGTTATGGTATGTTATTTCCTGCTTGTGTTTTGCAAAAAGGATGTAAGATACAGTAACATCGTTTGCCACGGTGCGACTGGGTTATGGCTGTCTGAATGAGTTCTAACAAGGACGAAACAGCTGTCATGGTCTACCCGGCCCGGGGTTGTCCATTGTCTTGGACTCCCCGTACTTTGATGCAAAAGAGGAACACAATTCCACAGTCCGCAAAGCCGATATTCTTCTTTCTCTCATATATATATATATATATATATATATATATATATATATATATATATATATATATATATATATATATATATATATATATATATATATATATATATATATATATTATATACCGGGTGTCCCGCTAGGGTCGGCCACCGGCTGTATCTAGGAAACTATTTGTCCTACAGCTTTCGGGAAAAAAATATTATTACAAAAGTGATCCCGAGAAATCTATTAAAATTATTTTGCACTTTGTAATTTTACCGCTAGATGGCGTATTTTTAAATCAAAATCGAAAAATAAGAATTTCTCTATAAAATCAATAGTGAAGGTAAGTTACGCGGAACGATTTTGGACTCTCTTATTAGAACTCTAAAAATTATTTATATGACATTTTAGCCCATCTCTTAAAATAAGGGGTGGGGGGAGGGTGAAATTGTATTGCAGAAAAAGTTGAATAACTTTCGGCTACGTTAACCGATTTTAGCAAACTTGGTCTTGTTTTAAAGCTATTTGATAGCCGAATGACAGCCTGTAATAATACTAAAGTTTTTGTTTAAGCCTGAACCGCCAGATGGCGTATTTTGATCGCTTCAGGAGTTTACCCAATTTTTCATGATAAGGTCAATGGAAGGCTATATTTTTTATATTACTTTCTTATTACCTGTAAAATTACCTAAAAAATGGCAAAAACCGGAAGACGCTATCGTTTTTCAAACTTAAGTTATGAGCAAAAATCTGTTTAGGAAATATTATTTGTAAATTTCAACGTGAAATTCGAAAATTTTTCGCATAACCAGTACTAATCGACCTAAAACTTGCAAGCTTCTGAAAAAATATTGTCATCGCAAAGTAGTATCAATTGTTGTTCTGAGGTTCTGGAAAAAATCGACTGATACTTTTTCATTTGTGTTTTATTCGTATTTGTATTGTATCTCTTTTTAAATTAATATTAATTAACATTTCACTTGCAAAGATCATTACTTTTTTAGCAAATGTTCAAAATGTCCGCCATTATTGTCAATGCCACTTTGAAGTCATCATAAGGTAAGTAACGAAAATGCAATAAAAGTCTAACAGGAAATGTTTATTAATAATAAGTAAGCCATGGAAAACGAAAGAATGAAATTGACAATATTTAGCTGTCATCAATTTTCGCCTTTAATAAGTTATTCGATATTTTGAAGTCGAATCTTGTGTTTTTGTATTAAAAACAGTTTAATCTGTTCGAAAAGTATGTCTTACACTGTTGCTGAAGCATATGACATGCTGGCAGTTTATTTCCAATGTTTTGAAAATGCAGTTATTGGCTCGCGGGAGTACGCTGTAAGATATCCTGAGAGACGACATTTTTCACGAAAAGATTTTAGACGTTTAGCAAGACGTTTGCGAGAAACTGGGCAAGTGTTGCCGATACAAGCCAAAAACAGGATTCGCAGAACTCGAAATGAAGTCAATATCATAAATGTGCTTGGTTACATTGAAGCTTATCCTCAACGCAGTATTAGGGATATAGAAAGAGATCTGGTAATTCCTCGATCGGTTGTACAAAGAATTCTCAAAAAAGAAAGATTACATGCATATCATGTTGAACTTCATCAGGCGCTCACACCACTTGATTTTGACCGAAGGCTAGATTTCTGCCACTGGATGCTTGAAATGACCAGAGAAAATCCAAATTTTTTGTCCCAAATTTTATGGACAGATGAGGCTACCTTTACTAGTAGAGGTCAAGTAAACTTACATAACATGCATTATTGGTCGGCACATAATCCGCATTGGATGATAGAAATCGATCATCAAAATCAATTTAGCGTAAATGTCTGGTGCGGCATTATTGAAGGTAAAATTATTGTTTTTATGTTTAAAGAGGCGCTTAATGGAGCAAGGTATTTGGAGTTTTTAAGAAACCATTTGCCAATTCTTTTGGAAGAAGTGACTTTAGAAACTCGTGTAAACATGTGGTTTCAACACGACGGTTGCCCCGCTCATTATGCTCTCAACGTGAGAGAATATTTGAATATCCAGTTTCCCACTAGATGGATAGGAAGGGGTAGTTTATTTCCTTGGCCACCCAGGTCTCCTGATTTAACCGTTTTGGACTTTTATTTATGGGGCAGGCTTAAAGATATTGTCTACCAGACCCGGCCAACCACACGAGAAGACAGGATTCTTAGAATCCGAAATGCGATAGCGTCTATTTCTGTTGCAGAAATCGAAACTGCTGTTAATGGAACACGGCGAAGACTTCAAAGTTGCATTGACAATAATGGCGGACATTTTGAGCATTTGCTAAAAAAGTAATGATCGTTGCAAGTGAAATGTTAATTAATATTAATTTAAAAAGAAATCCAATATAAACACAAATAAAATACTAATGAAAATAGTATCAGTCGATTTTTTTCCAGGACCCCATACCTACAAGTGTTGCTACTTTATGATGATAATATTTTTTCGGAAGCTTTTAAGTTTTAGGTCGATTAGTACTGGTTATTGCGAAAAAATTTCGAATTTCACGTTGAAATTTACAAATAATATTTCCTAAACAGATTTTTGCTCATAACTTAAGTTTGAAAAACGATAGCGTCTTCCGGTTTTTGCCATTTTTTAGGTAATTTTACAAGTAATAAGAAAGTAATATAAAAAATATAGCCTTCCATTTACCTTATGATGGAAAATTGGGTAAACTCCTGAAGCGATCAAAATACGCCATCTGGCGGTTTAGGCTTAAACAAAAACTTTAGTATTATTACAGGCTATCATTCGGCTATCAAATAGCTTTAAAACAAGACCAAGTTTGCTAAAATCGGTTAACGTAGCCGAAAGTTATCCAACTTTTTCTGCAATACAATTTCACTCTCCCCCCACCCCTTATTTTAAGATATTGGCTAAAATGTCATATAAATAATTTTTAGAGTTCTAATAAGAGAGTCCAAAATCGTTTCGCGTAACTTACCTTCACTATTGATTTTATAGAGAAATTCTTATTTTTCGATTTTGATTTAAAAATACGCCATCTAGCGGTAAAATTACAAAGTGGAAAATAATTTTAATAGATTTCTCGGGATCACTTTTGCAATAATATTTTTTTCCCGAAAGCTGTAGGGCAAATAGTTTCCTAGATACAGCCGGTGGCCGACCTTAGCGGGACACCCGGTATATATATATATATATATATATCTATATATATATATATATATATATATATATATATATATATATATATATATATATATATATATATATATGTATATACAGGGTGTTTCATTAAGGGTGATGAGGTACCATATCTCAGGAATTGATACTCCAGGAGCTTTGGAAAAAAAATCCCAAGAAGGAAAGCGGCCAAGAGAAATTGCTGGAAATAATTTTTAAGTTCCTAACTCTGCCGCTAGGGGGCGTAATTGCTGTGGTCATGTAAGAAAAGACATTTTTCTGGAAATTATCCCTATAAAAGCTATCAAAAAAATATTACACTGATAATTCTACTAGAATTCTACATCTTTTTGGTTTAACACTTTTTGCTGTAAGATGTAAAATTAGGGCGGAAGAGGAGGGGGAAAGTCTACTGATAAAAGTGTCCATAACTTTGGTTTGACTCAACCGAATTTGATGAACTTGGTCTCGTTTAAGAAAGGAAGGCTTGCTAATTTAAACAAAATAATGGCTGTGTTACATTGATTTTCGCGGCACTCGCTAGAGGGCGTTATTTGAGAAACTCTTTGTTTTTCCAATTTTTCTCCAAAACTTTAAATGAAATGACATAGTTATTATATCATAATCGAAAAGTAGAATAAATTTGCAAGAGAAAATGTAAAAAATTCGATTCGATATCTTCATTAGTTTCGGAGTTATAGCCAAAAGAATAATTAATATCATGTTAATTGAAAAAAGCAATTGTTTTTATAGGTCCGTGGTCAAGCGTGCCAAGGAAAATAAAAAAAAAATTAAACTTTTTATTAAGTGTTTTTTTTTTCACTTTTTACTCCATTACTATTGCCTTTAATTTACTAACCTGACGTATTATTAAAAAATTACCTAGTAAGCCATGAAACAAAATCGGCAGGTTGTCAGGGAAACAAACAAATTGAAATGTCACTTTAATCAATCTTTAAGTATCTCTCACGATTTTATCTTGGATTTTCTGTGAATTTTGAGTTCATCGTTATTCAACTTTTGTGCTGCATCTTTCAAAAATGGCATATACATACCAACGCCGAGGCTTACGATATGCTTGCCGTATATTTTCAGTGTTTTGAAAATGCTCCTCTTGCGGAACGTGAATATGCTGTCAGGTATCCTGAGCGAAGACCCCATAGTAGAAATGTGTTTCGGCGGTTGGCAATACGTCTTAGAACAACGGGTAGTGTACGTCCCATTCCAGTGCCCATCAGGAGACGTTCAGTAAGGAATGAAGACAATATTATAAACGTTCTCGCGTACATGCAACTGGATCCGCACTTGAGTATCAGAAACATTTCTTTAGACTTAGGTATAAGTTGCACTACAGTGTTCCGAATTTTAAAGGATTTTAAGCTGCATCCCTATCATGTAGTTTTACACCAGGCCCTTTCAGATACTGATTTTGACAGGCGGCGGGATTATTGTTATTGGTTAAGAGGTATGTGCAACGGAAATTGCCAGTTCCTCTCCTTGATTTTATGGACAGATGAAGCAACTTTTACTAGTTGTGGTAGAGTCAATTTGCACAATATGCACTACTGGTCAGAAACAAATCCTCATTGGATGCGGGAAGTTAATCACCAAAACAGGTGGAGTGTCAACGTGTGGTGCGGAATTTTAGGAAACAGAATTATCGGACCGTTTTTCTTTCATGGCCACCTAAATGGCGACTCATACTTAAACTTTTTACGAAATATCCTGCCTATCCTTTTAGAAGATGTGCCTCCTGATATAAGAAGATCCCTATAGTATCAACAAGATGGATGCCCGGCCCACTTTTCTGGAAGAGTCCGTGACTTTTTAGATGCTAGTTACCCAAATCGTTGGATTGGAAGGAGTAGTTTGTTTCCGTGGCCACCTAGATCCCCCGATTTACCCGTGCTAGATTTCTACTTGTGGGGAAGACTAAAAGAGATTGTTTATCAAACACGACCAACCACACGGGAGAATATGATTGAGAGAATTCAAAATGCCATAACTACGATTTCACGAGCTGAAATTGAAACTGCCGTTTCCAGCACTAGAGAAAAATGTAACACTTGCATTTTGCAAAACGGTGGTCATTTTGAACATTTATAAAGTATTTGTTTGTTGTTTGTTTTTAACAAGATTTCTATGGCTTGATAAAGAACGTGAAGGTGGTTGTGGTTTTTATTGTTGTTTTGGCCCGTTGGCCTTTAAACACGCTTCAAATCTTGCGTTTCGCATGGTTTGGACCAGTTCTAAGCCTGAAGGAAGGTAAACAAAAACAAAACAATAAATAAAAATCATGAGTGTGAAATGATAAAATCAGTTTAAAAATTAAATAAAAAGAGAAAAACACACTTAATAAAAAGTTTAAAAATTTTTTTTTATTTTCCATGGCACGCTTGACCACGGACCTATAAAAACAATTGCTCTTTTCAATTAACATGATATTAATTATTCTTTTGGCTCTAACTCCGAAACTAATGAAGATATCGAATCGAATTTTTTACATTTTCTCTTGCAAATTTATTCTACTTTTCGATTATGATATAATAACTACGTCATTCCATTTAAAGTTTTGGAGAAAAATTGGAAAAACAAAGTTTCTCAAATAACGCCCTCTAGCGAGTGCCGCGAAAATCAATGTAACACAGCCATTATTTTGTTTAAATTAGCAAGCCTTCCTTTCTTAAACGAGGCCAAGTTCATCAAATTCGGTTGAGTCAAACCAAAGTTATGGACACTTTTATCAGTGGACTTTCCCCCTCCCCTTCCGCCCTAATTTTACATCTTACAGCAAAAAGTGTTAAACCAAAAAGATGTAGAATTCTAGTAGAATTATCAGTGTAATATTTTTTTGATAGCTTTTATAGGGATAATTTCCAGAAAAATGTCTTTTCTTCCATGACCACAGCAATTACGCCCCCTAGCGGCAGAGTTAGGAACTTAAAAATTATTTCCAGCAATTTCTCTTGGCCGCTTTCCTTCTTGGGATTTTTTTTCCAAAGCTCCTGGAGTAACAATTCCTGAGATATGGTACCTCATCACCCTTAATGAAACACCCTGTATATATAGGGTGTTTCAAAAAACATGTGCCATCGCTTAAAGGAAGATTATTTGAAAGAAATTAAGGCAAAAAGTTTATATGAACATGGGTCCGCAGATGCTTTGTTTCAAAGATACAGGACGTTAAATTTTTAAATAGTCTACATGTTAAAACCGATGGTTGGGAAAACTAAACCAGTAAGACGGTTAATAAAATTACATTTATCTCCTAAACGAAATGAAAACTGAAAAAATATGAAGAGGTAAGTTTTGTTAAGAATTTAACATACTATTTGACCGATATATGAAAGTGTGAAAAAATCAGTGGCGTACATGTTTTTACTGGAAAAATATTGTACCGTCTTATCATATGTACGCCCCCGGAGGACCTGTCAAAGTCTTTTCATGGTCAGAATTATGCTTAATTTAAGTACTTTACACAGTGTAAATTTCATCAAAATTGATGAAGCCATTTTGAAAATCTTTTGGAAAAACTGAAGAAAATTAAAAAATTTAACACCCTGTATCTTTGAAACGAAGCATCTGCGGACCCATGTTTATATAAACTTTTTGCCTTAGTTTCTTACAAGAAATCTCTCCTTGAGCGATATTTTTTTGAAACACCCTGTGTATACATCTATATATATATATATATATATATATATATATATATATATATATATATATATATATATATATATATATATATATATATATATATATATATATATATATATATATACATATATATATATATATATATATACAGGGTGTTCCTTAATGATATGCGAATATTTAAGGGTGGGAATCTACATGAAAAATTAATGAGAGTTTGCTTTATAAACTATGGTCCAAAAATGTTCCGTTACGAAAATACGGGGTGTTAAAGTTTTAGGAAAAAAATGGAAATTAATTAATATTTTCGAAACCGCTTGAGATATTTCAGTGATATTTAGTACGTGGCGACAGTTAATAAAGGTGCATATTTTTTAATACAAAAATACTTTTCAGCTTTAACAGTGGCGTGCGTACGGGCACTGACTTAGATATTTTTGAAGAAAAAAATGATAGGCCAATGGTTTTTCCAAAATAAAAATTATTTTTGAATTCACCGTTCAATTTGAAACGTAAGAGCTTTCTTGAGTTGTTTTCCTGCGATGCGCCGTTTTTGAGTATAAAAAATTGCACAATTATTATTAATTTAATAGGGAAAATTAAACACATTACGTGTTGGCATCTGCATGTAATGAATAACAACAACTGGCAAGTTACAACATTAACATAACATTACAACTAACATGGAACGAATATTACAAAAAATGAAAATGGCCTCCTTCACTTAAAATGCATGCTTCCGCCCTCCATCTCATGAAATTGTGCACCTGTTGAAATATCCCCGGAGTATTTTTTATTCTATCACATGCTGCAACTATTCTTTCTCTTAATTCCTCTCCAGTGTTAATGGGACTTGTGTACACTAGCGTCTTAAGATGGCCCCACAAAAAGAAATCTAAGCTGTTGAGGTCGGGGGACCTTGGTGCTCATTCTTGAGGCCCACCGCGGCCAATCCAACGATTTGGATAAACAGTTTGTAAATAATTTCGAACCACTACACTGGAATGTTCTGGTGGACCACCGTGCATTTACCACATAATATGGTTTCTTACTGCTATCGGAACATCCTCAAGCATTACACGCCTTGGAAAGTCTCTGGGAAGTAATGTCTGTACTTTTAAAATATGGTGCGGATATAACAAAAAATCTACTAAAATTCTCCAAACAATTTGATGGCAAATATTCAAGTTTCTAGCGATCTTCCTCGTACTCGTTTCAGGATGTTCTTCGACTTCGTGCAGCACCGCTTCCTCAATTTCAGGTTTTCTCACATTTAGAGGTCTACCTTCAGATGTACCTCTTCGGGCACTACCAGTTTCAACAAGACGACGATGAATATTAGAAAAGGTTCTAGTGTCTGGCAAAGCACGATTGGGATATCTCTCATTACGTCATTACCGTCGTCGAGGCCATAGACGTAATGCATTTCCGCCATTTCTGCATTTGATTAATTCACCATTTTTAATAAAATTGTAAAAATAAAATAAAATAAATAATTCACAGCGAACAGACTTGAACGACAGAGACTTACTAGAAAATGTCAGATGTAAAAAGCAAGTAACATATTCCACGGCAGCTAGATTTATTGCAAAATTGTATTCTTCAATAATTAGATTAATTTTCTCAGACAATACAACGGTTTTTATTTTTTTACTCAAAAACGGCGCATCGCCGGAAAACAACTCAAGAGAGCTCTTATGTTTCAAATGGAACGGTGAATTCAAAAATAATTTTTATTTGGGAAAGTGCCCGTACGCACGCCACTGTTAAAGCTGAAAATTATGTTTGTATTGAAAAATATGCACCTTTATTAATCCCAAGCGGTTTCGAAAATATTAATTAATTTCCATTTTTTTCCTAAAATTTTAACACCCCGTATTTCCGTAACGGAACATTTTTGGCCCATAGTTTATAAAGCAAACTATCATTAATATTTCATGTAGATTCACACGTTATTTTCACAAAAAATAAAATATATTATATAATACTTTTGGACGTTCCAGCAACGGCAGCTGTTCATCGGTGAGCACTAGGTTATGAGTTAGTAGTGTGGTTTACTTTTCTAATAAGTGCCACCCAGTCTGTATAACTTGCTTTAAGTGAAGAAGAATCCCCAGACTGGGAGATGAACTCTTATATTATTATATGTATATTAATACCGATTTAATTAAAAAAAAAGTTATTGATCAATACTAATTAAAAAAATAACATTTCTGATTGCAGACAATAAATTTCTAAATTGCCCCCACCCCAACTTAATTACGCATTCGAATAGTTGATTGATCAAAATTATAAAAATAAATATTTAAGACATGGCAGATCATATTTGATTGGTATTAATTTATACAAAAACATGGAATATACTGGCCTTTGCTATCAGCATATTTCTTTGGCAGGAAATGATCCATAAATGTTTGTCCGGAATTTCTCAGGAGCTAACCATGAAATACGTATTACTCGAGCAGGAAACATAAGTAGGTAGGAGGAAAGACGTACTTGAATATTGTACACCGGTGTGTACCTCAAGGAAAAAACTCTAGAATAATAATAATAATAAAAAAATAAGTAATGGCATGTTATACGTTGTTGAAGGTATCTTACCTCAAAATATATTTGAGAGTTTTTGAATCAAAATAGGCATTTCTTAACGAAAATACAGGAACTTGAAGGTAGATAAAGGCATATTCTAATGAAAGAACCGAATGAAGGCATGGAGGAATACGACTAATATACAATCTTCATCATTCAGCATCAGCACAGTGTCCAAAGAAACTGTTAATTAGGTAATACAAACTCTTAAGACATCAAAGAACCATTCTATAATAGAAAACTTAAGATACAAAAGCCCTATCTGGGTCAGGAAATGGTTCTCGTGTGTAAAACACCACACTCGACACCCCGGACTTGCAGGAAGTGTCCCTTTAGCAACAGGAAAAAGGCCCTTTTTGAACATTCCGCTCAGATTATTCTGAAACAGTACCTTGATGTTGATTTATTCCAAGTTAAAAAAGGATAGCAGTCAAAAACTCATTGTATGTGCATATTTACCTAAGCGACCAAATTTCTGCCAAAGACGAGATACGCAAACTCCATTATATTGATTTCTCACGATATTTTGACATCATATAAATCTTTTTAGAACTACGGTGGTACTAGCTTTATATATAGATCTGGCGAATGCGCTAGATAACGAAATAGTACCCATGTATGAACTTAAAATTAAATGATTTAAATTATGTCTGTCCTCCCGGTACCACCTGATAAAAATTTCACTAATTAAAATGTTAGGATCCATACCCGACCAGAGCAAAGAAAATGTGTATCTTGATTATCGATCTTATCGTTACTCCACTACTAAGCGTGTCTCTACGCGTTGCTCCAATATTAAACACTTTACTTAGATAATTCTTTGTTTTCTTCGCTTCGGTAGTAGGTATCACCGCTCTTATAGTTTATCATAGCTCTAACATAAATGCATGCTTAGACAGCTCGAGTGCCTAGCGTCGGCGGTTTTTTAAAAATCTTTTAATTAATGTATTCGGTATAGTCTCACTCTCAAAACTAAGACGAATCTTTTCGCACCTTATTCGACAGGCCTTGAAAATTTTTTGATTCAGACAATATGGCGTCTCGCGTCGCCATCTTGTATTTTTAACTTGATGTACCCTATGTGATTTGGGGGACTGAGCTGAATCTTATACCTTACTCGTTAAAATTGGCTGAGCCGCTTGGACTATATGGGCACAAGCATACATAAGCGTTGTTTTGTTTAAAATTTAGACCAGTTCTAGAACGGTTCGTAATTGCGTTTTCGAATTTTTACCGCTATATCTTGACTTGGATCAATTTGGAAATAAAGTGTATAATAGGATACAATGGAACAAAATTTTCAAAATTTTTTTTTAAATTTTGAATCAGTTCTGGCTAAAATACAACATCAAAAATCCGAGAACGCATTCGGGTCAAATATAGACAGCAGAATGACCCGTACAGCGTCAATATTCATATATGTATTACAAAAATTCCTGCGGATTGCTGACACCTGTTACTCATTAAAAGAAGACTACCGTAATTAACTTGTTAATTTAGTAGATTCTATTGTAGCAATATGGAAATATTGATGTACTGTAAAGTTATTTTCCGCGAAATTTTCAACAATTACGCTGAAAAGAAATCTTTGACGCATCACTGTTCTAATACAATCATAGCTACTACTTCTAGGGCTAGATATTTTCGTTTACATTCTATTGTAATACTATTTAAATAAAACTTTTTCAAAATAATTAAATAGAAACCTGAACAAGATAAGCAACATCCGAGTTGTAGAGTTATCACAAACAAAATGTTTGTTTACAATGCTGCACAATTTGACAAGCGTGTTACTTGTAAAGATTTTGTATTACTAGCATGTCTTGTAGGATATTGTAACTTGTTAAACAAAAAAAACAAATTGAAATACAAACCAGCTTTATTATTTTCTTCTTTTCTTAACTCTTCAACTTTAGATTTGCTGATTTCCGGCGCTTTTTCTAATTTATCCGTTTTACTTATTACGGACTCAATAGCATCATCAACACTACTTAATTTCATGGGCTTTTTGTTTTCCTTTAAAGAGTCCTTTTCAACGTTGTCTGAAAGAAAAACGGTACTATAATATAGGTTTCTTACACATCTTCCTTCATTCTTGTTGTTAGTGAATATATACCATTAATCTGGTAAAGAAATAAACGTTTTTGGTAGATTGATAATAAACATTAAGGGCGGGTTTATCAGTGTACAGGGTGTCCGAGATAAGACGCCCTATCTCCTTATATGGAAAACTGTAAGAGATACTTTAAAAATGTTTAAAATAAAAGTTTCTTAATTTTACCTGATGTTTTAATTTACTTCGATTTTATTTACACAGGGTGTTTTATTTTTCGTGGGCAGGTACGCACTTTATTATTTTCAATGGCACACCCTATATATTAATACATATTTGAATAGTGCCTTTAAAGGGCGAGTTCAATAATATATAGCAGTATGGGTCTATACAGCGTTTCGGATTTATTTGCAATTACCTTCAGTTTTTGACATATCTGTATATCATTAGGTTATTTACATGCTTTTTAAAATTCTGCTTGCGCCACAAAAAAAAATACTAAAATGTACCTCATTTACAGCTTAAAGTAAAAATTTAAAAATAAAGGGATGTTACAGTGTTGCCATGTTCCGCATATTGGGAAATTACTTGACTTTTTTAAATGGAACCCCCTGCATATTATGTCAATTCTAAATAGGGAATTCAAAGACGAATTAACTGATGTATAACAACATGGGTCTATTAGTCTCTATTTCTGACTTATTGGCGATTTTCTTCAGCATGTAATTTATATTTAAATAAAAAATAAAAATGGTTTAATTTCTCTTATGTTTATTTTATAAATAATGTTTATCTCTTGCGTTAGGTAACGTGGGACATTACCCATTTAAAATATAATCTAGTTTACTGTCAAAGTGATTTTCTAAAATATACTCGTTCTCGAAATGGTGATATATGCACACATAAAAAAAAATTCTAGGTGGTATATTACAAAGAGTGCCATGCACGAAACAAAAAGACTACCTATGTAAATGTCAAATCTGATATTGTATACTTGACAATAGTCAGCTAGAATTTCGTAAACATAAAAATTTCATTTAAGACATATTCAGAAGAAGAGCGTTTAGATTTCTATTTGTGTTATATTAAAAACAATCGGAGTGTTGCGTTAACAGTAAGAGAATATCATGGCAGATATCCACAACGGAGAATTATTATTACAGAAAAATTATTCAAAGAATTGAGTACGATTTAACACGTTCGCTACCAAGCGTCCCTTATATGAGTCGCAAGAAATTTTTTAATAGACCACCGGTCTCATATATGAGTCGGCTGCTATGCTAAACTAAACTGCCATTTAAAAAGTAACAATCCCAGCGAGCGTATTAAAGTCTTTGATGCGGTCTATGGGCAAGTCCGACTCACATCTGGGACGAGTGGTCTGTGCGTACTAGTACTTTTGGTTGATTTGTAGCTAGTCACGCCACATGTTTGTGCTGCGTTGTTCTGTGTTTATGTATGGGTTTTTAAAAATGGAAAGACACAAGAGAGGTGCTTGTAATACCCACATTACATTCAGCTGGCTCTGACAAGTGCACCAACAGATGAGGTTTAGAAAAAGAAAAGCCCACAGCTATACATTACCATACGAAGAAAGACCGTTCGATGGTATCTAAAGGTTTTTTTTTCACTTGGTAGATGTTTGTCTATGGCATGGTACTTACATATACAATAAAACTAAACCAAAGAAAACTACCTACTTTCACTTCAGGGAAATGGAAATATTAGGCTTTTTAAAGCTAAATACAGCAAATGCACCCAAAAAAACTAAGCCAAAAAGAAAGAAGCATTACTCTAAAAAAACTAAGAAAAGAAAGTGTCGTGCTTGTTCTTCAAAACAAAAGAGATGTCAGACATTTGTTGTCTGTGAAGATTGCGAGGACAAAAACGTTCAAACGATTGGGCTATGTGTGGATCCCTGCTTCAAGGAGTAACATGACGGCAGTGATTAGGTTACTTTGTTTCTTCAAATTGTGTTCTTTTATTTTTTTTTTCTTTTAATAAATTATTTTTTTGGTTACCATAAACACTACTTAGTTATATAATCGTTAATATAACATTTTTTTACTTCTATGTAGACATCTAATAAATACGTAACTCAAAATAATTGTTTTTATCGCGTGTCCCATATATGAGCCACGTGGTCAATTTATTGTTGGTTTACACAATATAAAAAAAATTCTGTCTCATATATGAGCCAGATCAAAATAATAAAAAATATCCCCCAGGAACTCCATATTAATATTTTTTAAGCATTAATGTCAATAATACTTTGCATTTTCGTTACTATTGCATAATTATTTATATTCGATCTGTGGGGTCGAAATCCAAATACCCCATTGGTAGCGAACGTGTTTTAAAAAATCATGGTGTTTTGAAATACAAGAAAAGGTATAAGCCAAGGAACACATTAACAGAAGAGACACAATTAAACATATTACTTTATTTTGAAGAAAGTGAAGAAAATTCCCTAAATGATGCAAAGAGAGATTTGGCAATTGCTAGATCAACAATTTATGATTCCATCGTGATAAGCAAATATCAGCCCTTCAAATTTGAAAGGTGCAACACTTAGGACCAGATGACAAACCTTGACGACTGGAATTTTATATGTTACTGAAGTTTGCCGCCATGCAGCCTCAAACGGAGCGGGAGCCGTCGACGTACTAACTTCTAGATAACGACAATAATGAATTATATTTGTATACTTTAATTTACGTTTTATAACTTAACGTTAAGGCCTTTAGTGTATTTAGAAGTTATAAAACAAACTGTAAACAATATTTCCTAAACCTTAAATATGTTATAACGTTTCGAAGCAGGTCCGGGAAGGTGCGAGTGCAGTATTATAGAAATCTCGAAGATAATATCTTCCCACTTTTCTCAAAAACACGAAAAAAGTACCTCTTTTTTATTTTTGAAAATCAAAGGTAATCCCAAAAGACACAAGAGAAAAAATTTTGAGCGATTTAAAAGTTATGGAACACTTCGATGAAGGACCGGGAAGGCGTGAAAGAAATATTATAGAAAACACGTAACAGATCATATTTTCCCACTTTTCTCAAAAATACGAAAAAAGTACCTCTTTTTTATTTTTCAAAATCAAAGCTAATCCCAAAAGACATATGAGAAAAAATTTTGAGCCATTTAAAAGTTATGGAACACTTCGATGCAGGACCGGGAAGGCGCGAAAGCAATATTATAGAAAACACGTAACAGATCATATTTTCCCACTTTTCTCAAAAATACGAAAAAAGCACCTCTTTTTTATTTTTTAAAATCAAAGGTAATCCCACTTTTAAAGGTAATCCCAAAAGACATAAGAGAAAAATTTTTGAGCCATTTAAAAGTTATGGAACACTTCGATGCAGGACCGGGAAGGCGCGAAAGCAATATTATAGAAAATACGTAACAGATCATATTTTCCCACTTTTCTCAAAAATACGAAAAAAGTACCTCTTTTCTATTTTTTAAAATCAAAGGTAATCCCAAAAGACATAAGAGAAAAAATTTTGAGCCATTTAAAAGTTATGGAACACTTCGATGCGGGACCGGGAAGGCGCGAACTCAATATTATAGAAAACACGTAACAAACCATATTTTCCCACTTTTCTCAAAAATACGAAAAAAGTACCTCTTTTTTATTTTTGAAAATCAAAGGTAATCCCAAAAGACACAAGAGAAAAAATTTTGAGCCATTTAAAAGTTATGGAACACTTCGATGCAGGACCGGGAAGGCGCGAATTCAATATTATAGAAAACACGTAACAGACTATATTTTCCCACTTTTCTCAAAAATACGAAAAAAGCACCTCTTTTTTATTTTTGAAAATCAAAGGTGATCCTAAAAGACACAAGAGAAAAAATTTTGAACCATTTAAAAGTTATGGAACACTTCGATGCAGGACCGGGAATGCGCGAGTGCTGTATTATAAAAAAAACTCGTAAGAGAGCATATTTTCCCACTTTTCTGAAAAACACGAAAAAAGTACCTCTTTTTTATTTTTGAAAATCAAAGGTAATCCTAAAAGAAACAGGAGAAAAAATTTTGAGCGATTTAAAAGTTATGGAACACTTCGATGCAGGACCGGGAAGGCGTGAAAGCAATATTATAGAAAACACGGAACAGATCATATTTTCCCACTTTTCTCAAAAATACGAAAAAGGTACCTCTTTTTCATTTTTGAAAATCAAAGGTAATCCCAAAAGATATAAGAGAAAAAAATTTGAGCGATTTAAAAGTTATGGAACACTTCGATGCAGGACCGGGAATGCGCGAGTGCTGTATTATAAAAAAACTCGTAAGGAGCATATTTTCCCACTTTTCTGAAAAACACGAAAAAAGTACATCTTTTGTATTCTTGTAAATCAAAGGTAATCCTAAAAGACACAACAGGAAAAATTTTGAGTCATTTAAAAGTTATGGAACACTTCGATGCAGGACCGGGAAGGCGCGAATGCAATATTATAGAAAACACGTAACTGATCACATTTTTCCACTTTTCTCAAAAATACGAAAAAGCTACCTCTTTTTTATTTTTGAAAATCAAAGGTAATCCTAAAAGACACAAGAGAAAAAATTTTGAGCGATTTAAAAGTTATGGAACACTTCGATGCAGGACCGGGAAGGCGCGAATGCAATATTATAGAAAACACGTAACTGATCACATTTTTCCACTTTTCTCAAAAATACAAAAAAAGTACCTCTTTTTTATTTTTTAAAATCAAAGGTGATCCTAAAAGACACAAAAGAAAAAATTTTGAGCGATTTAAAAGTTATGGAACACTTCGATGCAGGACCGGGAAGGCGTGAAAGCCATATAATAGAAATCACGTAACAGATCATATTTTCCCACTTTTCTCAAAAATACGAAAAAAGTAACTCTTTTTTATTTTTTAAAATCAAACGTAATCCCAAAAGACATAAGAGAACAAATTTTGAGCCATTTAAAAGTTATGGAACACTTCGATGCAGGACCGGGAAGGCGCGAACTCAATATTATAGAAAACATGTAACAGACCATATTTTCCAACTTTTCTCAAAAATGCGAAAAAAGTAAATCTTTTTTATTTTTGAAAATCAAAGGTAATCCCAAAAGACATAAGAGAAAAAATTTTGAGCGATTTAAAAGTTATGGAACACTTCGATGCAGGACCGGGAAGGCGTGAAAGCAATATTATAGAAAACACTTAACAGACCATATTTTACCACTTTTCTCAAAAATACGAAAAAAGTACCTCTTTTTTAATTTTGAAATTCAAAGGTAATCCTAAAAGACACAAGAGAAAAAATTTTGAGCCATTTAGAAGTTATGGAACACTTCGATGCAAGACCGGGAAGGCGCGAATTCAATATTATAGAAAACACGTAACAGACCCTATTTTACCACTTTTCTCAAAAATACGAAAAAAGTACCTCTTTTTTATTTTTTAAAATCAAAGGTGATCCTAAAAGACACAAAAGAAAAAATTTTGAGCGATTTAAAAGTTATAGAACACTTCGATGCAGGACCGGGAAGGCGTGAAAGCCATATAATAGAAATCACGTAACAGATCATATTTTCCCACTTTTCTCAAAAATACGAAAAAAGTAACTCTTTTTTATTTTTTAAAATGAAACGTAATCCCAAAAGACATAAGAGAAAAAATTTTGAGCCATTTAAAAGTTATGGAACACTTCGATGCAGGACCGGGAAGGCGCGAACTCAATATTATAGAAAACATGTAACAGACCATATTTTCCAACTTTCTCAAAAATACGAAAAAAGTACCTCTTTTTTATTTTTGAAAATCAAAGGTAATCCCAAAAGACATAAGAGAAAAAATTTTGAGCGATTTAAAAGTTATGGAACACTTCGATGCAGGACCGGGAAGGCGTGACAGCAATATTATAGAAAACACTTAACAGACCATATTTTACCACTTTTCTCAAAAATACGAAAAAAGTACCTCTTTTTTATTTTTTAAAATCAAAGGTGATCCTAAAAGACACAAAAGAAAAAATTTTGAGCGATTTAAAAGTTATGGAACACTTCGATGCAGGACCGGGAAGGCGTGAAAGCCATATAATAGAAATCACGTAACAGATCATATTTTCCCACTTTTCTCAAAAATACGAAAAAAGTAACTCTTTTTTATTTTTTAAAATCAAACGTAATCCCAAAAGACATAAGAGAACAAATTTTGAGCCATTTAAAAGTTATGGAACACTTCGATGCAGGACCGGGAAGGCGCGAACTCAATATTATAGAAAACATGTAACAGACCATATTTTCCAACTTTTCTCAAAAATGCGAAAAAAGTAAATCTTTTTTATTTTTGAAAATCAAAGGTAATCCCAAAAGACATAAGAGAAAAAATTTTGAGCGATTTAAAAGTTATGGAACACTTCGATGCAGGACCGGGAAGGCGTGAAAGCAATATTATAGAAAACACTTAACAGACCATATTTTACCACTTTTCTCAAAAATACGAAAAAAGTACCTCTTTTTTAATTTTGAAATTCAAAGGTAATCCTAAAAGACACAAGAGAAAAAATTTTGAGCCATTTAGAAGTTATGGAACACTTCGATGCAAGACCGGGAAGGCGCGAATTCAATATTATAGAAAACACGTAACAGACCCTATTTTACCACTTTTCTCAAAAATACGAAAAAAGTACCTTTTTTTTATTTTTTAAAATCAAAGGTGATCCTAAAAGACACAAAAGAAAAAATTTTGAGCGATTTAAAAGTTATAGAACACTTCGATGCAGGACCGGGAAGGCGTGAAAGCCATATAATAGAAATCACGTAACAGATCATATTTTCCCACTTTTCTCAAAAATACGAAAAAAGTAACTCTTTTTTATTTTTTAAAATTAAACGTAATCCCAAAAGACATAAGAGAAAAAATTTTGAGCCATTTAAAAGTTATGGAACACTTCGATGCAGGACCGGGAAGGCGCGAACTCAATATTATAGAAAACATGTAACAGACCATATTTTCCAACTTTCTCAAAAATACGAAAAAAGTACCTCTTTTTTATTTTTGAAAATCAAAGGTAATCCCAAAAGACATAAGAGAAAAAATTTTGAGCGATTTAAAAGTTATGGAACACTTCGATGCAGGACCGGGAAGGCGTGACAGCAATATTATAGAAAACACTTAACAGACCATATTTTACCACTTTTCTCAAAAATACGAAAAAAGTACCTCTTTTTTAATTTTGAAATTCAAAGGTAATCCTAAAAGACACAAGAGAAAAAATTTTGAGCCATTTAGAAGTTATGGAACACTTCGATGCAAGACCGGGAAGGCGCGAATTCAATATTATAGAAAACACGTAACAGACCATATTTTACCACTTTTCTCAAAAATACGAAAAAAGTACCTCTTTTTTAATTTTCAAAATCAAATGTAATCCTAAAAGACACAAGAGAAAAAATTTGAGCCATTTAAAAGTTATGGAACACTTCGATGCAGGACCGGGAAGGCGCGAATGCAATATTATAGAATAATAATACACCACTCGCGCCTTCCCGGTCCTGCATCGAAGTGTTCCATAACTTTTAAATGACTCAAAACTTTTTCTCTTGTGTCTTTTGGGATTGCCTTTGATTTTCAAAAATAAAAGAGGTACTTTTTTCGTATTTTTGAGAAAAGTGCAAAATATGATGTTACGTGTTTTCTATAATATTGCATTCAATATGGTCTGTTACATGTTTTCTATAATATTGAGTTCGCGCCTTCCCGGTCCTGCATCGAAGTGTTTCATAACTTTTAAATGACTCAAAACTTTTCTCTTGTGTCTTTTGGGATTGCCTTTGATTTTCAAAAATAAAAGAGGTACTTTTTTCGTATTTTTGAGAAAAGTGGAAAAATATGATGTTACGTGTTTTCTATAATATTGCATTCGCGCCTTCCCGGTCCTGAATCGAAGTGTTCCATAACTTTTAAATGGCTCAAAATTTTTTCTCTTGTGTCTTTTGGGATTACCTTTGATTTTCAAAAATAAAAAAGAGGTACTTTTTTCGTATTTTTGAGAAAAGTGGGAAAATATGGTCTGATACGTGTTTTCTATAATATTGAATTCGCGCCTTCCCGGTAATGCATCGAAGTGTTCCATAACTTTTAAATGGCTCAAAATTTTTTCTCTTATGTCTTTTGGGATTACCTTTGATTTTAAAAAATAAAAAAGAGGTACTTTTTCGTATTTTTTGAGAAAAGTGGGAAAATATGATCTGTTCCGTGTTTTCTATAATATTGCTTTCACGCCTTCCCGGTCCTGCATCGAATTGTTCCATAACTTTTAAATCGCTCAAAATTTTTTCTCCTGTGTCTTTTAGGATTACCTTTGATTTTCAAAAATAAAAAAGAGGTACTTTTTTCGTATTTTTGAGAAAAAAGGGAAAATATGGTCTGTTACGTGTTTTCTATAATATTGAATTCACGCCTTCCCGGTCGCATATTTACAGATGCTAGCATGTGTTGACACCAGGGTGTTGAAATCAGCGAGGGTTTGGAAAAACAGTACATTTACAAATGCTAGCAGATTTGGACACCAGAGGCGATCAGAGTGTTGAAACCAGTGAGCGTTTGCAGTGGGCATACATTTACAGATGCTAACTGATGTTGACACCGGTATTAAATTGACACTATAATAATATGTAATTCCGCAATCAAAGATTCAACTTTTAAAACTCTGGGAGGATTTTGCCATTATTAAAAGCAATTCCAAATTAAGATTACTTCATGTCCCGCAGTTTTAATGTTTTTGATGCGAGTGTTTTGATGGAGACACCGTGTTGCCAAATTTACAAGTAGTTTTTCCCACAAATTTTTATATCAGCTTTAAAAGGTGTATTGGCAACGGGTTAGGGCTCTGTTACTATTTAATTATTTTTTTGTGAAATTTTGGCATTAAAGCTGTTCTTATAAATAATATAATTTCTTCTTGTGGCCATAGAGTTGTAAAATACGTTCTCCGACAGGTTTGTTCAGTTTTAGCTTTCATCAGTATCTTTTTTTAAATTTTTATCTTTGCCGAGTTCTTTTACTGCGACTGCGCGATTCGTATTGGTATAAAATTTTGGTAGCACCGCATACACCTGACATTTTATTAAAAAAGATACTGATGAAACCTAAAACTGAGCAAACCTGTCCGAGAGCGTATTTCACAACTGACTTTATTATGCAATTTTAATTTCTGCACCTTGTAGGGCCGATCTGGGTTAGCTTTTATTTCTTATTCATCTTAACATCTCACAAAACCAGCCTAATGCTGAAGGGCATGGATCTGCTCATTAACCTAATATTTTATTTTTATTTTGTTCGTTTGCTTTAATAAATATATTTTTTCAATATTCCAACAACGTTTTATTGTTATTTTCCGCACAGGCACAATCATGGAAAAAGGTTATCTACTGCTCAGGTTATCTAAAACTGGTTTCAACACTATGATCGCCTCTGGTGTCCAAATCTGCTAGCATTTGTAAATGTACTGTTTTTCCAAACCCTCGCTGATTTCAACACCCTGGTGTCAACACATGCTAGCATCTGTAAATATGCTTCCCGGTCCTGCATCGAAGTGTTCCATAAGTTTTAAATGGCTCAAAATTTTTTCTCTTGTGTCTTTCAGGATCACCTTTGATTTTCAAAAATAAAAAAGAGGTACTTTTTTCGTATTTTTGAGAAAAGTGGAAAAATATGATCTGTTACGTGTTTTCTATAATATTGCATTCGCGCCTTCCCGGTCCTGCATTGAAGTGTTCCATAACTTTTAAATGACTCAAAATTTTTTCTGTTGTGCTTTAGGATTGATTACCTTTGATTTACAAGAATAAAAAAGAGGTACTTTTTTCGTGTTTTTCAGAAAAGTGGGAAAATATGCTCTCTTACGAGTTTTTTTTATAATACAGCACTCGCGCATTCCCGGTCCTGCATCGAAGTGTTCCATAACTTTTAAATGGTTCAAAATTTTTTCTCTTGTGTCTTTTAGGATTACCTTTGATTTTCAAAAATAAAAAAGAGGTACTTTTTTCGTATTTTTGAGAAAAGTGGGAAAATATAGTCTGGTATGTGTTTTCTATAATATTGAATTCGCGCCTTCCCGGTCCTGCATCGAAGTGTTCCATAACTTTTAAATGGCTTAAAATTTTTTCTCTTGTGTCTTTTGGGATTACCTTTGATTTTAAAAAATAAAAAAGAGGTACTTTTTTCGTATTTGTGAGAAAAGTGGGAAAATATCATCTGTTACGTGTTTTCAATAATATTGCTTTCGCGCCTTCCCGGTCCTGCATCGAAGTGTTCCATAACTTTGAAATGGCTCAAAATTTTTTCTCTTATGTCTTTTGGGATTACCTTTGATTTTAAAAAATAAAAAAGAGGTACTTTTTTCGTATTTTTGAGAAAAGTGGGAAAATATGGTCTGTTACGTGTTTTCTCTACTATTGAATTCGCGCCTTCCCGGTCCTGCATCGAAGTGTTCCATAACTTTTAAATGGCTCAAAATTTTTCCTCTTATGTCTTTTGGGATTACCTTTGATTTTAAAAAATAAAAAAGAGGTACTTTTTTCGTATTTTTGAGAAAAGTGGGAAAATATGATCTGTTACGTGTTTCCTATAATATTGCTTTCGCGCCTTCCCGGTCCTGCATCGAAGTGTTCCATAACTTTTAAATGGCTCAAAATTTTTTCTCTTATGTCTTTTGGGATTACCTTTGATTTTAAAAAATAAAAAAGAGGTACTTTTTTCGTATTTTTGAGAAAAGTAGGAAAATATGATCTGTTACGTGTTTTCTATAATATGGCTTTCACGCTTTCCCGGTCCTGCATCGAAGTGTTCCATAACTTTTAAATCGCTCAAAATTTTTTCTCTTGTGTCTTTTAGGATTACCTTTGATTTTCAAAAATAAAAAGAGGTACTTTTTTCGTATTTTTGAGAAAAGTGTGAAAATATGGTCTGTTACATGTTTTCTATAATATTGAATTCACGCCTTCCCGGTCCTGCATCGAAGTGTTCCATAACTTTTAAATGGCTCAAAATTTTTTCTCTTGTGTCTTTTAGGATCACCTTTGATTTTCAAAAATAAAAAAGAGGTACTTTTTTCGTATTTTTGAGAAAAGTGGAAAAATATGATCAGTTACGTGTTTTCTATAATATTGCATTCGCGCCTTCCCGGTCCTGCATCGAAGTGTTCCATAACTTTTAAATGACTCAAAATTTTTCCTGTTCTGTCTTTTAGGATTACCTTTGATTTACAAGAATAAAAAAGACGTACTTTTTTCGTGTTTTTCAGAAAAGTGGGAAAATATGCTCTCTTAGGAGTTTTTTATAATACAGCACTCGCGCATTCCCGGTCCTGCATCGAAGTGTTCCATAACTTTTAAATCGCTCAAAATTTTTTCTCTTATGTCTTTTGGGACTACCTTTGATTTTCAAAAATAAAAAAGAGGTACTTTTTTCGTATTTTTGAGAAAAGTGGGAAAATATGGTCTGTTACGTGTTTTCTATAATATTGAGATCGCGCCTTCCCGGTCCTGCATCGAAGTGTTCCATAACTTTTAAATCGCTCAAAATTTTTCTCTTGTGTCTTTTAGGATTACCTTTGATTTTCAAAAATAAAAAAGAGGTACTTTTTTCGTATTTTTGAGAAAAGTGGGAAAATATGGTCTGTTACGTGTTTTCTATAATATTAGAAATATATAGAAAATTTATGAATTATTCAGATATTTCAGCGATTTGCTTGGTTTTCAAATGATTTACATCTTGGAACGGGTTGCTAGAGTGAATTTGGTTCTCTTATTGTCGAAAGTGCGTACTAAAATTGCCCTTTTCTTTATAAATTTGCGAAAAAGCTCCGAAATAAATTCATAGCATAAAATTTAGTTGTCTTATTCTTACAGTTGTCAGTTTAAAACTTTTGGTTGTCAAATTAGACCGGACTAGCGTTGGAGAATCTGGCTGAAAATGTTTAAACATGTGTTTTACAGTTTTTAATAAATCAACCCCTAAGGGGGTGAAATGGGGGTCAAAGTTTGTAATGGAGTAAAATTGTTATGAATGAACACTTAAAAAGTGCACACAGCCTTCACACTTTCCTTAAAATTGTTATACGTCGGACGAAGTCGCGGGCGAAAGCTAGTATGTATACCATACGAGACAAGACTCTCACCCTGTGACTTGAAAAGAGTCTAGAGAGACGCCAGAGGGAGTCACTTATATTATTCCTATATAAAATAAGTAATATGATTTGCTGCAGTGAGCTGGTTGAGGCTGGAGGCTGTGTTGCTTTGTGTATCAACCAGAAGGACTAAACAGACTCAGTAATTCGTTGAACACACTTATCGGACCAATTATGGTGAAAGTCATTTTTTGACACAATGTTTGGAAATTATAATAGATATTTTTCATTGTACGACTTATTCAATACTTCACTTGATAACTTAAGGAGAGATCTGTGCTGACATACTAAGGTGATATTTTCTTTATCCTGTAATTTTAGTTGTATACAATTTAGAACATTATGTAATTCGATTGTGTATATTATCTGAATAAATAAATAAATAATAACTGTGTACGCAAAATTTCACTTTAATAAAATGTGTTTTCCTGGGTGATGCGCTTTTTTCTTGTCTTGCAGTATAATAAGTATTTTAACTTTTATTTGTAAGTTAATTATTTTGTAATATATACTTCAAGTTAAATTTATCATTTCACTATTTAATATTTATTTATTTTCGTTTAGAGATCACAAAGACATACAATATGAAAAGTAACAAATAAATATAAATAATATAATGTAATATTAGTTCATTGGTAAGGAACTTGTCGATGTATGTTTTCCCTTACATTTTTTTGTTACTTCGGAAACCTATAGGAAGATAATTGTATATTCGCCCTCCTATACGTACACTGCGTTCAGAAATTCAGTACAAATATTTTGGTGCAATCAGCCAATGTTGCAGTAGTAAATCTTTGGTTGAAACTACAATGCAGCGTAATTTGGGCACAATTTTGGTGGCTATGATATATTGAATACTAGTACTTGGCTAATTTGAAATGCTAGAAAACTACTTTTGGCCTATTTCAAATTATTAAAATATTTGTAATGTTTAAATAAGGCATTTAAAACTCATTACTGTTGAATTAAGGGTGTCAGGATTTTCCGCTGATGAAGCTTTCTGAGTTTCCCCAGTTTGCCAGAGTTGAAATTACAAATTTGCAGGTCTGTATAATATTATTTATGATTATTGCTACTGTTATTATTATTTAATTTCCAAAAACTAATTTGTTTCAAGGATTGTTCAGATAAATGATGCGATTTTTATTACATAACCGATTTGGGTAGAACACGGTTGGGTGGGCGCTCAAGGTATCATTTGTAGCGACTATGGGTATTTACCTGAAGAATTAAAATCGGTCCGCTTTTCATCCAAAAGCTCCTTTATCGCCATTTTCTGTGGATCTAAAAGCCTTCTTTTTTTTACTTGAATCTTATCATGACTAAATAACTTCTTCTTAATAGCCTGATGCATACTAATATTTGGTTTGGCAACAATTTCTTTCTAAAAGAATAAAATTAAGAAATAAAGGATTAAATCTTTAAAAATAACAGATCAGTATTATTCCGTTATTTATTAAATTAAAGAAGCAATAAATAAAGATTCTTTCGAAGATAGTCTTCATTTGAAGACGCGTGTTAAAGTCATTGGTTAGAATCTTATGAAACTCACTTTGAAATCTCAAAATCTTAAATAGTATATTTGAGATACTACTACTACTATCTGTTGGTTCTCTTATGGTTACGAATCATTAATTTTTTTTTTGTTATTCTACTACATTTGTTGTTTTACTTTCACTTGTATCCACTATTATAGAATCTATAACACTGCAATAAAATGACAGAATTTTTTGTCACTCGGATGGTGTTATGAGATTTCTATTACTTACTATGAACACAATTAAGAAAATCGCTGGGTCAGGTCAGGTTTTTTGAAGAAACTGTTACATTTATTTTTATAAAATCTTACAGGCAATTTGAAGTTCCTTTTTTAAATTTGTGGGTACTTTTTCTAGAATGACTGGCTTTTGTCTTGTACTAATTTGCAACAAACGAACAACAAAAACTAATATGTTTTCAATTACCTTGTCTTTCAGTCCATCTGAACTATTTTCACTAGCAGCATCTTCATCTGTTGTATCCAATGCTCTCTAAAAAGAATAATTTATTTTGTTTTTATGTTAATGCTCAGGTAAAATACTGAAAAACAGAAGACAATAATGGAACGAATTCATGTGAAAAGTAAGATTTGTTCCACCTGCAACAAGAAATCAGCGATCGTTTTTGATCATAAATAGACTCGCCTAGAAGAAGAATATTGCAAGTTGCGTAACAGCGGATTTCTAACGAATCTAACTGGTGAAGCATAGTTGTTCAAATAATTTAATCAATTTAAACGAATTATAGTAATGTAACAGCAGTCATGTTAATGTTATTGGCAAAGATGACTTCAAACGTCAATTAAATTAATTATGAATGATTCAAATTGTTTAACAACATGCTGATTGTTCCCGATAGTTAAAAACTGTCAAGTACTGCTTGCTGGAACAGAGATTTAACTTTAAAAGAATACATCTCCTGCAATAAAAAACTTTAAGTTTCAATTCAAAGTAGATATAAAAATAAGCAAGACGATCTGCAGTCAAATTATGACATGTTCAAGGGTAACAAAAACAAATTAAGATCTATATTTACGCGTTCAGTTACTGTCCTAACTCCTGATTTATTACAAATTTGAAATATATATTTTGATAATGCAGAATTTGGTGGCTCACGGTACTCGTTTTAGAATTACAGTTATCGATTTTATTCCCGTACATGATTATGTAGATTTGAAAGTTATTATGTTGTTCTATAACAATCATCATTTTAGTCAAAATTTGGTGTCTTTGACGCCCATTGTGTAAACACCGAAATACATTAAGAGTGTATTATAAGAGTGACATAACTAACAATACCAACATGAAGAATTTCCGTTTCTTCTTGTCGAACTTGCTATAATAAAAAACAACCATAAGTTCGTGTCCCATTGTGACTGCAACAGTTAAAATATAAGGAGCAAAGTGTGATGTTGTATACACTATATTGCATATGTCTGAAATAAGGTTTTTGCAATGCCATAGACAAACTCATAACCCAAATATATGTAACATTTCTCTTTTAGTTGGAGGTAAATAATAAAGTACAGAAAATACCTTTCTCTTGGGCATAGTTTCATTCTCCTCTTCTTCACTCTCGCTTTCCTCTTCTGAACTACTAGATGATACTTCTGAAGTTGCTTCGTTATCAGCCTTAAATTCTAATGCGCCACTATTAATATAGAAACCGCCACGGACTGTAGTTACGTTCGGAGGTATCATTTCATCATATCCATCTGTGTTGTCAATAAAGGAATCTGTTTCATCATAGCCTGCTCCGATGTCTGCATAATCATCTTTGCGGCCTTTGCGCTTTTTTTTGCCATCTCCACTCACTCCGGAGCCCTAAAAATAGAACATATTTACTATTAAATGTACAACACTATATGGAAGAACCATCTCCCCCATTAAAACTGCGTTTCAGTGGTCTAAAGTCTACTAATTGAATTTTTTGTTTCTGTAGCCTTTTCTCGTTTTTAACTTGACATACGGCCTATTAGAACTTTTAAAAATTTTTACTACAATTTTACATTTTTAGTTTTCACAAAAAGCACTTTTTGGGTTTTAGCTGCACCTTGGAGAAAAAAATTACACTAAAAAGAAATGGGTTACTTGAAGTTAAAATATTGCGATTTAGTCAAACTTGTTGACTCCAGAAGTTTGGGGGGGGGGGAGGTAAAATGTATATAATATGTCATAGGAAATGCATTTTATAAAGTCCCGATGACTTCTTAGTGTTATTGTAAAACAGTTTATTAGTGGCGTGTAGTACGATATAACGCTGGCGGAAATATGAAAGAATTTCCTAGTTTTTCATAATTAACTACTTCAAACTAACTTAAATGACCCAAAACTAACTGAAATAGATATAAAAATGCATGTGTTGCTTTGAAGGTACTGGGTTAAACAGTTACATGGAAACATAGGAGTCATTTGGGATTGCGTACTTTTCTCAGTAGGTATCTCACTTTGATCATCCCAATGTGAATACCTCGAAAATTAGAATCGTCAAAGCAGTCCCTTTTCACGTGAATGTCTACAAATAATCAGTGGCGGCTCGTGAGGTATTAAACTGGGTGTTCAACTCGGTGGTTATACAAGAAAAATACGAAGAGAAATACTGCAAAAAATGCATACCAATTAAAGCATATCTATGTAAAAAGTCCATTCCCCTGTTCTTCATTTTTGCAAAAACTTCAATTACGCGATTAAAATTTAAAATCTGGTACTGCATTTTAATCAAAATAACCTCGAAAATAACCTACTACCACTACTAGTCATCGGGGCTCCCGCGTATATCACCATTCTATCAGCTGACTACTGATATGATTCAGGTGCATTGTGCAGTGCACGCCAGAACGCTAAAATTTGCATCATTTTGATACGACTATGTTTTGTCTCACGCGCCGGACTCCTCCAACACACGGTCTTTACCGATACTCTCGGCGTTCAGTTCTGATATAGAACGCGCTAGAGCTCGTATTAATGTTAATGTTAGACGGTGAAAGAAAAGAGCTTGACTGTTATAAAAATACAAAAATATATTACACAGTAATAGAAGTAAATGTAAAATTTGAAGTTATAATAAAAAAATTAAAACAAAGTATGGTTGATGTGTAATAGTATAATAGTATCGTTACAGGTATAGAGAACCATCTTTTTGCGTAGATTTTTAGGGTGTTCACTGCACAATTGATCCTACACAAAAACCGCCACTGCAAATAATATTAAAATGTTTAGCCGCTATACAGTGTGTGTGGTGTTTGGTAACGAACGGTACCTTAGCAATGGTTTTCCTGGCTCAATTTAGATCGATTTAATCTAAATTATCATGGTACCAAAGTTGATAATAAGATTGATACAGGGTGTTTGTCTTATATTTTTAATGATGTTTTGAAACATACTAAATAAATTCACAAAATTTGGTCAGCATGGGTATTTTGGGATGGGAAAAGCAAATCCGTTCTCAAATTTGCTGTATTTTGTAGGGGGGCCACATATGGCATTAAATGTCATTTGAAAACGTCCCAACTTTTTTGTGCTTCAATGTACAGAATTTTTGAATAGAAATTCTTATTCCTCAACCTTCTTTACTTAAAAAAGGTATACTTTATTAATGTCGCTAGAAGCAACTGCATTTGAATTTGGTGTTGCACAGAATAAATAAGAAATAAAAAATTTTAGTATCAACAAAAAATAAACCTTTTTATTAAGGAAATGCAAACATCACGTGAAAATGAAAAAAGAACAAATAAAACACGAATGAACAATAAAAAATAAATTGCTAAAAATGAACTCATGGCATTTTGAAGACTGGATTGCAAATAAAATAATTAATATACATAAAATAAAGGTGAATAAATTCAATCATTTTTCAGCAAATGCAATGTACATTTGTGACATCTTTCTAGAAAATTTCTGTTAATTGCAAAAAAAGTTGGATGTAAATTTCGAACGGCATTTGCTGCAGCTAATCTCCTTTGTCAAAGCTCATCCAGCGTATTGATGACTGCAGCTGAATACACAAGATGTTTTATGTATCCTCAGAAGTAAAAATCAAGTGGATTCGAGTCAGGCCTACGGGGAGGCCATGGATGTTCACTGCCTCGCCCAGTCCAGCGGTGAGGAAACACCTTATCTAAGTAATTTTCTACTTCGTAGGGATAATGTGGGGAAGCGCCATCATGTAAGTACCACATGTCAAGACGAACGTGTAAGGGAACATCTGCTTATAATTGAAACAAATCGTTCCTGAGAAAATCTAAATAATTTTGTGCGTTCAGCCGTACAGGCAGCTGCACTAAATGGTCACCAATTATCCCAAATCAAACATTAATTTTGAATTCATATTGAAACTGCCGAATCCATGTAGCATTTGGGTTTTCATCTGCCCATATGTGGCAGTTTTTTCAGTTAATTATATCTCTTCTTCTGTAAACAGAATTTTGGAAACAAAAGCGGGATCCTGTATGATGCTTTAGAATGTAATGACAAAAATTTATTCTTGGCCAAAAGTCACGTGGCAAAAAATTTTGAACTGGGGTATAATGAAAAGGATGAAACTGCTGTTTGTGCAAAATTGTAAGCGCAGTCCAAGAGCATGGTTCGACATTTCGAGTATCCGGCGAATACTACAAGTTGCGTCTTCATCGACCAGATTTAGAACTTCTGCTTCTTGTTCATTTTGATTACAGGTGATGAAAGCTACATGTTTCCCGCAATCGTTGAAATAGTCTTGAAAACAACTTTCGATCCGGTTGTCATCGATTGGGCTGTTTCAGCATAACTTTTTAAAATTTTGTTGGGTATAAACTGCAACCATATCCGTCATTTAAATATTTGAAAACAAATTGTGACGTGGCATTATGCAATGTTAATGAACTTATAAAGCAACAGAAATTTTAAAGCGCATAAATTTGTGGCTGCTAAAAATAGAATTGCGTTGACAATGATATGAAAGTGGCAATGACTACAACTATTATTTTCATTTATTTATTCTGTGCAACACCGAATTCAAATGAATTTTTCTCAAAAACAGTTGCTTCTAGCGACATTAACAAAGTATTCCCGTACCCTTTTGAAGTAAAAAAGGTACGGTAGACGAATTTCTATTCAGAAATTGTGTACACTGAAGTACAAAAAATTTGGGACGTTTCAAAGTGGCAATTAATGCCGCATGTGGCGCCCCCCTACAAAATACAGCAAATTTGAGAGCGGATTTGCATTTCCAATCTCAAAAAACACCCGCTTACCAAATGTTGTAACTTATTTAGTATCTTTCATTATTCATTCGTGTTTTATTTGGTTTTTATTATTGTCACTTGATGTTTGCATTTCCTTAATAAAAATGTTTATTTTTTGTTGATACTATTTTTTTTCTTATTTATTCTGTGCAATATCGAATTCAAATGCATTTTTCTCAAAAACAGTTACTTCTAGCGACATTAATAAAGCACACCTTTTTTAAGTAAAAAATGTAGGCGCATAAGAATTTCTATTCAGAAATTGTGTATACAGAAGCACAAAAAAGTTGGAACGTTTTAGAATAGCATTTAGTACCATACCCCCTACAAAATACAGCAAATCTGACAACGGATTTGCTTTTTCCATCCCAAATTTTGTGAATTTATGTAGTATCTTTCAAAACATACCCATAAAAATAAAAAGTAAAATAAAATTTTCACTTCAACACCCTGTATCTATCTTATTATCAACTTTTGTACTAAGATAAGTTAGGTTACATCGACCTAAATTGAGCCAGGGAAGCCACTGCTAAGGTATGGCCCATTCGTTACCAAACACCCTGTATATTGTGTTACTTCCGATGGACCAAGGGCGATTAAAGGTTTTTGATGACTTTTTAAATAATTATTGTTTAATATATCGATGTACTGTACTTGAGTACTCTTGAGAACTAGACAGATAATACTTGTTTCCATAATACAGTGACTAACGTGGCAAATGCTTAGAATTAGTTACTAATAAAAATAATCATCATTTATATAATGTGTAATCATGTACTTTCTTTCAGAGAAATAATTCAAAAATTAAATTTTCTTTGCAGTTCGATGGTGATCTAAGTTTGCATTGCCCCTTAACCATTTATAGAATGTATAATCATGATCTCTTGATGTCAGAGAAATAAAGAGCACAAAAGACTAATAGATTTCGTTCGGTAGAAAATTAGAGATATGAATGAAACAAAAAGTGACCAAACGAGTAAAGATTGTAGTTATTTATTTTGTTCATAATTTGCCACAGTGATATTAACCACTTTTAAGCGACGTTTAACTTCACTGGTCGGAGCTTTCCCCGCCCGATCACTTGAGGTTAAACGATGCCGGGCACGGTACAAAAGGAAAGTGGCAAAAGAACTTTTCCATCCATTGAAAGGCCTAGTGACATCCCTACGGATGAGTCGAACTTTCGCAGTACACCCCCGGTACATGGTACTTAGGCTACGACAGTGTAAGCTGACTATTATTTACTTACATATTTTGCTTCCATTTCAAGTGCGATCCGTCGAACGTCATCGTCGTTGTCATTGTCAAACGGATCCAAACCATTTGGAGCATCTTTAGTATTGTGTTTCACTTTTTTCTGTAAAAATATGAAGAATATGAAAACAAGATCTCATTTATTTTGTGCTGTGATATAGGTCTATGGAACCCAATGCAGGCTTAAAGACAACACTCCATTGTTACTAACACTTTAATATAAAAACGATTAACTGTAATCAATATCAATTGAGGCATTCTCCGGAAAAAGGACCAATTTATAAGCAAAACTGCTATTTTGAGAAAAGCAAAATTAAAAGTTTAATATCTGAATTCAACACTGGTTTTAAATTTGGATTTATTGGAAACTGAAATGAAAAATTTAACATCTTAACTTTTAACATCTTTTAACTTTAACTCATGTTTAAGCACTCGGTTAGACGCCTTTTATTATATTCCATACCCCTTAGAATGTTGTATTCTGTAGTGGATGATGTTTTTGGGTAAATAAATAAAGCATTAATTTAATTAATTTAATTAAATTTTTTATTTTGAAGCCAAGATGGCGGCGAGTGGTTCGTTGAACGAAACATCGGAGACCAAAAAATCTGAGAAAGCTATGAAATACATGTGTGTGCACTGTAAAAAAGTATGTGAAAAACCCTCAAAATGCATAAAGTGTAGTGAAATGTTTCATCCGTCATGCTTGAGGCAAGCAGCTGGGAAAAAATCGACGATTTGTGTCCACCAAGAACATGACGCATCACCAAATAGTGAAATTGGAGATAACTCTAGAGAGAAGAATATAGAAATAGCCTATTTAAAAAGGTTAGTATGTGAATTGGAAGAAAAAAATAAAATTATGGAAGAAAACAACATATTGCTCAGGGAAAAAGTTGACTTTCTAATTGAAAAAATGAAAGATCACAACAAAAAAGGTAAAGGACAACAGGCTCCGCCCCATCAGCCGAGACCCCAGCCTGTGCCCGTTGCCCCAGCCGGTGTGCAGTCTGAAAGGATCTTGAAAACGACAACAGATGGCGCCAGTAGAAACTCCCAAAATCCTAAAAATCTAAATTGTCGAAAAAACTTGAACCTCGAACAAGTCTCTGTAGAACCACCAGATGTCAATGATAATAATTCTGATAGTGACGTCGAAAACATAAACGACAGCAATAATGAACATGGTCCAGTAACATCGATACCAGAAAATAACGAATGGAAAATATCCCGCTCGCGAAGGGGAAGATACAAACAGAATGTACGGCAGAGACCAGCCCCAATAAAAGGTAGTAAAGAGAACGTCACCGAACTTCGCGTAGCAGATTTTGTCAGCTATGCATGGATTTTTGTGTCTGGGCTCGAAACATCCACGACCGAGGAGCATCTCCAGTCATACCTCAGGAAAAATGACATATCACAGAGTGTTTGTGAAAAGCTAAAAACCAAAAGCGAGAATAAATATGCATCCTTTAAAGTTGGAGTATGCCCAGAAAATGAGGATACCGTCCTGGATCCAAACTTCTGGCCAAAAATGGTTAGAATAAACAAGTTTTTAAACTTAAAAAGGATAATGTCCCAGAAGGGACAAACGCCAGGGAACCAACCCAACAAGATCCTGAGAAAATAAGTCTACTGCATTATAATGTGCGTTCCGTACGTAACAAAATACACGAAATAGAAGCAGCGATAATTGATAAGGACTTTGATATCATATGTATTACGGAACACTGGTTGAAAAAAGATGAAGTTCAAACAATCAATATACAAAACTATATAGTAGTAGCATTTTCAGCTCGTGAAAATGCTCTCGGGGGAGGAACGATGATATTAGTTAAGAAAGATTTTAGCGTTTTGAATGTACAAAGTCTTAATGTATTTAATATCGATAAATGTATTGAACTATCCTGCATAAGGATGGGTAATGTCAGTGTTGTTTGCATTTACAGATCACCTGGTGGCAACTTTGATACCTTCTTGTCTACACTGGAGGAATTATTGGTTAAGATCGGTCAAGGTAAGGATATCGTCTTGGCAGGTGACTTCAATGTACTCTTTAACCAAAACCAAAGAGAGTCCCTGCTTCTCACGGACCTCCTGGAATCTTATGGCTTTCAGCAGAACATCTTTGAGAGGACAAGGGGAGAAGCCTGCCTTGACAATGTCTTTACAAACTTTCCCTGTGAATATTCATTATCAAAAACTATTGATTTCTATATATCTGACCATAATGGTCAAGTAGTGTGTTTTAGATTGACAGATAGGAGAGTGACTACGGAGAAACATAGATTTAGACCCATAACACAACAAGGCCTCCTTGAATTTTATAATATCATTGAGAACTTTTCTTGGGATTTTATTGAAAATACCAATGTCGATATTGAGGACAAATTTGAAATGCTCCTGGACCTACTGGAGGGGGCATGCCACCGTGCTTTTCCTGAAAAGACCTATGTGGTTGGCTCTGGTCAGCCAAATAAGGTAAGCTGGTTTAATGATACCCTCAGGGCAATGAGAGAGCATCTGCATTTTCTTGTGGACGTGTGCAAGCAGTATGGAAGAGAGAATGATAAAAGAGAGCTTGAGAATTTTAAAAAAACATACCGAACAGCTATCCGGGAGGCTAAGAGATTGGCCAATGATAGAGCTATAGCTTCTGCAAAAAACCCCACAAAATGCATGTGGGACATTATTAACTCAAACAGGGGCCTTGGTCATAATAATAAGGGGGACTGCAAAATAACAGCACAAGATTTTAATGAATTCTTCGCGAATATAGCCAACAACATAATCAAAAATATGACAGCGACTAAAACTGACCCACTACAGATATTAAGGGAAAAAAACATCTCCTGTGATGAATTCTCCTTTAGAAAACTCACTTTTATTGAAACAAGGGAAATCCTGACTAACTTAAAAAACAAAAAAAGTGCTGACATCTATGGACTGACAGTAGAGCTTGTGAAGTCTGTCAAAAATTTAATTTATATCCCTCTTACCAAACTGCTAAATCTTTGTATTGAACAAGGTATATTTCCACGAGCGCTGAAAAGGGCCCTTGTCACACCAATTTACAAAAAAGGTGATAGGGATGAGGTCTCCAATTACCGGCCAATCTCTTTGCTGCCTGTTATATCCAAGATCTTCGAGAAGGCCATGGCTCAGCAAATTAATGAGTTTTTTGAAAGCAGGGGGCTTTTTACTGACAGGCAATTTGGCTTCAGGAAGGATAGAAGCACCATACTTGGAATCCTGGATCTGCTTGAGGGGATCATGGATTCTTTTGAGAAGCATGAATATTTCTCGGCTGTGTTCTGCGACTTAAGTAAGGCGTTCGACTGTGTCTCTCATGACATACTAATAAAGAAACTAAAACTTTACAACTTCAATACGACCAGCATCCAACTGACGCAGTCGTATCTTGCCGAACGTAAACAAATTGTACGACTGATGGGCGAGTCATCCGCAGCATCACCAATAAATGTTGGAGTACCCCAGGGATCAATCCTGGGCCCTATTTTGTTTTTAATATATATTAATGACCTACCAAGTAGCGCACCTGAGGCTAAATTTGTGTTGTTTGCGGATGACACGACTATCTCCGTGACAGGGATGAACGAGCGGGAGGCCGAAGAAAAGCGGGAACTGACACGATCCAACGTGGAGGAGTGGTTCCTAGCCAACCGGTTGCTTCTTAACGCGGATAAAACGCAGAACATCTTGTTCTCCCTCAGGCCCATTCACAGCGTCCAGGAGGCATCGGTCAAGTTCTTGGGTGTCCACATCGATGCTGGGCTCACGTGGGGGGCACAGATGGATGGGTTGTGCAAGAGACTGAGTATTAGTGTATATGTGTTGCGAAACCTGATGGACTGTGTTTCATACGAAACGATCAGAACAGCATATTTTGCCCTCTTTCATAGCACAATGTCTTATGGCATACTAGTCTGGGGGGGCTCAGCGCATTCTGCTAGAGCTTTTGCGTTACAGAGAAGGGTGATTCGAATAATGGCTGGATTGGCCTATCGGGATGACTGCAGGGGTGCCTTCTCCAGGTTGGGTATACTCACTCTCCCGTCTGAATATATCCTCCAAAATCTAATATATATCAAACAGCATAGAAACGAACCTAAATGTCATGCTGACTGTCACAATTATAATACTAGACGCAAAAACAACTTAGTTGTATCATATTGTAGACTGAGAAGGTGTCAGAGTAGGCCTGACTTCTGCGCAGTTAAACTGTATAATAAGCTTCCTTTATATATCAGGCAAACGCCCCTCATAAAGTTTAAGAAGAAAATCAAGTCCTTTTTGTTAAAAACTGCTTTTTACAGTACCGATGAGTACCTGAATTTTAAGGGCGATACGGGTGACTTTGACGAGTAGCCATTTGTGGGTCTGGGTAATTTTAATCTATTTTAATCTTATTCTAACTAAATTCTGAATATGGGGTAAGGTACCCTACCATTGTAAATGAATGGTAGAACATTCATCTACTGATTAAGTGTTTTGTTAGTTACTATTGTATTGCTAAAGTATTGTACCTACTTAATGTTATATACTGTTATATGTGTATAGTTGTGTGTATTATACAAGTTTGACGTGTGTAAGTTACATTGTAACACTTAACACAAATAAATGATTTTGATTTTGATTTTGATTTTGAAAAAAAAAATATGTGATTTATGACAGAATGCAATTTTCAGTTATTCTTACGAGCCCTTTTCCGAAGAACAATTGTCTATAGGTAGAAATGGAAGTTTTAAGAAAAAAAACTGAGTATTCAATAAATATTGTACTTATTAAGATTTTAAGTGTGTCAAAACAAATATACAATAGAAATGTAAAAATAAATTATGAACGTTGTCTAAAATCTAGGTCCTAGATGGAGGCCTAGAGTGATCGCCAACCTTTTTAGTGTGTCGAGCTACTTCGACAGTTTTGGAATAGACAGTGAGCTACCTAGCCCGTAAGCAATGTAAGCACAGTATTGCTTGTAACACAGATTTGTTAGGTTTACTAACATATTATACTAATAGAAATAAATACTATATTTTAGTTAATTTTAGTACAAGTACATACTAATTAACTAAGTTAACTAAGTACCCATGAAAAATAATTACAGGAAAAAAATAAACAAATTTTTATGCTATTTACGGTTACGATACGATTTAATTAAACTAAAAAACTATAAAAGTATCAAAAATAGTAATACACTAATTTAATGCATGTTCAATGAGAGAGCTGACACTCAGAGTCATTAATAATTTTTTTAATGTTTGCGGTATAGTTTGATACAGCCATTCGAATACAATTATCCAAATGTTCATCGGTAAGTCGATTGCGGTATTTGGTTTTAATTAACTTCATATTGGAAAAAGAGGATTCACACAAATATGTTGAACTGAATAACGCTTTCCCTTTCAAGGCAACACGACATAAGACTGGATGTTTTTCTTTGCTTACTAAAGCCGCCAGATACATTTTGTAGTTGAGTTTAACGATTTTAAAGCTACGTCATTCTGAAATGCAATCAGTTCCATTTCTGTCTTCGCCAAAGTTCTGCATAACACAAGTTGCAAACTGTTGGATATCAATTTCCATGAAGGGAAAACCAACAAATTCCGTCACTAAAGCAATTTCGTTGAAATCCTTAAAACGATTTTTGAAGTTATCCTTTAAGTTAGAAATTATTTCTACATGATATTTACTATCATAAAGTTCCAATGGATTTTGAGATATCTTTTCTGAAAGAATAGGAAAATGCTTGGTATTGCGGTTGATTAGGTTTTGTTCCCAAAATTCAAGCTTATTTATAAATGCGTTTATATCAGAAATCATTTCTGCTAGTTGTTTGTCTTTACCCTGAAGCTGCAAATTAAGTTCATTTAATTTTTCTGTAATATCCACAAGAAAACCAAAATCTCTGAGCCAGGTTAAATTTTCCAGTTCTGGAATCGGTTCATCGCGTTGTTTGAAAAATTGGATTATAGTAGGTAAAACATCATTAAAACGTGTTAGAACTCGTCCCCTACTCAACCATCGAACTTCAGAGTGAAGAAGTAGTTCCCAGTATTGACAATGAATTTCATCGGCCAAGGTTTTGAATAATCTTCTTTGTAACGCTTGAGCTCTAATCTTGTTTACAATTTTTACTACCAACTTTATAACGTTGTTTAGTTTTAAAAAATTTCCACACAGTGCTTGCTGATGGATAATGCAGCGGTAAGAGAGAAATTGCGGAATACTTTCATCTTTGCGACATAACGCCATGAGACCCTTATCACAACCCACTATAGCTGGAGCGCCATCGGTTGTCAATGCTACCATTTTCGATATTGGAATTTTCTCAGAAGAAATAAGATTTTTGAGATGAGAAAACAATTCTTGTCCAGTAGTATGTCCTTTCAGAGGAATAAACTTTAAAAGATCTTCTTTAATCGTAAAATCACTGAAAACCATCCTGACGAACACGGCCACATCTGTTGATTCGTCCAATTGCAGCGAAAAATAAACACAATTATCCAAGTCACTTCTTAACTGTAAAAAAATACTGCTCATTACTTCTACTCGTCTCATCACTGTATTAGCAGAAAGTTGCATAGACCGTATAGCAGACACTATCTCGTCTTTATTTCTCAAGTTAGCAAATAACGAATCTGCAGCTTTTAAAAACGCCTGTTTTATCATTTCCCCGTCTTCATAAGGTTTCTTCTTCTGTGCAATTACCTGGGACACACGATATATAGTAATATTTATGAATCGCATAGTCTATCTATACGAAATTCTGCTGTTGAGTTGAGGAGATATGGGTGTCAGTGTCATTTGGCAGCACAGTCGTATGTATTGGTTGTGTTTACATTCCGCCAGCTATGGGCGAGTCATATTATGAATCTGACCTCAAGAGTGTTGCTAGTGCCTGTGAAATGTTTGAAAGAGTTATTGTTGTTGGTGACTACAATGCCTCTCAAATTACGTGGGAAACCGTTGATGACTTTGTAGGATTAGTGCCTGGTAATGTAAGGTCTCCAATAGAAATTATGTTATGATATACCACTGCTCACCTGAACCTCTCACAATTCAATAGCCATCCTAACAATCACAATTCCATTCTGGATTTATGTTTTTCTAACTTTGTGCCGCGATCAGTTGAGAAATGTGAGGGTTTGGTGAACTGTGATTCTTATCACCCACCGTTACAAATATTTTTAGATTTTAATGAAACTTTCCTGGAACCTCTAGTTTCTTATTACTATGACTTTAAAAATTCCGATTATGATTTGATCAATAACCAATTTCTTTCTGTTAACTGGAATTCAGTTTTAAATGGAAACTTAGATATAACTATAAGAAATTTTTACTCAGTAGTCTTAGACTGTTTTGATATGTTTGTGCCCATTAAGCGGAACGCAGCTGGCGATAACTTTCCAATTTGGTTTTCGCAAAACCTCAAAAATCTTATATTTAAAAAGAAAATAGCTCACAAAAGGTACAAGCTGACTAATTCATTAATAGATTACAACAACTTTAGCTTAATACGTAATCAGTGTAAAAATTTAACCAAAGAATGTTACAACCGAGGTTACGACTGTTATGTTGGTAATACTGAAAGTAATATTATTACTAATCCCAAATCTTTCTGGAACTTTGTAAAAGCTCACTCTGACGAAGGATCTGTTCCAAAGAAAATGTTTCTTGGTAATGATAATGCCGATAATGGGGTCGATATAGCAAACTTATTTGCTAAACACTTTTCCTCTGTCTTCAATCCTTCTACTACCCCTATAACCTACATATTGTCACACTGAGCAGGAACCTGACTTAGTTAATAACATAACCTTGAGTGCCCTTGAGTTGCAGGCATCACTGTCCAATGTGGACATTAACAAATCTGCAGGTCCTGACGGAATTCCTAATAGGGTATTAAAACTGTGTTCACATACCTTATATCTTCCCTGTGGAAGTCCAGCTGAAGTGCAAAAACTTGAAAAGCTTAAACACACCATAAACTATGGGACGAAACAAAGTTTTTTTAGAAAAGTTCGGGACAGTGAGTGAAAAGCCCAAACATACAAATTTTGTTACACATAGAAATAATAACAAAACGTACAAAAATGAAAATTCCAGCGTAATTCACCAAAATGTGCAATCAATTGGAAATTGTGTTGATAAATTAAATCATATGCTGCAACAACACCCAGAATGCAATATTCTTTGTATTTCTGAGCACTGGAAAAATGCTGAGCAGCTGAAAATGTTTGTTCTAGATAATTTCAAATTAGTATCTAGCTTTTGCCGAGAACACGGATATGGTGGAACAGCAATTTACGTGCAGAAGAACATAAAAGTAAGAAACCGAAATAAACTTAATTTACTATAAATAGAGGGTCAGTTTGAGTGTGCGTGTGTAGAGTGCGAAATTGCAGGAGAACCTTTTATTGCTGTAGCAATATACAGACCTCCCAGTGGCGATTTAAAAATATTTCTAGAGCAAATTAATAAGTTACTTGGTAAAATAGTGGACGAAAACAAAAAAGTATTTATAGCGGGTGATTTTAATATAGAACTAATAGAAAATAATAATAATAAAACAGACTTCTTATCAACTATGAATTCATTCTTAATGTACCATACAATTTTTGAAAATACCCATATTACACCAAATTCTAAAAGCTGTATAGATATTTTCTGTAATATTCCAGGGAGCGATACAAACAGCCTTGTTTTACATACGTGTATATCAGATCATACCGCACAGAAAGTAATTTTTAAATGTAAGAAAACTGAAGTGTTTAAACCATACTTTAAAAGATATTTATCACAAGACAGTAAAGAAATGTTTGTCAGTGCTTTAAAGCAACAAAACTGGTTGGATGTTTTTGGGGCGGAAAGATCTGATGTAAATAAACAATGGTCAATATTCATGAATTCTTTTGTAAATATTTTTAGCTATTGTTTTCCAAAAAAATTAGTTAATAAAAAAGACAAAAAAGTAGACTTATACAAAAACGCGGAGGAAATAAAAGAGGTGAAAAACAGATTAGATATCCTTTTGGCATTAAGAAATGTAAATAATAAGTACAAAGTGATGTATAATGTGGTAAAGAGGGAATATGATAATGTATTAATTAAGAGTAGATCTAAACATTATGAAAACAGAATAAAAAATTCCGATAACAAAAACAAATGTATCGATTCATAACGAAATTACAGGTAAACGAAGAACGGACGACTTCATGGTTTCTGGAAGCGCTGAGAAAATCTCAAATACCTATAATAACTTTTTATTAAATGTAATACCAAAACTTATGAATAACTTGCAACAGCTTGACTGGCACTGTAATGTACAGAAAAATAACAACGCCTTACGGTTGAAACCTGTAACAGCTGAAGGGTTGTTAAAATTAAGTCAGAAAATAAGAAACAAGCACAGCTGCGGGGATGATGAAATCCCAACAAGTTTGATTAAACTCAGCATTCCAGTGATCCAGGATGTGGTTTGTTATACAGGGTCCTGCAATAGTGCGTCAGGCTTCCATAGCTCCTACACGAATTAAGTTAGGAATTTCATTCATATGGTGACTTATACTGTATTACAGGCTGCATTTTAGGAAAATATTTTCCATATACAGGGGGGGCCAAGAAAGTGTGATAACATAAAGTTGTATTTTTTTCAATGGGACACCCCGTGTTTTTTGCATATTTAGGTTTGTATTAGTGTCCTTCATAATTGCCTAAAATTTTATTTAATTTGCTTCGGTACTTTAAGAGCAATAAATTAAAAACTAAAAAAAAAAGTTTTGCAGCCCTGGAAAAAAAGATAAAAAAAAACAATCTAAAAGCATTTTTTTACCACGGCATTGTGTGAGATTTATAACAAGGGGGCTAGAAACACCATGAATTAAATAGTTTTTACCTATTTCATACAGGGTGTTCACAATAAGATTTTAAAAATGACACATTTTAAACTAATTTTTCTCAAGTTTTTTAAATGGAACACCCTGTATATTATTTTACCATTTGATGAAGAATTTCAAAACAAATATTTTTTTTCTACTCATGTCAATAAAAACCTTTTTTGTATGTTCAATAGTAATTGCGGAAGATAGTCCATTGTTTTATACACATTTTCATTCTGCTTCAATCACCATGGTGATTGAACTACAAAGTTCACTTTGTGCGCGAGTATATTTTACAAAGGTGGCGTTGACCGGTGCCGCGTCAAAATCTTTATAATTTCATTGACATTTTTTGACATCTTAAAAAGAAAAATATTACTAATCCCATTTTATTAACAGTAACATTCGTAGAAAAAGTATAGTGTAAAACTCGCATGGAATGACCATTTCCTACTCGTATGATTTGCAGCACTCGCCTGCGGCATCGTGCTGCAAACGTCATACTCGTAGGAAATGCATGTCATTCCATGCTCGTTGTACAATATACTATTGTAACTGCAATTTATTTCAAATTCCAAACCGTTTTCAAAATATTTATCAAAAGTCATAAATGTCGCTATTCGTAATAGTTTTATGAACAAAATAGCTAGGCGGCCATGGAAAAACAAGCACTTTATTTTAAAAGATGTTCGAAATGTCTTCCATCTTGTTCAAGGCATTTACCAATTCTCGCTTGAAAGGCCCTTTCCGCATTTCTGAGCATTGCAGGTGTAATTGTGGCAAACGCGTCAATAATTCTATGTCGCATGTTTTGTTCGGTTGTTGGAGGTTCCCTATAAACGAGGTCTTTTACATGCCCCCATAGAAAAAAATCAAGTTTTGTTAGGTCGGGCGACCTCGCAGGCCATCCAACTGGTCCTCCTCTTCCAATCCAGCGATTTTCGTACTCATTATTTAACAGGGCTCTGATTTGTTGCGAAAAATGGGCTGGGGCGCCATCCTGTTGTAACCACATATTTTGTGCCTGGATGTTTGGAGGTAAATTCTGAAGCAATCCTGGTAAGTCGTTTTCCAAAAATTCCAAATACATTTGACCGTTAAGATGACCATTAAAAAAATGTGGGCCCACCACATGTTCTCCAACAATACCTCCCCAAACGTTTATTGACCAACGTTGTTGGCGATCTATTTGCCGAAATATTCTTGGATTTTCGACAGAATAATAATGAAAATTATGTCTGTTGACACATCCAGTGTTGTGGAAAGTTGCTTCGTCGGAAAAAAGGACGTTCATAAAGAAAAAAAGATTTTCTTGGAGGCGCAACTCTGCCCTTCGCTGAAAATCATTTTCACCCAGAGCCTGATGCAATTGAATGTGATATGCATGAAAATGATGTTTTTTCAAAATTCTTTGAACTGACCTCTCACTTATTCCAACTTCTTGTCCCACACATTCTTGATTAATATTTGGCTTTTCAATAACTGTCAATAAAACTGCTAACTGATTTTCCTCATTTAGTGCCGTCTTTGTCATTTCCACCTTTTTGTAGTCTACGCTTCCCGTTTCAATAAAGCGCTCAAGAAGTCTGCTAAAACGTTAACGCTTCTGGGTGTCGCCTTTCCGGAAACCGAGCTGCATAATTTCTACTAGCGAGGAAACAGTTTTTCTCACTCTCACCCAATACAAAAACCATATCAATGAGCTCTTCCCTTGAAAAATTCATTTTTTGAACAAAATATTATTCGTTTAAGTACACCTACTCATTTCTGACAAATAATGTCAAAAAGTATTTAATTGCTAAACATGCTTGTTTTTCCATGGCCGCCTAGCTATTTTGTTCATAAAACTTTATTACGAATAGCGACATTTATGATTTTTGATAAATATTTTGAAAACGGTTTGGAATCTGAAATAAATTGCAATTACAAAAAATATTTGTTTTGAAATTCTTCATCAAATGGTGAAATAATATACAGGGTGTTCCATTTAAAAAACTTGAGAAAAATTAGTTTAAAATGTGTCATTTTTTAAAATCTTATTGTGGACACCCTGTATGAAATAGGTAAAAACTATTTAATTCATGGTGTTTCTAGCCCCCTTGTTATAAATCTCACACAATGCCGTGGTAAAAAAATGCTTTTAGATTGTTTTTTTTATCTTTTTTTCCAGGGCTGCAAAACTTTTTTTTTTAGTTTTTAATTTATTGCTCTTAAAGTACCTAAGCAAATTAAATAAAATTTTAGGCAATTATGAAGGACACTAATACAAACCTAAATATGCAAAAAAACACGGGTGTCCCATTAAAAAAAATACAACTTTATGTTATCACACTTTCTTGGTCCGCCCTGTATATGCGAAAATATTTTCCTAAAATGCAACCTGTAATACAGTATAAGTCACCATATGAATGAAATTCCTAACTTAATTCGTGTAGGAGCTATGGAAGCCTGACGCACTATTGCAGGAAACTGTATAATAAATAACTCTCTACAGGAAGGCATTTTCCCTGAACAATTAAAATTAGCGTTAATTAAACCACTTTTTAAGAATAAAGGAGATGCAGAGATTTTGGACAATTATAGGCCCATAGCCTGCTCCCCGGGTTCTCGAAAGATATTTGAACTAGTCATGTGCGATCAATTAATGGAATTTATTAGGGATGGTGAGCTTCTCTCGAATAACCAGTATGGATATCTCGAGAGAAGATCCACTCAGACAGCTGTTTTTCAGTTCACACAGGCAATCGTGGGGCACCTGGAGGACGGCAAAATGGCAATGGGAGTTTTCTTGGATTTATCCAAGGCCTATGACTGTTTAAACAGGGAGCTGCCTTTAAAAAAACTTGATTTATATGGAAAAAAGCTGGCCATTTGGTTTCAACCAGAGCCATTAATCCAAAAAACAACAAACAACAACAATATGGAATTAGGGGAAATGCCTTAAAGTGGTTTGAATCGTATTTAAATGGAAGAACTCAAAGAGTTATCGTAACAAAGGGTAATCAGGACTCTAAGTCAAAAATTTTGCAAAATACAGTGGGTATCCCGCAAGGAAGTATACTGGGACCAATCTTATTTGTGATTTTTGTTAATGATTTAAATTATGAAATAAGTAACACATACTCTAACCGAGGGGCGGCTCACTCCCTTAAATCTGTGTACATACTATTGTTAAATCGCATTAAATCATTTTAAATCTTTCTTAAATCACTAGATTTTTTGATTTTTTAAATCACTTAGATCAATTTAAATGGCTTTAAATCATTTGAAATCAAGTTAAATCACTTTATTTCATGTAAAATCGATTTAAAGCACCATAAATCATCAATAAATCACAAAAATCACCTAACATTCGTTAAATCATCATCACAATTTGGCATCGCCGACAGTGCTGGGCAGCGCGTTACAGCATTTAAATCGTTTTAAATCAGATTAAATCAATACTGATTTAAAATCAGTGTACACCTTTTTTGGGAGTTAGCCGCCCCTCGACTCTAACATTACAGCATATGCTGATGCTACAAATCTATTGGCGAGAGGGGAACAAATTCATGATATATCAAATACTGCAACAGATATTTTTTCAAAATCTAAACAATGGCTTGAACAAAATAAACTTGTTTTAAATAAAGATAAAACAAGCTCAGTGCTATTTCGAACAAAGCTTTGTAGAAAAGAAATACTGGAATCCATTCAAATGGGTGAAGATCGGTTTTCTTTTCAAAACAGTACAAAATTTCTTGGTATCCACATTGATGAGTTCCTGGATTGGACCTATCAAATTGATTATCTTAGTGGCAAATTAAATCGAGTGTATATAAAATGAGAGGTGCGAAAACAAGAACTTTCTCACTTAGTTCAATAGAAAATAAAATTTCGTTATTTGAAATAAAACATCACGATATCCGTTTATCAGATAAAAAAAGTGTAAACAAACCAGAGAAAGAAAATAAAAGCAGTGGTGACGATCAAGGTAAAGTTAATATACCAGGACCGATCAACAAGAATTCAGAAAATATAAGTGACAACCCTTTCAAACCAAGAAAATTGGCAATAACGCGCACCCCTCCTACAAAGGATAGTAAAACGAAGAATATAGAAACAGAGGTTAATATACAAGGCAGTGCTAATACGAATAAAAGAAATAGATCGGAATCAACTCCAGAATCAGAGAAAAATATTGAAAGACAGTGTGAGGGATAAAATGAAGGGCAGCATGAAGATGGACATGTAAATCAACAATGCCAAATGAAGAATGGTGTGACCCAAACTACTCCAGAAATAATGTCTACAGATAATATAATTTTTGAAGTATTTTCTGCTCTGGATGAATTACAAAAAATAGCCGATCAGCAAGATGAAAACGTATTCTTAGACGCAAGCAAAGAATGCCTAAAAAAATCCGGTAACAAAATTCATAAATGCTTAACTTTATTAATATATAGAACTGGAATCTTAGAAAAGGAAAATATAGCCTATAAGCACCAACTGAATGATTTTTTGAAGAAAAAATTAACAGAAACACCGGTAATCCATGCTAAAACCTATGCCACAGTAGCAAATGTTTCAAACAAAGACCAAAACGCAAACAAAATCAACAGAATTAAAGCCTGAAACATGGGTAACTCCAAAAGCAGTTAAAAAACTTGAAACAATAATCAATATAGAAAATGTAACGGACCCAAAAGCAAGCCACCAATTAAAAAAAAAATATCTTCCAGAATGACTGATGGTGGCTTTAAAAACGTAAAATATCTGAAAAGTGGAACCATCGTATTAGAGAGCCATAATAAGGAACAACAGGAAAAACTTAAAACAGCGCTTAGCAGTAAGGCACATGTTAGAATCAAGGAATTCCAATCAAACCCAATCAAACCCGATGTTTATGATCACAGGGATAGAAAAGGGAATATCAAATGAGGAATTTTTGACCGAAATAGTTAGATTAAACAGTGAAATTGAAAGCGAGCTGGGATATAAAGTCTCAGATAAAATAACAGTTGTTGCTAAGAAGTAGTGCAGGAATCAGTTTAAAGAAAATTGGATTCTACAGGCACCACCTGACATTGCTAAGTGGTTTCTTAAAAAAGACAAAATAAATTTTGATCTTGTGAAGGTATATGTACAAGAATACATTAATATTGCAATATGTTTTAAATGCTCAGGCTTTGGACATGTTGCTAACTACTGTCATGGAAAGCCATGCTGCCACAAATGTGGTGACGAACATTTTGGTAATGACTGTGAATCTGAGGCTCTTAGATGCCCGAATTGCACAAAAATGAAGTACAACCCAGAACTAAACTGTCATAGCGCACGAGATATACAATGTCCAGTTTATAAGAAAAGATTAATACAATATCGCAGCCAAATGAATTATTCATCATCTTTTTTATAAAGGATTCATCAAACACAAAATCGGATATAATAAGAAAAAGCATAATACACCAAAATGTTCAGTCTTTAAGAAACTCTATTGACAAAATGAACAACACGCTAAGTTGTCATGCTGAATGTGATATTCTATGTATCACTGAACATTGGAAATCAGAACAAATTAAAAATCTAGCTATTAAAAATTTTAAACTGGTACCTATCAATGTTCTGTCGGGAAGAAGGGCAACATGGAGGAGCGGCAGTGTTGGTAAAGAAAGGAGTTAAAAGCAAAGTTAGGGCCAAACTGAATAAACTATCGGTAAGTGGCGTATTTGAGTGTGCTGCTGTAGAATGTGAATTTAACAAGAAACAACTTATAGTTGTATCAATATATAGACCATGTGCTGGGGACGTAAATATTTTTGTGGACAAAATTGAAGAAATGATTATAAATATATTTAATGAAAATAAATTAATCTTTATAGCAGGTGATTTCAATATTGAAATGTTAGAAAAAAATAATGCTAAGACTAAACTCTTTTCTTTAATGAATTTATGAAAATTATCTTTAATATTATTATGAATCTTCCAAAACAAATTCTCAGCGGGACTGGATGGGGTGCCGGTGTGTATTCTAAAATATGCAGCGGAATCCATTTGCGGTCCTCTTGCGGACATAATCAATGAGTGTTTTATCACAGGTGCCTTTCCAACACAGTTAAAAAAGGCTAAACTAATTCCGATACATAAAAAGGGCGATTCTCACAATATAAGTAAGTTTAGACCGGTATCATTACTGTCATCAGTGTCCAAGGTTTTCGAGAGGGCAATCTATGATAGGCTCATGGAGTTTATCGGCCAACACAATATTCTCTCCGAGCAACAGTACGGATTTAGACCGCACAGGTCCACTGAACTAGCTATCTTTAAAACACTTAAATATATATTTGAAGAGCTTGACCAAAACCAAAAAGTGGCTGGCTTATTTTTTGACCTGTCGAAAGCATTCGACACAATCGATCATTCGCTACTAATGCAGAAACTCGAGGCATACGGTATAAGGGGTTTGTCTGCTACACTCATCAGGTCCTACTTGACTGAGAGACTGCAGACGGTCTGTGTGACAAGTGGGGGTGACCAGTGCTTCTCGGAGCCAACTGAACTGCTGCAGGGCGTCGCGCAGGGTTCGATCCTCGGTCCGCTGCTGTTCTTGTTATACGCGAATAGCGTCTGTGACGGTTCGATCTCGGGACGGATCTGCCAGTACGCTGACGACACGTCGATAGTGCTGGCTGGCCCCGGTCTGGGTGGGCTGTCTGGGGACTGTTCGAGGGTGGCGGGGGAGATGTTGGCCTGGTGTGGAGAGAACCACCTGAAGCTTAATGTGGGGAAGACTGCTCTGATATCGTTCAGTAAAACAAAGCAGAACGAATCACCTCTTGTAAGGCTGGATCATAGGTCTATTCCAGTACTGGATAGCGTTAAGTTTTTGGGAGTTACTATCGATTCTCTCATAAGTTGGTCAAACCACATAGTCACTCTAAATACAAAACTGAACGGCTACTGCTTCCTGGTGCGTCGCATTAGGGATGTACTATCTATAAAGACTATAAGGCTATTCTATTTTGGATCTGTCCAATCGGTCATGAGCTATGGCATACTGTTTTGGGGTGCTTCGCAAAGTGCCATAAACGTCTTCAGGGTACAAAAACAAATAATAAGGGCAATCTACAAATTACACCCACGAACATCTTGCAAGACGTATTTCTCGAGATTGGGGGTTCTCACTGCTCCATCACTCTACTTTCTGTCCCTGGTAATGTTTGTTAAAAAATACCCACACCTATTTCAAACAAATGCTGAACACTACGCAAATGAAATGATTATGGAGACCAGAGGTCGGGACGGCCTGAGCATCCCACTGCACCGCTCGACATTCTACGAAAGAGGGCCATATTTTAGGGCTATAAAAGCTTATAACATGCTTCCACATGATATCAGGCGCATAAATGAAATAAAGAGGTTTAAGTCGGGAGTGGCGCAATTTCTAAGGGAGAAATGTTTTTACTCCTTCCGCTTTAACTTGTAATCTCGTGTTAAGTCTGAAATTTCTGTTTGCCTTTTGTGTATTCTCATCTTTACACCGATTTTAAATTGCATTCTGTTAAATGTGGTGTAAATCTGTCATTAATATGTTAACCCGTCAAGTTAAAGTTAGTCTGTATTAGAATCTTTCTCGTAACCGTCTGTACATTCCCGACTCTCGATTTTAATTTGTAAATTGTATGTCTCATAAATGGTTTTAACCTGTTCTTAAACTTAAGTAGGTATACTTGTACTTGGTATATTATGCAGCCTTTTGTGACGTTGCTTGGTGATAAAACTATCATTTGGTTGGCAATAAAGTTATTATTATTATTATTATTATTATTATTATTATTATTATTATTATTATTATTATTATATTTATTATTATTTTTAAAGTTGACCTAGAGAGAAAAGACGAATTAAAATACAAAAGGATATTCTCAGAGGAAAATAAAAATAATTTTCTGTCTTCTTTACAGAACAAAATTGGTTGGAGGTGTATACTGTTGAGAAAGATAATGTAAATCAACAGTGGAACGTTTTTATGAATTGTTTTACGTTGATTTTCTATCAGAATTTCCCTCTAAAATTAAAGGGCAAAAAAAAAACGAAGATGTTCCATGCCAGAAAATCGTGAGCTTACGGAATGTAAGCATAGATTAGATATTCTTTTGACATTATCAAAGTACAACCAAATGTATAAAGAATTATATGATAGTGAAAAAAGATTATATGATCAAATTTTAATTAGAGCATGCGCGGAAAGCTTCGAAACAAGAATTCAAAATTCCGATAATAAAACAAAATGTACATATGTGGGCAATCTGTAAGGAAATAAATGGGAAAGATGGGAACTTTGCAGAAATTGAGGGAGATCCTGAAGTTATTGCTAATAATTATAATAAGCATCTGTTGTCTGTTGTTCCAGATCTTTTAAAAAATGCACTGTATTTACCTTTCAACTGTAATGCAGATAAAAATAACAGAACAATATATTTATCACCTGTGACACCAAAAGAAATTTGTGAAATAGCAAAAAAAATAAAGAATAAACATAGTAGTGGGTTAGATGAAGTACCAACGAGTATTATAAAGTTAGCATGTATTGAAGTGCAGAATGTCCTGTGCTACTTAGTGAACAATTCTTTTGAATTGGGAATTTTTCCAGAAAATTTAAAAATAGCTTTAATTAAGCCTTTGTACAAAAAGGGAGACCCTGAAGATCTAAACAATTATAGGCCTATAAGTCTTTTACCCGGATTTTCTAAAATTTTTGAGTTGGCCATGAGCATTCGATTAATAAATTTTCTAAAAGAATGTAATATATTTAACAAATACCAACACGGTTTTATGTTTTATAGAAGGAAAATCAACACAAACTGCCATCTTCCAATTTATACAGTCCGTTATAGAGCAATTTGAGAAGGGTAAATTTGCCCTCGCGATGTTCTTAGATCTCTCAAAGGCCTACGATTGTTTGGATAGGGAATTATTGCTTAAAAAACTCGACATATACAGGGTGGTGCAACCAAGAAGGGGTGGACGATTGTGAGTAAACGGTGAGGAATTTCGAAAACCTTTTTTTTGGATATTATCGATAGTCAAACACGCTATGTTTTAAAATTATAGCCATAATACAGGGTGGTCCGAAAAAATCGTGGCGAACCAAACTTGTATTTTTTTAAATGAGACACCCTGTATATAATTATTCCAATTGATTCCCCTGTTCGTTACGATCATTTTGATATAGGGTTTATTGGGTCTAAAATTTATAGTAAGGGAATGGGACGCGGTTAAAGTTGAAAAAATGCTCACAGTTCGGCCATTTTTTAAAAAAACATTGAAACAGGTATGGAAAAACCAAATATTCCATAAAACGTTACATATCCTTGAATACATTAATCGCCTGCAATTTGTTTAAAATTATTCACTGTTATACAGGGCTGTCAAGTTTTGCAAATACGCCCTGGACTCATTTTTTTAAAATGGAACACCCTATATATTTTATTCTCATGTTAAAGATAACATTACTAGCTTTCAAATAATACCATGCATGATGCCTTTCTGACCAACAGTTTTTTAGTAAACTAGCCGTAAAAGCAAAGTTTCTTCATTCTAATACGATTTTACTGAATTTACGTTGTTTATTATTAAATATCTAATATTAGGTGGCCACGACACTACCATAAATTAACAAAAGATTGACGAACTTGTCAAAGCTGCTGCCGCATAATCCATTATTTACAAGTTAAGCGTAGGTGAGGTAAGAAAACTGAGACCCGAAACCTTTACATGTTTATTAGAGATATTTCAAAAAACAGAAAATATTGTTTTTAGGAAATTTAAAGTAATTAATAAACCAGTTATAAACAAAGATAATCAGTTATCAGTATTATTAATAGTGTAAGAAAATTAATTAAGCAAAAACAGAACACCTTTTAAAATTATTTGAAAGCTAGTAATGTTATCTTTAACATGAAAATAAAATATATAGGGTGTTCCATTTAAAAAAAATGAGTCCAGGGCGTATTTGCAAATCTTGACCACCCTGTATAACAGTGAATAATTTTAAACAAATTGCAAGCGATTAATGTATCCAAGGATATGTAACGTTTTATGGAATATTTGGTTTTTACATATCTGTTCCAAATTTTTATAAAAAATAGCCGAACTGTGAGCATTTTTTCAAACTTTAACCGCGTCCCATTCCCTTACTATAAATTTTAGACCCAATAAACCCTATATCAAAATGATCGTAACGAACAGGAGAATCAATTGGAATAATTATATACAGGGTGTCCCATTTTAAAAAATACAAGTTTGGTTCGCCACGAGGTTTTCGGACCACCCTGTATTATGGCTATAATTTTAAAACATAGCGTGTTTGACTATCGATAATATCCAATAAAAAAAATTTTCCAAATTCCTCACCGTTTACTCACAATTGTCCACCCCATCTTGGTTGCACCACCCTGTATGGTGTCAGGGGAAATGCTAAAAAGTGGCTTAGGTCTTATATGAGTGACAGAAAGCAAACTGTATCAATTACAACGAATGGAAAAACAAGCAAATCAGAAATACAAACCAATAATATAGGCATAGCACAGGGAAGTGTTTTGGGACTGATTCTTTTTATTGTATTTATCAACGATTTGGCTTACATAACGGACAAACACTATCAGCATATTGTCAAATATGCTGATGACACTAATTTAATTGTAGGTGGGGAAAATATAGACAAACTCCTCACTAAAACTAAATATTTTTTTAATCTTGTCAATGAATGGTTTACAAAAAATAGATTAATTTTAAACCAAGATAAAACTAATATTATTTTATTTAGAACAAAGCAGGCAACCGTAGAAAAACCACTAAACTTGGTAGTTGATAGTAAAGAACTCCCATTTCAACAGATGCAAAATTTTTAGGTGTCTATATCAATGAGCATATCGACTGGTCATATCATTTAAATAATTTAGAAAAAAAACTGTGCTCTGTTTGTTATGGCATCCGAATCGTTGGGAGATACATGAGAGAAAAGACTCTCAGAATGCTGTATTGTTCAAATTTTGAGTCTGTTTTGAGATACGGAATTGTTTTTTGGGGAAGGCACAACTCAATCCAAAATATTTTTGTAGTCCAAAAACATGTGATAAGGGTTATCAAAAAAATGAAGTATAGAGAACGTTGTAGGGGTGTGTTTAAAAACTTGGGATTACTTACTGTTTATGCTGTTTATATCTATGAATGTTCAATGTTTTTCTTTAAGCATAGAGATATGTTTAATCTAAGAGTTAATCATGAATATAGAACACAATCTTTAAATGTTTCATATCCAATACATAGACTAGCACTTACAGAAAAATGTCCTCATTATATGTGCTTAAAATTATTTAACACACTGCCAAATGAAATTAAACAAATAAACTCACAAAAACATTTTTAAGTTAAAATTAGGAAACTGTTAATTAATTTAGAACCCTATAGTCTAAGCGATTTTGTTAATTGATCTTTATGTATTTCCTTTTTGACGTCATTTCTTTTTGTGTTCCCTGTATTGTGATCATGATTTGAAATAAAGAAGTTTATTATTATTATTATAAAGTGTAGTTCCATCCGCTTGTATAATACATTCGCCCAGAATGACTCTTCCGGAAATTTGACTTTCTAAATATGCTTACAGAATTTTCAACCTACCCGGCAACGCCGCATTGTTACCAGACGTAAGGCAGCCGCTGCCGGTAGGCGGTAGGTAAACTTAAAATACAACCTCTTTCACATTTCTGTGCTCCTGATAGAATCCCGCTTGATTTCAACAAAAATTATTGAAAATTTGGAAATTTGATCGCTAATTTTCAAAAAATGACTCTTAGACAAAAAGGTTGCAATTTTTCCGATTTCCCTAAAACGTTTTAAATTATTGGCATTTTTCCAGCATTTATGAGCCTTGCGTTTGCCTACAAATACTGCAGATACACCTAGTTATTAAGAATGGAGATAATTTTTTTTTGGAAATATTTTTGATATTAATTTGCATAGTTGGTCTTCCTACTTAATATTTAATTATTTTATGAAATTAATAAAATCTTACCTAAAATTTTAACATTTTGCTGGTATGACTAATATTAACATCGGATAAGCACAAATTGATCAGACACGGTTGTTACAGAGTTCTAATAATTATTTTAAACATAATTAATTATTCCAAGAGGATTAGACATAGCTTTAAGAATAAGTATTGAACGGCATCAAAATATTTTTCTTTGCAATCCTGTTTATAAATTTGCTATAAAATAAAATAAGCCTACCTACTTTGTTTAAAACACAGAACCTTCTATTTACAATTTTGTGTGATGGTGACAACACCGCACCGGCGGAACAACACAATGAAAGTATTTTTAAAAAGTACCTACAAAACAACTCGTGGCAAGATTATAAAAGTACATGCACTATTTTTGGTAAATTACAAATTATTTTGTGAAATTCAGATAAAATGTTAAAATCACACATGAGGCGGTACAAGTGACTTTAGGTACGCCAGTTCAGGGAGTAGCAAGTTTTACTATTCTTATTCTTGGAAAATTGTAAGGGTGAAAGGAGATACCTAACCACAATCGATTTTATCAGGGGAGCCCTGCCTGATGGTTATTAGAGTTTTTAGTAGGAAATGCCAATCGAAAACAGCAAGAAACAGCTATATTTTACGCGAGCAATATTGTAGTTCATTCAAAGAAGCGTGGCTTAAAAACATTTTTGTGTTAAATGATTTAAATATGGCGTCTTAAATGAAAATCAAATAATTAAAGCTTGCCCTATAATCAGTTTTACGCTAAAATTAGTGTAATCGAGTTTTTGTAACGGCAGCGGAAAACTTGGAATTGCTTATGTGACCAAGTGGTTTTGCGGAACTCCGGTGAAAAATGGGTCATGACAGTTTTAAATTTTCTTTGTAGAGGGTCTGAAATAATTAATCAGACCACTTTCAGTCACAAGATTACCTTTGCAGCTGCTACCTCGTCCTTATAGTTATATTCTGGGCATTTATCTTCATTGGATTCTGGCAATGCTACACATATCCGCACAGTTTTACAAGTTCTTTTCACAGATTTTTCACTCACTTTCTGGGTTTCTAATGTTGTTAAAACTACACGTTTAATGTCTGACATATTTCATTACAAAAATTTAATAAAACAACACAGCCCGGCTTCCCTCCAACATGTTTAAAATGCACTACTCGCATATCACACTCCCAAACAAGCGATTCTAGTTGGTTTCCGACTTTTTGCGCATTTATTTGCGCAATGCATGGTATTTTAATTATCAAAATGACAGAATAGAGTTGGGTCTACTCCTGACTAACACAATTGTTGATTATCGTCTTACATATGAGAGGGCAGCATATGTACCAAGTCTGGTTTTTAAAATTCTAATTTAGAAAACTGTTGTTTTATATTTAAAAAGTTAACTAGCATAATATATTTCACCTCATTATATTAAGTTATATAATAAAGAAATAATAGAGAAAACACACCAAGACCCAGATCACTGAGGAACAGGGTTTTATACAACGAATATTAATACAAAATACAATCATGCCAAAGAAAATAAAACGGTATGTTTAGGTTTGCTTAGGCAATCACAAGGGTAGTACCCTTGGCCCTTGGGTAATCATGCTAATACACAGGTAGGGATGCACGATGTTTTTCGATACATCGAAAACATCGATACATCGGACCAAAACATCGATGTTTTTACATCGATGGATTCTGACTCGATGTTTTATGATATCGATGGTAGGCTATATCGATACATCGATATTTTTGAAAATACATCTATGAACATTTTTTGAAAGTTAATTAACTAGTCAAATTAGATTTTTAGTTTTAAAAAGTTTATATATTTTTTAGAAATCTTTAAATATTTGAAGTTATGCTATCTAACGTCAAACACATCTGGTGCGGATCACGATGCATATAATTCTATGCGATTTTGACACTAATGACAGTGGCCATGTGATGGATCGTTTGTTTTGTTTGAGTAGTCATGTGACTTTGACACATAGAATAGAATTCTATGGGGCGTGATTCGGGGGCAGGTGACAGCAGTTCTTGACTTTTTACTTGGGGCGTGTACCGTTGTCAACTTCGGTTACGGTTTTGTGTCCCGTAAGTATCGGTAATCTGAAAAGTTGGCAGATTGGAAACGCAATATCTGTCATTAATGTCACCGAAGAAACCGAGCGGTTAACCAGGTTTGACAACGGTACACAGCCTTGGTTGTTGTTATTGTTAGGTATTGCCAATGTTGCCAATTGAAAATGTTTGCTCTAAAGCGCAAAATTAAAATTTCTTGCTCTAAAGCGCAAAATATTGGTCATCTCAGCGAAAAAGCCTTCTTTCTATTGTAATTGTAGAAAAATATCTTTATTATAACTAAAAACATTTCTCGGAATAAAATAATTTATTTAAATACAAAACATAACGCAAAACACTATAAAAAATAATTAGCCATTTTTAAAGAAAAGCAAAATAAAACAAACATTAAACACACAGGTTATTACAACTAAAAAAACATATTTTGTTAATAAAGATGGATTATTTACAGCCAATTGCACCGACTTTTTCTTATGTGACCATTAACAAAGTGACCCTTAAATTTTAATGGTCTCTTAATTCAAAATCATTTGCACCCACACATTTTCAACAAACTTTTACTATGGGGCCTTTAAGAGCCTGTTACTTGGGACACAATATGACAACGTCGCATTTATTTAGGAACTTTGGTGTCTTCTGGTAGTTCTGGTTATATTTATGTCAATGTCAAATGCCAAATGGTTGAAAAAATAAGTTTGTTTTGTTGTTCATCCCAAGCCAAGTTTTGATCCGAACCGTTTATCGTTTTATGTGTTGGTAAATGGCAGATACTAAAAGAAAAAGAGCTGTGAATTTTACAATGCGAGAACAAAACCTATTGTTTTCGATTGCTCTTAAATACAAAAATGTTATCGAAAACAAAGAAACAAATGCAATAGCAAACTGTGAAAAAAATGAGGCATGGTCCAAAATAGCAATACAATTTAACGCTACCAGCCAAGATTTCAATAATAGGACCGTCGAGCAATTAAAACGTTGTTACGAAAACAGACGCCAAAACCTAAGAAAAAAAGGCTGAAGTACGGCAAGAATGCTTAAAAACCGGAGGGGGCCCACCTCCAGAAAAAAGCGACGATCCGGATGATTTATTAGTTTTGGTTACAATGGACCCTCTTACTGTTGAGGGACACATTAATATATTTGATTCAGATAGTGTGAATTCAATTAAAGATTATAAAGCTCATTCTAGCAGCCAGCTATATAGTACTATACTAGATATTCTAAATAGAATTTTGCAAAAAAATAAAATTTTGAAAAACTTAACCAAACAAATTCCTGAAAATATCCTTGACTTCAAATACAAGTCACACTTACCTAGTATAATATAAACGTATGCACAAACACTTTGTTATTGTTTTTTTTTAATTTTTCACTTTTTTATTAATATAAAAAATGCAAAAGTAGCTTAAAGGGCCGTTAAGTTCGCTTTAATTGACCAAATTTGGCGAATTAACTAAGAACGCTTTAAGGAATGCATAAGGGTCCATTAATTAATTATAAGTAATGGTGCAAAGCATGAAAAGCATTAATGGTACTTAAATAGACCATTAGCTTAAGGGTCTCATAAGAAAAAGTCGGTGCAATTGGCTGTTAAACACCGAATATAACACAAAAACAGCGACATGACAATGACATGTTGTATTTGCAATAGAAAAATTAATTAATAAATTTGATACATCGACATCATACATCGATGCTTTTCAGTCGATGTTTTTTCAACATCGATGAATTAAGGTCGATGTTTTTGCTATATCGATGGATCGAAATTCGATGTATTCCGAATTTTGTGCATCCCTATACACAAGAAGAATGAAGAAGAATTGGCGACTCTAATTAGGGAGACGGCAACACCGTTCTGACCAACTAGCGGCCGTTTTGGTACTAGTATAACGGGGAATGTTTACGTTTTATATAACTTTTTTAGCATTTTTGAATCGTCGAATTTAGTATTATTTAAAAAGTTTTTTTCGGAGTGCTTAAGTATATATAAGTATGACTACGAAGTACAACAGAAACAATAGTAAAACTCAAAAATCATTTTGAAATACCTTGTGTACACAGCAGTTTTTTGCCCCCGTCGTTCGGTAAATTATGCTCAGTGTTTCGTTGATGTTAAGGCATAATATCCGCCCAAGGTTATGAAATAGTGTACCATAACAGTTTTCTAGGTTATATTATTATTTTTGTGTAACAATTCATTGTAATTCTTGGATATTAGAACGTTTTTTCTCATTTTTTCCAATGAAATGCGTTGGGGACACAAATTAAGAGGAGCGTCTATTTGCAGCCGAGGCTCCTGACAGTTTTGACGTTTGCTTTGCGATGTTGCCATGTATTAGGTTTTGATTTGGCGGCTTTTTTAAACACGAAGGTTAATAAGCTTTGTTAATTTTAGCTTTAAATAAGTCTGTTGTATCCTTAGACAAGGAAAGAGAGGGGACTGGTAACACTCATTTAAGCTAACGCATGGCAAGTGTGACCGAAATTCGAGCCGACGCCATTTTTTGGTGCCAAACATTGCCGGTGACATCAAAGATATTTTGTGGTGTTTCGAACAGAATTTTGATTAAAGACGACTACATTTTAGTAATTTATGATGGTGGGTTGTACTGCTTATGGCTGCAAAAGCCGAAACGAGAGAAAGGAGCCTGGAATTACCTTTCACAGGTAAAAAGTTAAATGTTACATAGTTGCAAGACAAACAATTTTCGAAATATTTTTGTTATGAGATAATTTATCAACGCAATTCGAATATGATGATTTAGGCATTTTCAAAACAGACTATTTATGTTTATTTGAACAATGTGCTTGAATGTTTTCATTCATTATCAACTCAGTAAAGATATAAATTATGATAATGGCAAGATTTTTTCCAGTGGCGGGTATGTTTTTATCCGGAAAAAATCTTATAATATTTCATTAACTTTGTGTGCGTAAATTAGTCAGTACAGCAGGTTTTTTTTTTAATATATAATTTATTTGTTTTGTTGTAGATTCCTCATGAACGATCCCAGAAGACTTGCTCTTTGGGTTAAAAAAAATGCATGTTGCAGACTGGAGTCCTAGAAAAATGATAAAATTTCTTCAAAGAACTTTGACTGGAATTTATTTTATAGTATTGGTGAAAAAACTTGTCTGTTAGATGATGCAGTACCCACCAGTATTTGAGGAACTGCCTAAATATCTCCAGGAAATGTCACAAACAAAGCAAGTAAGCCAGACTTTATACAACATTTTTTAATATTATTTTGTAATATAGGTACCTAGTGTAGGTATCATACTAGAAATAAGCTAATTAAATGTATTGTTGTAGGCAAGAAATTGGAGGCGTTGCTGTTCTGTTTCTGTTGTGCCAGCCAGGGATAGTAAGGCCCCTAATGTGGAACAAAAGTTAGATGAAACACCATGAAAAACACAGCTTAGAAGACAGTTTTTCCAAGCAGTACAACTACCTTCCAAGCAATATAAAGTCTTTGAATAGTTAGACATTTGCTGACTGACAGGGCTTATTATTCTGTTGCTGAATTTTATGATGACTCATTTTAATTTTTTTACACCTATATGATTATATCGAGTTTTAAAATTATGTGTATTGTTTGTGTACCTTGTTGAGTTTGTCTTTTATTAGTGTTGGTCTGCTTATATACTTTTAGATATTTTTTTATATATATTTATTTGTAATGTCGAAATACTAGTATATGTAGGATCATGTATCATAGGAACTACCTTCTTGCTTTGTCTATAAGATGTAAGTCTTCTGGCAATATAGCTTATTTCAATTTGAATTTGAAAAGCAGAATAACTTTACACAACTTTTGTATTATGTAAATATTTATTTTTGTATCAGTTTATTAGGCGTACTTAATATTTATTGTTTCTAAATTTGTTTGCCTATGTACCTATATAGTTAGTTTTAATAACTTTTCAGAATTGTTATTATTATTATATTACATATATATATTTTTTTAAATATACTTGAGAAAAATTAAAATTGAAGGAGTACATTGGATCTATTGATTTTCTCCACATTTAACAAACCAAAAATAAATTATTACTATAAGTCGTTTTATTCGTTTTGGTAAAAGTCTACAATCGCCTCTCATGATACGCCGCCGTAGCCTGGTGCTGGATCACGATGCATTGAGTTCTACGCAATTTTGACACTAATGACAGTGGCCATGTGATGGGTTGTTTGTTTTGTTTGAGTAGTCATGTGACTTTGACACGTAGAATAGAATTCTATGTGGCGTGATCCGGGGTCTGGTGTCAGATGGCTTCATATCCGTAGCCTGTATTACCCGTCCTCTCTCTTTCCTCGTCTAAGCTAATAATATGTAAGTGTATTTAGATTTTTTCTTTGGTACAGTATGGTTTTTGTTATGAAATTACAAAAATAAATGCATAATTTACAAAAAATCCAGTATAACATTGTTTTATTTTATAGCACTATTTTAAATATTCTATTTCATACAGTTTTTGCAGCAAGAAGGAAAAAATTAAATTAATTTACAAAACCTCTAGTTACGCCACTGAGCGGATCGGTCTGGTGTCGGATGGTCACACTTCATGTCAAACAGTTACGCGTCCCCTCTCTTTCCTTGTCTAAGGTTGTATCATAATCATGTCCCAAAGTTAACTTTAGATAAGGAGGTTTTTTTTTTAATGGGACACTAGCGATATTTTGTTGTCCCTGACTAATAACAAAATAAATCTTTATCCAAACCACTTATAATTGGTGTTTTTCTAACAATAATTATTGATATTTGAAAGAGCACAGCTAATTTATGCATTGGAAACAGCAAAAGGTCTATCAGTTTTATTGAAAACTATTAAAATGTCACAGTCCGAGACTGTCCCAAGGCATATGTTGGAACTTTGAGAACAAACTTAAGCTTAAATTTAGAAACTTTAATGAAAAAAAACATTGAATTATGTTCGTTGATATTTTACTAGTTCTAAAAATCAATTATAGTAATTATATGAACCTTAAACTATTTACAATTGCATATTGAATGTTGTCCCCTAAAATTTCGTCATGGGTCCGTTACGCATTATTTAGTAGTTTCAAGCGCCCTCTGCGGTAAATATGTACACTATGCGCAATACTTATGTCTCAGTTCAGTATTGTTTGTGTTCAAGAGAACAGGTAAGTAAATTGTTTTTAATTTAGTTTCTGTAGAATTTGTATATAACTTAAAAACACTCATTGTAACAAATTTGGTAGTCACGTCTGTTTTGCTTACTGTCTTTAAGCGCGTACATATTTATTATGGAAAGTGTATGGATGTTTTTCTTTATGTATACCGGTTATACATAACCTTAAAATTAATTGTATACTTATAAAGGTTTTGGCGCAAATTTTAAAAATAAAATAATCTGTCACCGTCTGTTACGTCAGCGTCCGTTACATTTTCAATAATGGTACTTGCGCGGACGTGACATTTAGTAACAGATGTGACAAAAATATTTACTACCAATTGAATCTTGGTAATATGTTGTAAAATTGTCGATGCAGAGTGATTCTGAATGTTTTATTGATTTTTATTAGCAGTATGGATGAATCGAAGAAAAAGGAACTAATTGAAAAATTAAAAAAAGACAAAGAAGAAGCATTTTTACGTTACGAGAGAAAAAAGAAAGAGAAGAAAAAGAAAAACAAAAAAAAGAAAACGTCACAGGGAAAAATACCTAAAAATAATCGTTCCAATTCAAATACCGCGAAAATGCCAAAAATAAAATTAAGGAGTTGTAATGAAAAGAAAGCAACCGCTTTTACTTACAATGAGAATACTCCTATAAGAAAACCTACTACAATGGCAATAGATGAAAAGCAGAAGCCTAACACAAAGTCTACAGCTAAAGAAAGAATGAAAAAATACAGAGAAAATATGTCTTTAGAAAAAATGAACATTGTTAGACAAAAAGACGCAGAGAGAAAAAGAATAGCAAGGGCTACTGGTAAAGTGAAAAGGATCAAGCAAATGACCAGTACACAGAGGAACAAGGAAAGAGAAAGATGGAGGAATAGACAAAGCAAATGTAGAGCTAAAAGAAAGGTACTGAAAGATATAATTGAAAATACGCCCCCCTGTTCTGATTACGAAATGGACGAAAATGGTGGAGGAGAGGAAATAATTAGTAGAGAGAACGAAGCAGACCGTGAAGATCTTCCGGCAGGCAGTATTCTAAAAAAAGATAAAGAAAAAAATAATACAAACTCATATCCTGTAACTTCAATCGATAATGAAAGTAGAACGTTTTTACCAATGGCAGAAATTGCTCCGATAGCAACTTGTAGTTCCAATTTAAATACTCGCAGCAGCATTAACAATACGCCTAGTTTTTCTGCAGGCTCACCGTCTCATCAAAAAATTCTTGCACAAAGACGTTCAAGATCTAGATTTCAGTCTTTGTACAGAAAAATACAGGAAATGAAGGAGAAACTCGCTCAGCAAAACAAAGAAATAGCTAAACTAAGAAAAGAAAAAGATAAATATAAAAAAAGATGGCAGCGCGAAATTATAAAACCTAAAACTTATTCAACTGAGGTAACAACAAAATATGCTGACGTAAGCCCTTCGTTACCAATAGAAAATATAACTGAAGGAAATGAGTCACCAGCCACTAAAGTCGAAATTATGTTAAAAGGTAGGCAGATTCCAGAAGATGTAAAACGTGAACTACTTTTTGGAACTGCATTTAAGGATCAAATAGAAACCAATTTAAGTATCAATGAAAACTCGCAAAATAAGGAAGAAAACAAAGAAATGGCTAAAGTACTTCTGTCAGGAAATTTGTTAAAGAAATATAAATTTCACAAAAGAATAAAAAATATTGTTAGTTACAAACAGAACAGGAAAAATTCAAGAAAACAGATACTTTTGAAAAATCAGCGAGTACGAAAGTGCAAAATATCAAGAAATGAAATAAGTAAAATCAAGGATTTCTTTCTTCAAGATGACATATCCCGTCAATGTCCCGGAAAAAATGATGTAATTACTCGCAAAAAATGCAAAAAACAAAAAAGATTATTATTGCATGGTTTGAAAACCTGTTACAAACTATTTAAGGAACAGAACGCAAAAATTTTAATATCGTTTTCAACCTTTTATAAATTTAAACCTTTTTGGGTAGTTAATCCAAAATTAAGCGACAGAGAAACGTGCGCATGTGTGAAACACGACAATTTTAAAATGATAACTGACAAATGCTTCATTGAAAAGGTTATTAACACTAGAGATATGGAGAAAATAGTAGATAGTAATTTCGAAATAATACTAGATGACAAACTTAAAAATGACCACGTAAAACTAAAACAGTGGAAAACAAAAATTGAGGAGCGAAAAATTAAGGATGAAGTAAAAAAAATTAAGATAACTTCCAAATCAGTTGAAGAAATGACGAAGACTGAATTAGTTGCAGTATTTCACGCGGAACTCCCACATTTTAAGACACACCACAAGACAATGAAACATCAATTGACTTATTTACGTTCAGCAAAAGAAAATCTTAAGTCTGATGAGCTTCTTCTTCAGATCGACTTTTCCGAAAATTATACTGCAAAATTAAACAAAGAAATTCAGAGTATGCATTTTGGAGCGAACAAAAGACAAATTTCAATCCATACCGGAGTTGCCTATTACACTGATGTTGCAAGAAATAGGAACACCTGGTCCTTTGCGAGCGTTTGTGATAATTTGGACCACCAATCGTATGCTATTTGGGCGCACATGAAACCTGTTTTGAATTTTTTAGCAAATAAAATTGAATCCGATAGTATTGAACGTGTATTAGTTTTCTCCGATGGACCAACCTCCCAATACCGTAACAGGTTTAATTTATATCTTGCCGCAAATCATTTAAAACATTTTTTTCCAAAAGCTCAGGTGTCTTGGAACTACAGTGCTCCGGGGCATGGTAAGGGTCCTATGGACGGTATAGGGGGTACCGTAAAACGATTGGCCGATCGAAAAGTTTTGCAGGGCCGTGACATCACATCTGCAAAAGAATTTATAGAAGAAATTGACGATTCTTGTAAAATTCAACTATTTTACATTAGTTCAGAAGAAATTCAAAAATCAAAACAACATCTTCCACAACATTTACCAAAGATAAATAAAATAGGCGTAACTTATCAGATAACTTGGATGGTGAAAGAAACGCAGGTTAAAGTGAATATGAGATCTTTATGTTGTGGTGTATGTTCCTTTGACGATATTTGCACCCATTTCTCAATTGGGACAACTAACTTCGATTTAGAATGGGATATGGAAGATGGTATCCTTTTTTATGCAAAAAAGTATGTTTTTTTAATAGGTAATCAGTTTCTATTAATTTAATTATGTTCAACTACCTATTATAAAATTTTGTTTTTTAGCCTGTCTGTTGCTTAAAGTAAATCTTTTAAACGTGAATATGTTAACAACAAAATTAAATTTATTTTCAAATAACAGCATTTCTAAGCAAATTGTTTCAAATAATCTTTTAAGGCAGTAAAATTTACTTTTGCATCGTTTCCTTAATTTATCTTAGAATTACCATTAAACCAACTGGCAGCAATATCACCAGCTGGTATAAAACGTGTCAACGTTCCTGATATTGGTTCATGGGTAGCAGTTACATATGATAACCAGTGGTATCCAGGTAATGATTTTTTAAAACATTATTCATACACTATCCTAATTTTTCATATTTTTTAAGGAGTCGTAACGTTAATTATTGAGGGAGAAGAATTAGTGGTCAAGTTTCTGCAGAAAAGGGGAAAAAATTACATATGGCCTGTAAACGATGATGTTCAGAGGCTGAATCGTAAAGAGGTTTTATGTGTGCTTCCAAATCCGCCAACAAGTGTATCAAAAACCAGGCCCCATTTGTTTTTTATTCCCGATGAAACAAATGAAATGCTAAATAATTTAAATAAACCTAAACAGATCTTGTTAAATAAAACTAAAATAATTTAACTCTCCAACTTTATTACTTTAATTTAAGTCTAATATTACTTCAATAATTAAGTAGTATTCTTTAAAAATAAAACTTTGAGGCATTCGTGGGCATTTTCTTTATCTATTTCTTGAAAAAAAAACAATGTCACATCCGTTACAAAGATATCACGTCCGTTACACATTAGAATGTCCCCGTATTTGTTTTATTTTCAAAAAATATTGAGTAATTTTTTTATATTATAAATACAATAAACCTATATAAGTTGGGGAAAAAAATTACTATTTATGAAGCAGTCCAAATAGTACTACATCTAATATTTCTCTTTAAAAAATTTCAATTTCCCGGTACAGGACTGGTTTTAACAAGAGTAACTGAGGAGAAAAAGATAAATTAATAAAATAAGTCCATAGAACAATTTCTATAAGCCTAAAGTTACGCCTAATTTGATTTTTACGTCATCTGCATTACATAGTAATTATATTATGTTAGATGAAATGACTGTAACGGATGTGACAAAAATTGTACAATTTATAATAAAACTTAAAACTTTATTAGGTAGGATGTAAAATTCTGTAAAACCTTTATCAAAACTCAAAAATAGAGACCTTAAGGTATCTATATAAATCATTGCTTATCGATAAATAATAAAAAAAAAATTTCGAGTTGTTTTATTCCAAGTGTCCCATTAAAAAAAAAACCTCCATAAAAACTTCCTAGGTGATATGCATGGGCGCCCATGGGGGTGGGGGCAGTTGCCCCCGCTCCCTGGGATCGGGTTCCACGGTACTTTTTAACAACTGCGCAACTTCGTGATTTTGTAACATTCGGTTTTTTGGCTGGTTGCCCCCCCTAACATTTACTCTATGGGCGCCCATGGTGATATGGGATATTCTTTAAAACTAAATTTGGTAAGTAAACGCAGATTCTAAAAATGTGAAAAGGTGAAGATACTGTGAAAGATTAATAAAAAGTTGTGCAAAATACATATTGTAAAAAAATAGTAAACTATTATTCAGTTTTAAAAAAATATATTTTAAAAAAACTGCATATTTTTTACCCTACAAAAGCGACTCAAACTAAATATGTATTATATGATATGTAATTACATACATATAGTTTTAAAAAATATACATATATTACTTATTAGTTACTATTTATTTATTTTTGGTCGACAGGGATATAAACAGATACAGAGATACCCACTAGAGTATCCACAAAATATTATTGCCAAACTTATTTAACATATGCTGCTGAGACTGGTTCATAATAATTAGGCAGAAGTCCTGAACTGGAAGGCTTGAATCTTGTTGTTCAACACCCTGGGCTTTATAAAATATGATAGGGTTATTCTCCATTATCGAACACTCCTGGACAACCATGTCAACACTAACTGCATCTACAAAATTTTTGATATAATTTAATATAACCCCAAAAATAAGTCTATGATACAAAATACTTAAATAATATCAATTCTTCAGCTTTAAATAAAAATAAATTTATTTCACACATATTATTCCTTGAGCATGTCTTACTCCTTCCTGAACTTCAATCTTAAAAGATAGTTTAGTATTATGAATATCTTTTTGAGTCATTAGGTCTATTCTTTTCAACTGTGTAACATTAAAATTTCCTCTGTTGTCATCTAGAATCCTATAAAATTTATACTTTATTATTATTAACAATACAAACTTATATAAAATACCTTATAAATATACCTAGGAAAAAATATTGTACATTATGACCAAGTGATTCAACAGAAAAAATCCTAGATCAAAAAAATATACAATCTGCCATAACTAATGATTTAAAAAAATCCTTAATTACCTGCTTACGCTTACACCACTAGCAAGCTTTTGAGCAATGCTAATTTTCTCAGTTTTAGGAATCCTTAGATGCTGTAATTCGTGGGTATGTCCATAATGCGTCTTATAATAAATCACACTTATTGATGAATCAGATTTTTTCTAGAGACCTTTATTTGACTGGTACAGCTGAAGTTTATTTTCTTTGACCCTTTGATATCAGGTATACGTTTATAAGGTACTGACACAGCTTATGGTAAGCTGTGGTACTGACCTATTTATACGCATTTTTCCTAAAAAAGAATTAAAAGCTTAGTTCATATTAATTAAATATTAAACAAGTTGAATTCTATAACAGCCAATAAATACAAAAAACCAAAACCACAAATAATAAAAAAAATTAAAAAATCACATACAAATACCTCGATAAATACTAACTACGAGATTCACTAAAGTTAACAAAATTTATGAAGTAAAAAGTAATAAATTATGTAATATGTATTTCCAAAACAAATTGTTGAAATATAGAATTAAACATAACTTTTTATGGCAATGTACTAGAAACGCCACTATAAAAATATGATAAAACTGAACTGGTTAACTAGAAGTTTTAAATTTAAACCGGTCCAAGTGTTAAATCTTCAGTGAATCTCCTTGTATCTATCTATACATAATATAAAGCTACCTAGGTACCTAGGCTATTTTAAAGGTTAGAATTTAAATAATCACCTACCTTCCAAATTAAGAAATTTCATTACTTCTACTTCCAGAGAAATTGAATGAACATTTTTTAAGATCGTCAATTAATTCTCGATGAAAGTAAAATGACATTTCACACCCTTCTAGACACTTAAAGGATTTACTATCCCTTTCAAAGGCAATTACTCGATTATGTATTTTCTCCAAATAAGGTCAAGTTACTTTTCTTGGAAAATACTGCTGAACACTCTCGCTGCAGCGACACTCTTCACATTGTACATTTGCCAGAGAATCCATTATGTTCTTTTTTAAAATTAACTACATTTATTTTTTCAAATTTTAATCGCAGAAATAAATAAAAAGTATGGTAATTATTGATATTACTGGAAACAGCGAATTTTTTCATGAAATTTTGCACATACCCTAATTTTGGGTCGTAGAACACGAATCCGAAGTCAGCTTTTGGCGGTCTCGTATGGTTTTTCCAAAAAAAAAAATTGTTTTTGGAAAACTTTTAGGTTAACTTTTAGGTTACCTTTTTGTTATAGATTCCTTTAAGTTTCGACACTTTCACTTCAACATATCTGTAAACTTATAATTTTTATTAGTTTTCGGCACACAAAACACCACATTTAGGCAAAAATAGCTAAGAAAATTGCTTTTTTCTATAGAAAATTCCATTTTATCGCTACTAGACGTCATTATTTTTCCAGCTGTCAATTTTCCGGCGTTGCCACGTTTACAAAGCATTTTTCTCGCAAATTTTAACAATTTCCGGCCATAAATAAATCCAAAAAAAGAGATGGCAATATGAGAGTAAAATAAGACAGATAGCATTTTATTTTCCCTAAAAGGGCAAAAAGATGACCCCAACCAACACCCTGGGGCACCGATCCCTCTTCGCCTGCGAGGAAAGAGACTGGTCAGGGCCCCTAACCAGGTGCTAACCCTGCTCCGACCTTAGGGTGCCCTCCGATCCACCGTTATACCACCGTTATATCGAAAATATTAGATCTGTCACCTAATTCACCGACTTAGAAAAGTTTTTGATACGAACGGTGGATCGGAGGGCACCCTAAGGTCGGAACAGGGTTAGCACCTGGTTAGGGGCCCTGACCAGTCTCTTTCCTCGCAGGCGAAGAGGGATCGGTGCCCCAGGGTGTTGGTTGGGGTCATCTTTTTGCCCTTTTGGTTAAATTTGGTTCATTTTCGCATTTTCCCGCCAACTTTTTATTATTCCTAATTTACAACTTTGTCTTGAAAAATAAGTAAACCTGGCAACGCCGGACATTTGACAGCTGGGAACGTAATGGCGTCTACTACCAAATACAATGGAATTTTATATAGGAAAAAGCAATTTTCTTAGCTATTTTTGGCTAAATGTGGTGTTTTGTGTGACGAAATAAAATAAAAATTATAAGTTTACAGATATGTTTAAGTGAAAGTGTCGAAACTTAAAGGAATCTATAAAAAAAGGTAACCTAAAAGTTAAAAAAAATTTTTGCGGAAAAACCATTCGAGACCGCCAAAAACTGACTTCGGATTCGTGTTCTACGACCCAAAATTAGGGTCTGTGCAAAATTTCATGAAAAAATTCGCTGTTTCCAGTAATATCAATAATTACCAAAAGTATTAAAAAGGAAAGCAAAAAATACAAATAGAGGAAGGAAAGTCTAAGTCTATTAAAAAATAAAATAGGCTAAAACATAACCTTAAAGCTTTGACAGCTGGAGTGAGCCCTTCAAACCCTTTTATTTTGTTTGGAGTGAGCCGCATCCCGCGTCATATATCTGGCAACATCGCGAAGCAAACGTCAAAACTGTCAGGAGCCTCGGCTGCAAATAGACCAAAATAGACGTTCCTCAAATTAAGAACGTGGCGTCCTCATCAGCCGATTTGCTAAACTACTATAAACTATAACGGGGAATCAGCTGATGGCGGAGGAGTTCGAGTTGACGCTTGGAACGGTCCGAGAACACAATTTAGACATTGTATATTACTTCTTACTTTGTCATCTATATAGGATATGTTAAGATTGTTAAGAACGTATGTCTGGGATTTGTCGGCTCGGATAAGCCGCCGCGCCTCTAGCAGCCACTTTTGTAACTAGCATATCGGGGGTTGTTTACCTCTGTTTGTTTATTTATACCATTTTTAAAACCTCAGAATTAGTCCTATTTTGTAATTTTTGTTACAAAATCTAAATTATATTGAGAAATAAAGAAGAAATGTAACAAAAACAACAAGCAGACCCAAAAATCATATTTGAATAACTCTAGTGGGAAAGTCGATTAGTGGCCCCGCCATTCGACGAATTGGTTAGTGTTTTTCAATGCCTGTGCATAAATATCCGTTTTACTCGTGTAAAATACTGTGCATTGACTATTTCCTCAGTTCTCTTAATATTTCTGTGTAATAGTTCCGTATAAGTTTCGCTTATTACATTTTTAAAATGCAAGATTTTTAACCTCAAAAGACCAAACCACAGACCGAATCAAGGAGTGTGCAAAATGTAAGTTAAATGAAAGTTGAGTAAGTTTAAGCTCACATCCCTTTTTATCAAAAAAAGCCCTAAAAATGGAGTGACCATATCCTTAATGATGGAAGAAAATACCTATGGACAATACTAGAGACAAACCTCAATATGACGAATATATAATAAGGTTTTCCTACAAATGAGTGACAGTGTCCTCACATTTTACACTACGAGATTAATTCATTGCTTTTGATGGAGGTAGGTAAATTCATCATTTATAACTAGTTAAGAATTGTGAAAATGTGTTTGTTAATAAATGTAACTTTTACCGTTTTAAAAGGCAATGTTGAGGGCAATTTATTACAATGTTTTGCGTATTCTCATAATATATAAAGTACGATTCTATGCACTATAAAATTCTATTTTTAAAAGCAAATCTACATTTTTGTACTCCGTAATAAACCTAATGACTGGCAGACATAGATAATATCTTGGTTTCTATTATAGATAGACAATATAATATTGTCAGTGTTCATTTTTGAATGTTTTGATGACCACAAAAGTCTTACTTATTATATTAGATAGGTAATTAACCTATAGTTGATTCTTTTTTAAACTGCTTTAATAATGTAAAAATGTCCCTACATGGGGATTGATACTGGAGTTATACGAAGAGTTATAGTAAATATGAAGGAACAGTAGCTGATAAGTATTCTAAAATTTAAGTACCCACTTGTGATTTATTATTAAATAATAAATTAAATACAATTTTGTTTATAAACCTAATTAACATTGAACTACTTTAAAATCATCTAGTGGGTATTTTGGATTTTCAAGTCTCCTTACTTTACATGTCTTTGAAAATAGTTTTTGCAATATTTATAAATTTTGTTCATTTTAGGTAATTATGCTAGGCATGCAAAATTAAAAAGGGTTGCTCCCAGAAATTACCAGTATAATCTCTGTTTAGTACAATTTTTGTGAAGCTAAGAAATGCAAGAAGTGAAGCATCAGTAGGTAAGTATGAAATTTGGTTATGAAAAGGTGAGCGGGGAAAACAAACTAGTGTCTATATAATTTTATGAATCGAGTATTTTTACTTAGTTTTACAAAGTAGATATTTACAAAGAGTAATAATAAATTTTCTTTATTTATAAAATAGTGCATATATGTACGCACCAATAAGACACGCATAGCAAAGTTTAGCCTCAGGCTACTCGAACAAAGCTGCTTGAACACTAAGATGTACTAGAGCTAATGTAGGTGAAGTACGCCTCGAGGCAGCCACCAAGTGCACTAAAAGCAGGTCTTTTTCAAAAGTGCAGGTTTGTTACATGCATAGGAAAGAAGGAAATTTTTTACAGCACTTGATATAGGTATTTGTTTATTATAAAAAGCATATTTTTAAAGAGGAAGAGGAAAAAAATACTTTTAGTATAAGTACCTAATTAATTCATTTCCAAAGCCAAAAATTCATTCACAGTACACACAAGTTCCCTTTTCTAATTGGTAAATAGGTGAGAAAATTGAAAAAAAAATGCTTTACATACTTAATTTAAAAAACGTTAGTCTTGGCGAAAGGTTCCTTGCTTCCATGTGCATGTGGAAGAAACTAGAAAAAACGTCTATTTTTAGAAAATACCTGATTGTAGTTTTACTCATTTTTTTTACCTGTGTGGCCTGCTTCAAATATTTTTTTAATATCAAATATGTATGTCAAATGCTGCCCTTATGTACAAACCTTAATATACAAAACTATCATCCAACCTCATTTATATTATTGCCCAACAATGCTGTTTACCTTGAATAACTTTGAAATTGGGAAAATACAAAGGAAGCAGAATCAAGCTTTACGGGTGATACTGAACTGCAACAGGCGAATAAATATTAAAGCCATGCTCCAAGCAGTAGGAGTTTTAAGTGTTAAACAAACAGTTTGCCTACAGACATGTGTATTTGTATATAAAATCTTAAATGGATCTCTGCCCAGAAATTTACAACAGTACTGTGTGCCGGTCCGCAGCGTCCATGGTCGAGATACCAGAAATGCTGGAAACTTTTATATTGAAACAGTACGTAGGACATTTGATCAGAAAAATATATTTCATAATGGATTAAAAATGTACAATAAATTGCCTAATTCTATAAAAAATTCCAACTCTCTGGAGGACTTCAAAAGAAAATGTTGGACATACGTAAAAGAAAATATAGCAATCTAACTGTGATAATACTCAGGCTGATCAGATCCACACTCTATTGTACCTAATAAATTGAAATTGTATTATTATTATTTTTACTATTATTATATTTCTGTAATGCTAGCTAAAGCTATTAATAAAGGTATATTATTATTATTTACAGGTGAGAAAATTTCAAAGAAAATTTAATTTTTGGGAAGACCTGCTTTCAGTGCATCTGTGTGGCAGCCTGAAGCCTAATTTCAGTTATATTCAAGATACTAGTTGGTACCTCCCTTTAAAAATGTATGTTATAATAATAATAATAATAAATAATTCATGTTATGTTATGACTCACAATGGTGTTTACACAAGTCAAAGTGGGATGTTTAACTATGTTTCTAAGTCTGTTGATTTGATAAAGGAGTACACCACCTTTTTAAAATTTTTGTATCAATATCAATATTATGTCAACTGTACATTAGTTTCTGGTTCTTACCTCAGATATTGTTCAATTCAACAGTCCAATTTTTCTAAACAACCCAAAGACAATTACGAGAAAATTAAGCGTCACGGGAGTTTTTGTCCTAAATATTAGCGGACACCAAGTGTATATACACCTAGTTCTGACCAATCATAGACATATGAAATGTCTTATGGTTCTCACTAACCGTGACTGGCTATACCTAGGTGTAGCCGATTAGAATAAGGTTATTAGACCTAGTTCTAGCCGACTGCGACTGGTGATACCTAGGTATAGCCAGAAATAGGTTACATCTAGCGCGCGCCTTCAATATTAGCGTACACTTAGCTGATACACCTAGTTCTAGCCGGCTGTGACTGGCCAGACCTAGGTGTAACTGGTTATAATGAGGTTTGTAATAGGTTACACCTAGGACTAGCCAACTGCTAATGGCTACACCTAGGTGTAGCCGCACTTAGGGTTCTACCCGTAACATATGTACTTATTATGAGAACTTAATGACTTGAGGCTAAACTACGAGCCAAACTACCCCTGTTATTCAAAGTATTATAAAATTTTATTAAGTTCCTTAGCATTAATTAATTATCTTACATTTATAAGTTGGGGACAAATTCTTAGATGTTTTTAAAAAACTTCTTAATTTTTATACTCAGTACGCCACTGACTATCTTTGATTTTCACGCATTAGAACTAGTTACTCTACAACTATTTGTGAAGAAATTAGAAACCTCCGGTAGGTATATTACTTTACCTCAGTGTTTTTATTTTTAGGAGAATTATGACATCGCTTGTTTCAATGAGCTTTTGTGAAGAAAATTGTGTTAATTTAAATTAAACATTAAAATAAACTTTTCATAAACATATTTTTATGTCCTGTCGATAAGCTATAAACTTTAAAAGCAGTACCTACCTATTTATTTAGTTACAATTTACATTTTTTTTTTGTAAAAGCTTATCGAGACAAGGGATGTCATATTTGGCTAAAAAATAAAAACGCTAATGTATATAATTACATATCAACTACAGAGTTCTAATTCGCAGATTGTTGTAGGGTGATAGTCCTAATGCGTAAAAATAAAAGATAGCCAGTGGCATACTACTGCAAAGAGTAAAAAATTAGAAAAATAATACAAAAACGACTTTCTTAACATTTTGCAATCAAATTAGAACTTTATTCTAAGAAACTACTCTTAATAACACCTTTGAATATTTTTAAAAATTTAAAACAGAGCTAGGTAATTTACTCTAGTTATTTTCAGTTTTTTTAATTTCCCGCTCTAATAGGGATGGACTTGTAATTTATTTATTGGAGGTTGTACAATTAGGGTGGATCGAAAAAATCTTTTTTTGGATTTTCAGTTGACCTTACCTGGCGAAAGTTGTCAGTAGATATCATGATTGCTTTAGCCAAATCTCAGAATTTTCGAACATCATCTTCAGGTTCCCCGCGAGTGTCAAAGTTTAAGGAAAATGTCAATTTTTTACCTTTACCAAAAAAATAACGGAATGTTTTTCTTTAATTATTTTACTTGGGCTGATATGCCTGTGGCGTACCACTTGCTCAGTATACGATCCCACAAATTGTTATATGTACCAGTTAATGTTTGGTAGAAATACCTTTTGGTAATATAAAAACGAAGTAGTTTTAGAAAAACAAAAGATAAGGATAAATAATTTAGAATAAAAGAGATGACAAAATTGTGAGCAGCTCTGTTAAAGATATGTTACAAAAGTTAAAAATAAAACAACATTTAATCAAAAAGTAGTAATATTTCATCAGCGTAGAACTCCCATATCTAGAGGTAACAAATAATCCAATCCAAATTCTTCTTCCACATTACTCAGGTAATATATATATATATATCCTCCGCATTAATTCGCCCTCAACATAATTGGTGACCCCTCGACGTGAGTGTTTTCTTCACGTTTATTGGCGAACACGGATTCCAATGGATCGGGATTCAATCTATTGGGAGTAGATTCCGAGGTGATGGTAATTCTTTGATCTCTGTCTTGGAGCCGTAGAAGATCTACAAAGAAAAAAAGAAGATTAGAAAAATTTATTGACTTTGTTTGAGAAAGCAGCCCAGAAAAATCCTTCTAGAAACCAGTCGTGGAAGAAGTAAAAAGAACAAAGAACATTAGAAAAGACTTAAATTTATTATAGAAATCAGAGTCGGCTGCTGGGTAAGTGGTTTGCGCCCCTTTTACTTACCTCTCTGAATAATTAACTTTGATAATAATAATATTATTTTTGCTTCTTTCTTTTATATTTCATCGAAATGACAGAAGAAAACATTGGTGACAACCCTCTCATTGACAAACATGTCAGTACTAATCAAAGTAACGGTTCTGTCAATGCTAACAATGAAAACATTTCATCAATTAAATTACCTCCTTTCTGGATCACAAAACCAGAAATTTGGTTTAGTCAAATTGAGGCACAATTTGCAGTTTCTCGTATCACTGCAGACAAAACAAAATATTTCCTGGTTATAGCTAACTTACCTTTAGAGATAGTGTCAAATATTTATGACATTATTTCGAACCCTCCACAATCTGATATGTACAGGGTGTCCCATTTTCGGTACTTTTGCGGGGTATCTCCCTTATTTTTAAAGATAGAGGGTTGCGGTTTTCGCGACAGTGTGCTACTTTTTGATGAAACGAAAGATGGCATAAAAATATTTTTCATGGCCCCCTTCGTTTTTGACATACAGGACGAAATTGATTTTTTTCCATTTTCGGACCCCCCTCGCATTTCAGTTATCTTGTAACTTATAAAAAAAGTAAAAATGGATCCTATTAGAGTTTTCTGCGTAGAATCGAGTGGCGTGGTTAGATTTTCATCAGACGTGATATTTTTCGAGATATTAACCAAATAAATGTTTTTTTAAATGGAACACCCTGTATATTTCTTAACCATTAAGTTTCCTCTTTCGAGAGATTTTCAGAAATATATAACACTTTATAGTTATTTTTTATTTTTAGCCCTTAAATCGAACTATTTAATTTTAAACTTTAATTTTGCGTAGTTGGCCGTGTTTAACAAGTGGTTTAACGTCAATTCAGGTATTTAGATTTAAAAAAGAAACTGGTTAAATCCTGTATTTTCATTAATTTATTAAAATTGGTATTATTTTTAACCTACAACACTACTTGTTATCTAGATATATAGCAAATCCTAACCAGAACTGAAACTGTTTAGTTTTTAATCACTTAAAGATTAAATTAGTTGTCTTGAATTATTAATAGCAAATAAAAGTCAAATTTAAAAACAAAACATAGAAAATTTTAGGTATCGAAAAGAGTTAGTCCATTTAATCCATTCTAGCTCTTTTCGTTACCTAAAGTTTTGTATGTTTGGTTTCTGAATTTGACTTTTATTAGCTATTAATAATTCAAAACAACTAATTTAATCTTTAAGTGATTAAAAACTAAACAGTTTTCGTTCTGGTTAGGATTTTCTATATATCTAGATAACAAGTAGTGTTGTAGGTTACAAATAATACCAATTTTAATAAATTAATGAAAATACAGGATTTAACGAGATTCTTTTTTAAATACCTGAATTGACGTTAAATCACTTGTTAAACACGGCCAACTACGCAAAATTAAAGTTTAAAATTAAATAGTTCGATTTAAGGGCTAAAAATAAAAAATAACTATAAAGTGTTATATATTTCTGAAAATCTCTCGAAAGAGGAAACTTAATGGTTAAGAAATATACAGGGTGTTCCATTTAAAAAAACAATTATTTGGTTAATATCTCGAAAAATATCACATCTGATGAAAATCTAACCACGCCACTCGATTCTACGTAGAAAACTCTAATAGGATCCATTTTTACTTTTTTTATAAGTTACAAGATAACTGAAATGCGAGGGGGGTCCGAAAATGGAAAAAAATCAATTTCGTCCTGTATGTCAAAAACGAAGGGGGCCATGAAAAATATTTTTATGCCATCTTTCGTTTCATCAAAAAGTAACACACTGTCGCGAAAACCGCAACCCTCTATCTTTAAAAATAAGGGAGATACCCCGCAAAAGTACCGAAAATGGGACACCCTGTACAATAAACTAAAAGAAATTCTAATCAACAGGTTAACTTCAAGTGAAGAAAAAAGACTTGATGACCTTCTTTCTGGCTCCGAAATGGGTGACCGCAAGCCTTCAGATTTTTATAGAGAAATGCTTAATACAGCTGGTGGTTCACAGATGGTTAGCCAGGAATTGCTGCTTAAATTGTGGAAAAGACGCTTACCAAAAACAATTTTGGTAGCATTGACTGCATCTGGTAGGAAAGTTGTCAATGAACTTTTAGAAATAGCCGACAATATATGGGAAACTTATCGACCAACTTCTATTTTTAAAAAAGTTTCTGAAGTTGAAACACAGCACCTTGTTGATCGATCAGTTCCCTATATAGGTAATTCATCTACCACTCCAAACGAATTAATGAAAGCTTTTTCTGATTTTTCAATTAATTGTCAAAATCTTTTTCATTCCATGTCTCAAAAACAACAATCTATGGAACAACAAATTAATTCACTTCAAAATCAATTGTCACACTTTCAAAATTTTTCTAACACACCTAACAGAAATCAAAATAATCAATGTGTTTCCTGTAGAAGTCGCTCTAACAGTCGTTCTCGGTCATCCTCAAAAAATCGCGTATGTTTTTATCATAACAAGTTTGGAAAAAGAGCATTAAAATGTCAAGGACCTTGGTGTATGCTATACGAAACTTTTCAGTCTAAAGAAAATTCAAAAAACATGTAAAAGTTTCGACAGCAGACAGTGGGATAGTAAAATATAAAAATCGCCGCCTCTTCGTGTTTGACGATTCTAACAAACTACAGTTTTTGATAGATACCGGTGCAGATGTATCTGTTATTCCTAGGGATGTATTTTCAGATCTGAAAAAAGATAAAGATTTTTTTTTAACTGCCGCTAATGGTACTCCCATTACAACTTATGGCAAAAAGTTTATAAAAGTAAATCTTAAGCTCAGACGCAACTTCCCATTTATTTTTACTGTAGCTGATATTAATCATCCCATCATTGGCGCAGATTTTCTGGCCCATTTTGGTTTGCTAGTAGATGTTAAAAACAAATGTCTCATTGACTCTGAAACTACTTTGATTTCAAAAGCTTCTTTAGTTAATTCAGATGTGCCAACTCCCAAACTATTTGCTGTCGAAACAAAATATACCCAACTTCTTAGAAAATACCCTAAACTTATTTCTTCGCCAGATTTTGTGCTACCTTCCAAACATTCAATAAAACATCATATTGTTACTAATGGACATTTACCTTTTTGTCGTCCACGTCGTCTCGACCCCATTAAATTTAAAATTGCCAAATCTGAGTTTGAACAGATGGTCGCACAAGGCATTTGCCGACCATCCTCTTCTTCAGTAGCTTCCCCTTTACATATGGTGCCTAAAAAAGATTCTTCTGATTGGCGACCATGCGGGGATTATCGTTTTTTAAATGGAGTCACGACACCAGACAGGTATCCATTACCACATATTCAAGATTTTAACTTGCATGTCCATGGCAGTACCATTTTCTCAAAAATTGACTTAGTGAGAGCTTATCATCAAATACCGGTAGCGGAGGAAGATATTTTCAAAACAGCTATCACTACACCTTTTGGTCTTTTCGAGTTTCAACGAATGCCTTTTGGTTTACGAAACGCTGCCCAGACTTTCCAAAGATTTATTAATGAGGTAACTCAAGGACTCGATTTTATTTTTGTTTACATTGACGATATTTTAGTAGCAAGTAAAAATGAGGACGAACATTTTCAACATTTAAATATTTTATTTGAGCGACTCGATCAATTTGGAATAAGTCTCAAACCTTCAAAGTGTGAATTTGGAGTATCAAATTTAAATTTTTTGGGACATTCCATCTCTGAAAAAGGTATTTCACCTTCAGAAGAACGCATAAATGTAATTAAAAATTTTCCGACACCAAAGACACTGAAACAATTGCAACGATTCATAGGAATGATCAATTTCTACCATCGCTTTGTACCGAAAATGTCAGAAATATTAATTCCTTTGCATAAACTCTCAGTTGACTTGCAAAATAATAAAAATAAAAATATAAGCGATTGGCCAGAGGAGTGTGAGAATAGTTTTAACAAAGCGAAAACTCTACTTGCTGAAGCAACAATTCTAGCACATCCTAGACCTAGCGCCAAACTTTCGTTGACAACAGACGCTTCTAGTACGGGCATCGCTGCTGTACTAGAACAAACTTATGATAATTTTTCGCAACCTATTGCGTATTTTTCAAAAAAAACTTAGCCCTTCTCAGCAAAAATACTCTACTTTTGATCGCGAATTGTTAGCCATTTATGCAGCAATCAAACATTTTCAACATTTTTTAGAAGGTAACGAATTCTTGACGTTTTGTGACCATAAACCTTTAACTACAATTTTTCAGTCCAAAGCAGACAGAAGTCCACGTCAATTTCGTTATTTAGAATACATTGCTCAGTTTACAACTGATATTCGATATATCAAAGGAAAATCAAACGTCATTGCTGATACTCTCTCACGCATACATGACAACATGGGATCTTTAGATATATTTGACATAGATATCTGTTCTTTAAAACAAGCACAAGATGCGGACAAAGAACTTAAAACATTAATTCAAAGTCAAAATTTAAACAAAAACTGCAAAGTTATATTAAAAGAGGAAGAAGTTTCTTTCACCAAAATTAAAGTTTGGTGCGAAGTTTCTTCGACGAATAAAAGAATTTATATACCAAAAGAACTTAGATTTACGATTTTTCAAAACTTGCATGGCATATCTCATCCTGGCATTCGCGCTTCAAAAACATTAGTAGGTTCACGATATTTTTGGCCTAAGATGAATTCAGATATTCATCAGTGGGTTAAATGTTGTCTAGGTTGTCAGACTTCTAAAATCAATAAACATACAAAATCTCCTATAGGTAAATTTGACATTCCAAAAGGTCGTTTTGAACATATTCACATCGATTTAGTCGGTCCTCTAGTTCCTTCAGGAGGATGCACGTATATTCTTACAGTTATTGAAAGAGTCACTAGGTGGACAGAAGCCTATCCTCTATCTAACATATCAGCACAAACTGTGGCAAAAACTCTCTATACACACTATTTTTCACGTTTTGGCGTAGCACATACAGTAACTCATGACCAGGGAACTCAATTCGAGTCAGCATTGTTCTCAGAGTTTAGTAAACTTCTTGGTATTCATAGAATACACACAACAACATATCATCCGCAGAGCAATGGAATGATTGAAAGATTTCACAGAACTTTAAAAGCGGCTCTAACAGCTAGAGGAAATAGAAATAGGTGGAAAGATGAACTACCATTAATTCTCTTAGGTCTAAGATCGGCAATAAAGGAAGACCTTCAATGTTCACCTGCAGAACTAATGTATGGTCAACCTTTACGATTGCCCGGAGAATTTTTTACAACTTCTCACGAAATCATTGACACTTCCTATCTTGATCAGTTTACGCGAATGTTTTGCTAATTTAAAGCCAGAAGCAATTAATAGGCATAACCTGGAGAAACCGTTTGTGTCACGATTTAAAAAATTCAAATTACGTGTTCATTAAAGTAGAAGGCAAAAAGTCATCTCTTTCGCCGTCATACGAGGGTCCTTTTAAAGTAATCAAAAAATATCCAAAATCATTTGTTATTTTTAAAGATAATAAAGATGTAGTTGTTAGTATAGACAGAATTAAACCTGCTTTCCTGTTGGCGGAGCATGATGAATCTGTTATTCCAAATAAAAACGTAAAAAAAGTTTCTTTCGCATTGAATTCTGTTAACGTTTAAAAATTTGATGAAATTCTTTTTATTATTTATTTTTTTTTAGAGAGGGAAGTATTTGTGGCGTACCACTTGCTCAGTACACGATCCCACAAATTGTTATATGTACCAGTTAATGTTTGGTAGAAATACCTTTTGGTAATATAAAAACGAAGTAGTTTTAGAAAAACAAAAGATAAGGATAAATAATTTAGAATAAAAGAGATGACAAAATTGTGAGCAGCTCTGTTAAAGATATGTTACAAAAGTTAAAAATAAAACAACATTTAATCAAAAAGTAGTAATATTTCATCAGCGTAGAACTCCCATATCTAGAGGTAACAAATAATCCAATCCAAATTCTTCTTCCACATTACTCAGGTAATATATATATATATATATATATATATATATATATATATATATATATATATATATATATATATATATATATATATATATATATATATATCCTCCGCATTAATTCGCCCTCAACAATGCCCAATCAATGTTGTATTATTAAAAAAAAGCTCGGAGTTTTTGATAAACATCTAGGGGTTCCACTGCTGTATACAAATTAAGAAAAAAAATTAAAATAAAAAACTTTTTAAAAAAATATATTTTGTGTAATTTTTGTTAAGCAAATGATTTTTGTTTTGCTTGACAGACGAAACAAAATCATTTTTTGGTATTAAAATATGGAAGCTTGTTCCTAGAGTCTATTTTGGCCCTAATGAATCGGTCTCTAGCTTCTTGGCCTGAAACAGCTAGAGAAGCCTCTGTTACAAGCTTAATACTCCTCTCCACAGCTTGGGCTTGGGTGTGGCATAAATTTTAAAATATGCCTTTTCCTACATTTTCTTGCCACACCCAAGCTGGGGAGAGGAGTATTAAACTTGTAACAGAGGCTTCTCTAGCTGTTTCAGGCCAAGAAGCTAGAGACGGATTCATTAGGGCCAAAATAGACTAGGAACAAGCTTCCATATTTTAATACCACAAAATGATTTTGTTTCGTCTATCAAGCAAAACAAAAATCATTTTCTTACCAAAAATTACACAAAATATATTTTTTTAAAAAGTTTTTTATTTTAATTTTTTTCTTAATTTGTATACAGCAGGGGAACCTCTAGATGCTTATCAAAAATTCCGAGTTTTTTTTTAATAACACAACATTGATTGGGCATATCAGCCCAAGTAAAATAATTAAAGAAAAAAATTCCGTTATTTTTTTGGTAAAGGTAAAAAATTGACATTTTCCCTAAACTTTGACACTCGCGGGGAACCTGAAGATGATGTTCGAAAATTCTGAGATTTGGCTAAAACAATCATGATATTTACTGACAACTTTCGCCAGGTAAGGTCAACTGAAAATCCAAAAAAAGATTTTTTCGATCCACCCTATTGTACATGCACTAAATTTTACTGACAATTGCATTTTCAGGGAGTAATAAAAAAATTTTCCATTTGTTTAAAACTTTAATATATATATATGTCTAATGTATAATGTAATATATATATATATATATATATATATATATATATATATATATATATATATATATATATATATATATATATATATATATATATATATATATATATATATAGGGTGTTTTCTAATGTCAATATTTAAGAGGGCGATTTTTGGGTCCATTTTAAAAAGAAAACTTCATATGAACGTATGTCCTAAACGTCTTAACTTTTGAGATACAGGGTGGTAAAGTTTTCAAAAATAAAATGTTTTTTATTAATATCTGTAATACCACTTTAGATATTTTAATTAAATTTGTCACACATGTACTATGTATTAAGAGACATTATTTAGTGTACCACAATTTTTTTTATTTCCACCAGTGGCGTTCGTACGGAATTTCACCTGCCTATTTTGGCAGACATTGATGATACGCCACTGATTTCTCGTAAAATGAAAATTATTCCTGAAATTCCCAATCATTTCTAAGCAAATTTTATCTCTTGAATTTTTTCAATCCGATGCACGGTTTTCGCTTAAAAAAATAAAAACCTTTTCTCTGCATGATCATAACAATATCGTTAATGACAATATCACCATGCAGAGAAATAGATTTTATTTTTTATATCAAATTTGCTTAGAAATGAATATGGATCTCAAAAATTAACTTCCTTATTCATTTCTAAGCAAATTTGGTCTAAAAAATAAAATCTATTTCTCTTCATGGTGATATCGTCATATTAACGATATTGTATGATCATGCAGAGAAAATGTTTTTATTTTTTAAAGCGAAAACCGTGCATCGGATTGAAAAAATTCAAGAGATTAAATTTGCTTAGAAATGATTGGGAATTTCGGGAATAATTTTAATTTTACGAGAAATCAGTGGCGTACCATCAATGTCTGCCAAAATAGGCAGGTGAAATTTCATACGAACGCCACTGGTGGAAATAAAAAAAATTGTTGTACACTAAATAATGCCTCTTGATACATAGTATATGTATGCCAAATTTAATTAAAATATCTAAAGTGGTATCACAGATATTAATAAAAAACTTTTTATTTTTGAAAACTTTACCATTCTGTATCTCAAAAGTTAAGACGTTTAGGACATACGTTCATATGAAGTTTTCTTTTTAAAATGGACCCAAAAATCGCCCCCTTAAATATTGACATTCAATTAGGAAACACCCTGTATATACACATTCAGTGTCCGCTACATATGGGAAAATTATTATTGGTATTTAAAAAAACAGTGTACTGTGGTTTCGTTTCTGCATGTCCGACAACCAAAAAAATCTCTTTTAACACACGTCGTGTGATCATTGGTTTGGCGGAAATTTAAAAGTAAGTTGACGGGGTCAAATTGACAAGATATCCAAAAATTTTTACAGGCTTCCCACCAAAATTTTTAAATCGAATTCCCTGACATTTCCCGACTTTCCAGGTCTCCTTGAACACAATTTCCGAGAATAAAAAGAAGCTAACCGAGCAAGAAAATTGTTTTTTATAGTTAATAGATAGTTTATTACCTACTTTTATTGCCTTATTTTTAATTTTGTTATGCAATGAAATTATTTTTATCGATAAGACACCCCCGGATTATTTTTAATTTTTTTGGGAAGTGAAATTATTTTTATCTATAACTGGAAAAGTCAAACTTGCCAGGTTTTCAACTAGTTTTCCCTGACATTCCCTGACCACTTTTGAATCCCCTGACATTCCCCGACTTCTCTGACTTTCCAGAAAAGTGGGAACCCTGTTATATAAACATGGATCCCCAGACGCTTCTTTTTCGAGATACAGGGTGTTTAATATTTTCTTCTTAAAAGTTTGTTTTTAATTTCTCGAAAATGCGTTAAGATATTGACATGAATTTTGGTACACGCCAGTATGTAATCAAAGGGTACCTTTGCGTGCAAAATCTTATTTTCTAAAGTACTTGCATCAGTGGCGTGCGTGCTAGTAAGTCTTTATTTTTAGAGAAAAAGATGGCACGCCACTGTTTTTTTTGCAAAATTGATATTGTTTTCTTTAAGCCCAACCAATTCTACGTGAAAACGGTCTCTCGAGTCTTTTTGTTCCGTTTTCGAGATAAAAATTAATTTATTTCTTACAATAAAAACAAATAATAAAAATGAGTTTTTTAAATATCATTTGTTCAGGAAACTGTGCTTTTTGATTTAGGCCTATAATAATAGTAGACGCTGGAAATGGCTCCGTGCTTCAATTCATGCTCTAAATCGTCTTCGCATATTTCTCCTAACTTCGGAATACTTGAGGTGTGAAAATATTAAACACCCTGTATCTCTAAAAAGAAGCGTTTTAAGAATCCATGTTTATATAAACTTATTTTCATATTTTTAGATGTAGAAACCGTCCTTAAAATTTCTTAACATCTTTTTGTAACACCCTGAATATATTCAAAAGCTAATACTACTAGTAGTAAAAGAAGTAGTACTTTAATACGTCAAATTAACCTCACTCTAGATAAAGAAAAAGGGCAAATAAAAGTTTTTCCAAAAAATGCACCACTATCGTCTGGTTGCATAAACAATTTAATCACAAATTAAACTAATTAGACACTTGTAATGTGAGAGCACTCATTTTAACATCATTGCCAAAGATGACTTTAAACATCAATTAAATTTACTACTTGATTAAAAGTTTTGTGCAACCTGCTGTATGACCAGTAACCATTAAATGTATTTAAAAATTTAATCAAATTAACAGTTTCTTGTTTTTATTTGTAGATTATTTGAAATATATCTAGGACCATAGTTAACACAGATTCAAGTTCCTAGAGTTAAGACTGACAAATGTACAGAAGCATCAAAGCAATCAAAGGAAACTGCCATACATTTGTTGAAGCCCCCTAAACACCTTTTCTTGTTTTAAAAAGATTAGCTTACCTTGATAAGTTATACATTGCTTTTTTCTTTTAGACTTTGTTTTTACATTTACTCATATTGTGCAGTTCTATAGTTCAATATATGTATGTTCTCGCATTTTCTCTTTTTAGACATACTATTATTATAAAAAATCAAATCACTTCACAAATCATTTATTTTTCTGAATGGATTATATAATTGTTTAGCTAAATACAAACATTTAATAATAAAAGATTGTTTATCAACTGTTTAACAAGAATGTTACTACTAGTACTAAATGTATAAAAGACTGTTTACATTTAAAATTTAAAACTCAGAATTACCAGCTGTAGTGGAAAAAGTTCTGGAGTTTGTATTTTATTTTATTTAATTTGTATTGTAAAAGGTAACAATCACATCATACATAGTTATTCTCGAGTCAAGGAGTAATTCATTATGCTTACAACTGTTGACATATTATTATATGTTGAAATACAGCACTTATTCTAAAAAAAAAAATGTTTATTCTAGTGTTGAATTTTAAGATACAAGGAACTTCCCAGTAAAATGAACGACTTCATTTCTTTATACTCTAAATTTAATCTCTGTTTGCCATTAACTGCCAACCTTTTCTGGCACACATCATTTCTTTTGTCTGGTGGTCTCTAGGTGAATTTTATGATCAAGAAAGTGTTAAGATATTTTCTGATCTGTCCAACAAAATTCGGCTCATATAGTAAGCCTACTGAGTACTGATCCTGTATGTATCCAGTCCTAAAATTTTTGTCAAATAGTTAAAAAACTACAATTTACTTAGTCTTACTTGGCTCAAAATTAGGAATGCCATAAAATAGGTTTATATTATGAGATAAAGTATAGCTTGCTGGAATAAAAATAGACCAATTTAGATCTACTAATCTTCATATAATGTTGCTTCCTTAAACAGTTATAGGCCTTACAACTTTGTGTTTTACTTTACACTGCATTGACAACACCCTACCCACCTAACAAACCAGAGCACAATTGTACTAAGATAAGTTTGTCTAAATCGGTGTATTTTGACTTCAGGAAGCTACTATTAAAATATGTCGCATTCGTTTCCAGACACCCTTTATATACAATATCAATTAATGAAAGTTTCTGCTCACCAAAGAAATTAGATTCACCATAAGAAAATTTTAATTTCTTGTATAGGGTGCTCCAAAAATGCAAAAAACAAGGAATTGTGTCAAGAATAAACATGCGTTATTTAGAGTTTTAACACAAAATGTTATAATAATAATAAAATCGTCTATTCAAAATTGTGCTACAATACATGATAGACAACGCATCAAGCCTATTATCTAAAGTCATGAATAGAATATGGTTCCAATTGAACTAGCAATTTCCTCACAGAATGAAGGAATTAATCTTATTTTTTCGGCAAGTAAAAACTTTTATTAACAATGACATTTAGTCTTATCATTAAAAATTTGGTCCTCTTGTGAACCCCATCTGTGGATACTGTACATTATGCAAAATAAACATTTTAAAATTTTTTAAAATTTTCTCTTAGTTTTTTAATGTTCATTTATCACATGTTAAAATATGACAAAAAGTTACTGTGTTGTAAAGGAAATAAAAATCAAAAATGAAATACTTCCGCTGGTAAGGAAGGTAAAAAAATAGTTGAACTTTCTATCACTGAAGGTATATTTTTTTTAAATATTTATTTTTAGTTTTTCTTTGTTCAGAGTAACATTTAATTTGCTGGGGTTTGCTATCTATAATATAGTGCAAGATCAAATTTTGGTAATGAGGTAGGAACACATTTTTATATTTTAAATTTTTCATCCTGTAGAGTGTAGATCATGTAACAGATTGTTTGACCATAGTTTTCGAAACCAGCAGGATTCCTTATAAACAGCAAGTAACTTCTTTGAATAATAAAAAACTTGGAGTTTTAAAATAAATTCACTGACGCATAAGTGCTGCAAATTTTGACTCGAGACCAACAAGGGTTTTTTTCACAATCTGCATAGCTACTTAATAACTAGAGAAATAGAAATCCAATGTTTTAAAATATTAGTTTTTACAAGACGCAAATGATTAGGAAAAAATATTTTCAGTAAAAAATTTCCATGATTATTTCACTCATGTGTTAAAAGTCCCATAAGATGAGTAAAGTTTTTTAAAATTACAGCGATAATTTTTGACGTTACGTCAATTAAAAAAATTACACAGATAATTTTTTCCTTTAAATTTAAAAGTAAGGTTTGTTGTTTAAATTGTTTAATAAATATTCAATTCATATTTTTTGTGTTTTCATTCGTGAAATAATCCCTAAATATCACTCTAGCAGTTTGTGTTTTCATTCGTGAAATAATCCCCTAAATACCACTCGAGCTTTAAAATTACTGATAATTTTTCACTCTTACGTGTTTTCTTTGCAAATTTCACTCGTCCTGCGGACTCGTGAAATTATAGAGAACACGCAATCGTGAAAAATTATCGGTAATTTTTAAGCTCTCGTGGTATTAGCCCCGAAAATTTTTGTACTAGATAAATTTTCAGTAAATTTAAAAACACGTGTATTTTTGTGGAGCATCGTTTCTTAAACTGAGGGCAGCGAGCCTCAGAAAGGTCGCGATCTGATAAGGGGGGGGTCGCAATCTGTCAAGAAAATAAGGCACGTATACTAAAAATCCTTTTATTAAATAATGAATTTTATACATTAGTAATGTAAAACTGTGATAAACATTAAAATGTACAGTGAGGGGGTCGTAAGGTTTTTTACTTTATTTTTTGGCATTTTCGGGGGTCGCGACTCTAAAAAGGATAAAAAACAATGCTGTAGAGAATTTAGTTTAAAATATAATGCACAAATCTGAAGTGAATCGAGATATTTGCGGTGCTTTTTAGCTGTCAGTGGAAGATAACTCTTCCATTTCAGTTAAATTAGATCTAAAACAGAAACAAAAACTAAGATAATTAATAATGATTGATATTCAGTGGCATACCTTGGGGGCTCTCCCCAAGGTATGCCACTCCGCCCTAGTTCATGGCGCCCCTAGCTACTAAAATTGTGCATCTAATAAAAAGTATTCTTATTTGCAAAATAATACCAATTCACCCCCGCCCCAAAATGGTAGGTACGCCACTGTTATCATCTTTTAATCACTGGAAAACCTCAATGTCATGCCCAATTTAATTATGAGTTATACAACCTGGTGCAATGTAACAGAACTGCTGATATATGCTTACACTTTTTCCCTTACAGGAACACCTCTTTCCTTAACTTCTAGCTGATCGTGAATAATTTTAAAAGTTCCAGTAACTTCATGAGGTGCAGAGTTTAGAGATGTTTGGAGACATAGAGACAAAATTTTAATGAACGAATCTAAAACAATAATTCCAAAATAAGTTATGTAATATGTATAGTTATTTGAACAACATAAAAAAGGTGGCATTCACACCAAAATATGTTTGCCCTAGAAAGTACTGGCAAGACCATGGGCGCGTTCCACTAGTCGATCGCAACGTTTACGCTCGCGACCACAGGTTTTCCCGTTCCACTAGCTTGTGAGCGTTGTTGTTGGTAATTCAAGTGGAACGACTTGTGGGCGATGCGAACGTGTGCAATCCAACGATGTGTCAAAATTAATTCAATGTGGCGGCTGTGGGCAAACATTGCAAGAAACACGTTTGTTTACGCATCCCGAATCCCAATAAAATTGATTTCTATTTATCAAGGAATCATCAGATTGTTGTAGTTTGTTCATTTAGGTTTGTTTATTGTTCTAGTGCGCGCTTAAAAGGATTGTTTTGCAGTAAAATACATTTTTATAGTGAGTTAGTGGGTGTATTTACTAAACAATAATGCCGGTGACTTGCCTTGCAGTCGGTTATGGAAGTCGCTCCAACAGAGACCAGATTAGTTTTTATTGTGTGCCTACCATCTTATAGCATAGGTTTTTAATGCATTTAAATGATTTGTCCAAAAGACGTATGGAACGATGGCTGGCTGCTCTCAAAAGGGACAATCTTACAGAGTCTATGTTAAAGAATCAAAGAGTTTGCAGCACGCATTTTATATCAGATTAATCATTTATCATTTCGAAGATATTCTCTCGGTTAGCTTAACTACTTTATCTACCTAGGAAAGTTTAAAAATAATAATCACTTTTTTTAACAAATAACGTTTAACTTTAATAGGTATGCCACCTGATGTCAACAACCGAGCATTGTTTTTTAGTGTTCGGTAATGTCAACTGAAAACTAAACCTTGATATTTGTTTTGGTGGTGCCCCCTGACCCCTTATAAAAATTTCGGGTAATTATGTAGTATACGGTTTTCAGCTATTTTTGCGTTTTTTGGGAAAATTCTTTTATGGTCACATTCTACTGTCTTTCCTGATTGCAAATATAAGTGCGCACATAATAAATTATGAGCAAACCTGACCACCTTTTTGCTCACCAATCTGAGCAACCCAAGCAAACCTGAGCAAAAAGGTGGTCAGGTTTGCTCAGTTTTCATTGATATAGATACATATATATCTATATCAATGAAAACTGAGCAAACCTGACCACCTTTTTGCTCAGGTTGGTGAGCAAAAAGGTGGTCAGGTTTGCTCATAATTTATTATGTGCGCACTTATATTTGCAATCAGGAAAGACAGTAGAATGTGACCATAAAAGAATTTTCCCAAAAAACGAAAAAATAGCTGAAAACCGTATACTACATAATTACCAAATTTCGGCTTATTCTATTGAGAATTTATTTTAGATTTTGTAACATGTTAATTATTAAGTTAGTAAGAACCAGAAAAGTGATCTCGATGTAATTTACTTTTTAACTGAAATGTCTTTCTAGTTCACCCAAAATATTATTAAATAAAAACTATACATACATATAAATAAAACATGCATTATTTATTTCCCAAACTACAATAAGTACAAACAATAATATAGAAATAATACAAAATGACAACAATTAGGTATAGATTATTTATTTGTACCAATCGGATGCCAGCGGCCATATATGAACAATGTACTGTACCTACATATGCTTTCGTCTTGTGCTATAATACTCCACACATCTTAACGGTCGTAAGTTTGCTCTTTGAGACTGTGTCTTGTTTGAAAAAACAAACACTCTGTACACATTATCCTTCTATTTGTATGTTAAAGTTCCTGAAAATTAAACAAAGTACAAAGTTTAGACAATTACTACATAAATTTACCTTGTCGACTAAAATATACGAAGCCTTAACCACCTTTCCTCCAACTTTTGTGACAAATCCTACCTCAAAATGTTTATAACACTGCAGACGTTGCTTTCATTTGGTGTAATAACTGTGTCAGGATTAAATATGAAACAATACCCATACTGGAAACTGGAGGAACTCGATCAATAGAGAAGTGTAAATCTTCATCTTTTAAAGTAAAAGGATCTACAGAACCAATTAGTTTTAACGTCTGTAGATACCTGAAAACATAAAACAGTTGATTATTTTCAGAGATATACATAGATAATCATTTTAAGCTAGTTGTAAATAAAAGATAACCTCAAGTTACCTCTCGCCAACGTCAGGACTTTCTGCCAATAAATTCTGCAGATAAATACTAGCCATTGCTAAATAAATAAAGTTCATAGTCCGAGATCCCGCTGCAGGATTACTACGTTCATCGAGTTTTTAATCAAAATCTAATTTTTACATATAATATTGAATTGGGGAATATATTTTTGCCAGGGTGTGTGCCTATCAAAATGTGGCCGCTAGTATTTTTAATTAAAATAATATTAATTGATTTTTCATTCAATATCTGTATAGTGTTTGTAAGTTTACCGATTTCCTAGCGTGAGCCACGTAGTTCAGTGGGTAAGGCATTCGCCTATTGACCCAGACGTCTTGGTTCGAATCCGGGCTCGGCCGGATCTTTTTTTTAAATTTTTGTCCTTGAAATCGGATCGGAGGGCACCCTAAGGTCGGAAGAGGGTTAGAACCTGGTTAGGGGCCCTGACCAGTCTCTTTCCTCGCAAGAGAAGAGGGATATGTGCGAAAAAATCTAACAATCGTTCGGCAAAATGCGGGACGCATATTACTGGTATTAGATAGACGTTAGTGAGAAGTTTTGGTTGCTGTCCCGCACTTGGCCGCAACCTCTTCGCAGCCAGGTGTAAGCAGGTATTGCTTTGTTACATTTATACGTTTAGTAGGTATATTCATCAATTATATATCAAATTAAAGTTAATTTTTTTCTGTGTGTGATGGAATACCTCTGCCTATGTAAAATAGGGTTTGCTAGCTGTTAAAAACAGATTAGAGTGAAAGAGAGTTAGCGCGCTACATAGTTCGTTAGACGAGGATGGTGATTGCCAGCTGTACGAGTTTTTAAAGCCAATGTGTTCTCAACCAACGGCGCAAACAGTAGTGGGAACGACTTTATAATAATCCAAAAAAAATTATAATTAATACATTTTTGTTTAGTTGTATTTAAAATTACTCAAATATATCAAAACATCCATTCTTAAATAAAAAATCGTCTTTTCTTTAATATAAATAAGAAAAACAAACATCATTTTTAAGACAGATACCTGAAGTACCGATATATTATATGTATAGTAACTATAAACTAAATCATTCTTAAGTTAAATTAAAAGTTTTACTTATGGTTTGCGTTTTGCAAAAATCTTCAAATTCTTGCTTATCTTTTAGTTTTAAAACTGTAATTTTTTTCAGACATTCTCTATAATATCCGAAATTAATTGTCCATAGATTCCACTGTTAATAAAATGTCATACTTACATTATTCTTTTTATTACACAGAAAACAATAATTCTTCATTGTTTTTAAATTTAAGATTTATTTTAACAAACCGCACCTTGAAAACTAAAGTGTCACAACTCAAAATTGTTAGTTTTGAGAAAATTCAAAGTTAAATTATTCATTTTTTACAAATTGTGTTTTTTTGGCTTTTGTTCAAAACTTTATAACATGGCATTATTTATTTTTATTGCTTCGTGTAGATGGTGGGTTTTACTTTGTGTTCCTGTATTTTTTATGTATTATTGGACTTTTTTTAAATATTTATTGCTATAACATAATTTTGAGTTGTGACGTTTCATTTTTGTTAATAATGTCCTTTGTTTTTAATTATAAAATGACATTTGTCATAAACAATTTGTTAAAATAAATAAAATTAAGCAAAGTTGTACATTCTAAGTACAAATCGCGGTTCAGTTGAACCCTAGTGGTAGAACCTGCCCATTTAAAATGCATTGCTGTCAGGAAGCGCCGATTTTTACGTGTTTCTGATAGAAATGCATTTTAAACGGGCATCAGGTTGAAGTACCTACCAGTACCAATAGGGTTTAACTGAACTACGATTTAACTTTGGAATGCACCTAAAACTACAAGGCTAAGTGTGTAATAAAACTGCAGTGATATTAACTCTGTCTTTTATTGTAAGCATTTTTGGAAAAAATCACAAGAAACATTGAAATTATAATTGAAAATAACTAAAATTAATACCTAATTATTGCAAATATTTTGATCGTGAGCGGAATAAAATCCAGGAGTTATATTTTTATTTACAAGTTCTAATAGACCCTTCTTCTTGTTTTGACTTAGAGGTAGCTTTTGATTGTAGCATTTTTGTAATTTAATATTTTCAACAGGCTTAAATTTTTTTCATTTTTTGAGCAGATAAGTTTCTTGAAAGGACTCATTTTCATAGGAAGTTTTATAATAAAATGAATGGGGACTTTCTTTTCGGAACTCAAAAATTTTAATATCGTTCGAACAAACTGTTCCCCCTCTTCATTAATGGAAAAATTGTTACCCCATTCTTCCTGTAAAACTTTAAGGTCCCAAAAATCTTGATAGCCTAATTCATGAACCACGTAAGGCGGATTATTTTTCTTTGCAGTCCTTATTAGTGTAATATGCTGTTCCAGTGAGTAAATCGGACCTGACTTTGTCTTTTTTTATTTTTTTCTTATAACACTATATACTGTCATTTTCATTATGTGTGTGTCCCTTTATTAGAAACTTATGACTTATCTTTCAATTTTATAGTTTGTAACAGCGTAAAGATAGGCAGTTGCCAGATATTTATTCTTCCGCTGTTCACAACAAAATACAAAACTATTTCAAGATTTTCATTATTTTCTCGTTCCGCCAAGGACTGAAAATATTTTAAAACACATGAACCGATTTCCACTGCTCCCCTATTGCCTTCTGTTTCATTCCAGAAAAAACATTCCAGATTAGCATACCGACCGTTTAATTTTCCAACTTCTGGGTTTTCTTTAGCTAGTTCAGATATTGTAAAGTTATAAGAGTTTAATTTCGACTTTTAATAAAAAGACGAAATTTCTCCTCTAGGAGATTGCATTACCGCTTTTAAATCCTAAATGATCAGTTTTATCTCCTATTTCACTTGTATCATTTTTCTTTTCTTCTCACTCAGCTGCTTTTCTTTGAGGTGTAAATCGTATGTTTCCTTAATCTGATTTTTTGACTGACCAGTTGCATTATTATATTATGATAAACAAAGGTCACATTCATCTTCTTTTGGTTAAAAGTATTGTTCGGGAACGAAAGAAATAAAAAACACAGCAGTTCCGTTAATAGTTCGATTTCGACTGATGGGTTATGGTTTTTATTACTACTAACAGTACCAACCTAACATACTACAACAGGGCCGTACTTAAATATTTATGTCTTGATGTATAAAAATAACACCCCCACTACATCAAATCATAAAATTCTTCAGACCCAAACCATTCATAAATTTATAATGTTTGTTAACATTTAAACTCTTAGTAAGGATATCCGCACTCATTTCATCAGTTGGCAGGTAAACCAAGTTGATATTTTCATTGAAAACTGCTTCTCTGATAAAATGATGGCGTATGTCTATATGTTTGGAACGCCTATGGTATACAGGGTTATTCGCAAGTTTCTGGGCACTCATGTTATCATTATACAGCGTTAAACATTTATTAATTCCAGTTATTTCATGGAATAAATTCTTTAAATATAAAGCTTCTTTGGCTCCTTCTGAAATTGCCATATACTCGGCCTCTGTGCTCGATAAAGCTACAGTTTTTTGTTTTCTGCTTTCCCAGGATATAGCACTTCCAGATAACTTAAAAACAAAGCCGGTATAAGATTTTCTGTCCAACCTATCACTACCCCAATCTGCATCCACAAACCCTTCCAAATCTACATCACGCTTCTCAAAAACTAGACCATAATCCTTGGTACCTTGCAGATACTTTAATACTCTTTTTACGGATTTCCAATGAGACTCTGTATACTTGTTGTTAAACTGACTCAAAAAACTCACCGGAAAAGCAATGTCGGGTCTCGTTAGAACCGCCAAGTACATCAAAGTACCTATAACCTGTTGATATGGTAATTTTTCACTACATGTATCAACTTTTAGACCAAAATCAGGATTAACTTCTAAAGGTGTACAAGCAGATTTACAATTTGACATATTAAATTTTTTCAAAATTTGTGTTACATAATCTGTTTGATCTAATTTTACGATCCCCTTTTCCCAGTCTCTAGTAACATTCATCCCTAAAATCTGCTTGGCTTCACCCAAGTTTTTTAACTTAAACTTATCATTAAGCTGTGCTTTCAAATAGTCAGTCTCCTGAGTATCGTTCGAGAAAACAAAAAAATCATCAACATATAAGGCTACAATAGTTAAATTGTCCTTATTCGCTTTAATATACATACAGTATTCCAAAACCGATCTCTTGTACCCTATATCAGTAAGAACACGATCAACTTTCTCGTACCATACTCTAGAGGCTTGCTTTAAACCATAAATGGCCTTCTTCAATTTACACACTTTTACACTACCAGTATTCTTAAAACCTTCAGGCTGTTTCATATACAATGATTCACATAGGTCGCCATTTAAAAAAGCCGTCATAACATCATAATGACTTATTACTAAATCTAATTTGACAGCAAGTGCAATTAAAAGTCTTAATGTGCTAAACCTAACCACTGGTGAAAATGTTTCTTCATAGTCTATACCTGATTTCTGTGTGAAACCTTTTGCTACGAGCCTGGCTCTAAACCGCACACCACCTTCACTGTTTTGCTTTTTCTTAAACACCCACTTGCAATCCACAATATTTGCTGCTTCTGGAGCTTCCACTAATTCCCACGCTTCATTATCAAGAAATGACTGATACTCTTCCTTCATTGCTTCTCGCCACTGATCTTTTTCTGGACCTGATAAAGCCTCTTCTACTGTAAGTGGATCACTGAAATCTTCTATCTCATTCGATGAACATAAATATGTTACATAGTCATCATACTCTTTTGGTTTCGGTACACGTTTTGAACATCTAACTTCTTCCTCAGGTTTCTGGCTTTCTATAGAATTTTCAGGCACATAGTCACTGTCACTATCAACACTTTCAGAGGAAGATTCCTCACAAGATTCATATATGCCTTTATCTTCACTTTTAACAGAAACATTCTGACTAGGGACCCCCACTTGATCTGGTTTTATCATGATTTTCACTTTTTCACTATCCTCCATGATTACTATATCCCTACTTGTACTGATAGCGCCATTTTCTGGGTTAAAGACTCTATACCCTTTTGTGTTTTCCCCAAAGCCAACCAAAATCATTTCCTTTGACTTTTTGTCCCACTTTCTTCTGTTTGCTTTCGGGACATGAACCATCGCTGTGCTTCCAAAAATCCTAATGTTTTCAACACTTGGTTTTTTACCATGCCATACTTCAAAAGGAGTTTTGTTACCTAGTCCAGCTGCAATGGACCTATTTTTTAAGTAAACAGCTGTATTTACAGCTTCTGCCCAAAATTTAACATCAAGGTCAGCATCAAACAACAAGCACTTTGACTTTTCAACTATTGAACGATTCATTCGCTCCAGCATACCATTCTGCTCAGGTGTGTATGGGTTTGTTTTTTGATGAATGATGCCATTTTTCTTAAAAAATTGCTCCATATCATTACTGCAGAACTCACCACCATTATCTGATCTTAACGTTTTAATTCTTTGTCCCATTTGGTTTTCCACCAAAACTTTAAATTCTTTAAAGCAATCCAAAACTTCAAATTTGTTTTTTAAGAAATAAACAAAGGCCATTCTACTAAAATCATCCTCGAAAAGTAAAAAGTATTTTGAGCCCCCAATTGACTTACTTTCCATGGGACCACAAATGTCAGCATGCACTAGCTCCAGTAAAGAAGTTGCCCTTGTACCTTCATGCTTAAAAGGAAGTCTCGTTTGCTTGCCTTCACAGCAAGTCACACAATTTTTTGACACATCTGTATTAGTTCTAAAACTCATACCTTCAACAATGCCAGTCTGCATTTTGCAAAGATCCTTGTGATTAATGTGTCCAAAACGTCTATGCCACGTTTCAGCACTGGCAGTTGCAGTTGATGACCATAAACACTGTGGTGTTTCTTTAACTCTTAATTTGTAAACATTGTTTACCAAATCAGCCACAGCCACCAAAGCATTTTCACTGTTAAATATTCTGCAACCCTTTTCATCAAATAAGACTTGGTTTCCGTTGCTAATCAACTGTGCCACTGATAACAAGTTAGTCGTCAAACCAGGAATACACATTGTCTTAGTTACAGTAATATCATAGCTATTCTTGTTAACTACTGTTGCAATGTTCACATCACCAATACACGATACGGGAAGTCTTTCACCGTTTGCCGTTATAATGTCCTTTAACTCTGTATTAGTTGAAACATTCTTTAACCACTCACGCTGTGCAGTTAAATGAGTACCGGCACCGGAATCAATATACCAGTCCTGTTTGCTGAATTCACCGCTCAAAAATACTGCATTAAAAGCTCCCTTTAATTCAGTTTTATTTGGGCATTTGTTTTTATAATGTCCTGTTTGTTTACACTTGTAACATCTAAGATTTTTGAGGTTAGGATTCCCACTGACAGTTGCGCCTGGTGCATTTGAACTATCGTTATTGCCAACTTTCGAATAATTATACCTGTTGCCATATTTGTAGTTCCCGCGAACTCCGAAGGCACTGCCGCTACCTGCATTATCGGCCGGTTGCATATCAAGCAATTTCGATTGAATGCTGTCCGCAGTTATATTAATTCCAGAATGTTCTATCGCCATTATCATTGGTGCGTACTTTTCCGTTAGCCCCGCCAACAAAAGCGATCCAATCCAATTATCATCGACTTGAAAGCCGGTTCCCTTCAATTTTTGGGCTGTTTCCATCAACTGACTTACATATTCTTGCATCGAGTCACAATTTTCGAGTCTAATCGAAATTAATGCACGCAGCAAACCAATCTTCGACTGAAGCCATGATCGTCAAACAACTTTTGCAACTGTTGCCACAGATCTTTGGTTTTTCTTGCTTCTTTCACGTGCACATAAAGAGACGGGTCAATCGTTAAAACTAACTTTGCCAAGGCCTTTCCATCTTTTCCTGCGTCCGTTTCCGTGCCATCCAAGCACTTGTCCAGCTCATCCAAAACTAACAAGTTTTGAACTGCAAAGGCCCAATCACTGTAATTGTCTCGGCCTTTCAGCTACGTCGTTCTGGGCCCATAACCTATTGTTCGGGAACGAAAGAAATAAAAAACACAGCAGTTCCGTTAACAGTTCGATTTCGACTGATGGGTTATGGTTTTTATTACTACTAACAGTACCAACCTAACATACTACAACAGGGCCGTACTTAAATATTTATGTCTTGATGTATAAAAATAACAAAAAGATCCGATGTTAAATCTTGTGTTAAATATATTTAAGTAGTTTGAATAGGTACCAAAACTTTTGTTCTCATTAATTTGCTCTTGTTTAAAGTCTCGGTACAAATCAGATACTGCCTTGCTGTCATCTATGTATTCTCTTTACTCTTTCGATCTGTTCTCTTAAATAATGCGATTCAACTCTCGGTATTGAATTTATATGCCTTATTTCTTTGAGTTAAATCATCGTCTAATTTTGGATGTTTTCCGTGATTTCCAGGGAAATCAGCTTCAACAATTCAATCTGCTTATATTAGGTATCATTCAACAACTAAAAAAATAACTTTTAGTTTTAAAATAAAGTTTAGAAAGCCTACTTTAACTAAAAGGTAAAGTGACACTTTTTAAGAAATGACATAAAATAAATAAACTATAAAACGACACAACTCAAAATTATATCATTTAAGAATGAAAAGAGTGCATAAAATAGTTATTTTTAGTAATAATAAACTGACACTTTTTGAGTTTTGACACTTTAGAAAGAAAATAAATTATAAATTACTTACCTTTATAATAATAAACTGACACTTTTCGAGTTATGTCACTTTATTTCACAGAGCGATAGCACATTTCGCGTCAACGGCGGCGGCATAACTAAAAATGTCACTTTAGATGAAAATTGTGGCGTAGTAGTAGGGTTACTCTAAAGTGACATATATTAACATAACAGCAAACTAATATGCCGTTTTATTTTTAAAACTGTGTGTGCTGATAGAGGGCGCAATTTTATGTCGTTTTATTGTAAAATGTTAAAATTAAAAAATTTTGAGTTGTGACACTTTAGTTTTCAAGGTGCGAAACGTAATAATATATAAAGTTAAATAAAACAATGTTGTGTATTAAAAGGCCGGGTTGTACAAAGAACCGTTCACCGTGAGTTCTTTTGAACTTAGATCACCACTGATCTTAGTTCAGTAAATTTCACGTTGCACCAAAGCATACCACAACGGGTTCAATTGATCTTGGATCAATACGATTTTCTTAAGGCCAGCAACTAAAAAGAAGAAAATATTTAACATATCCAAACTTTTTTTGGAGAATTTTAGGACAGTAAAGTGCAACAAAGCTGTTTGTGTTTATTTTTTATTTCAATATAAAATTTTTGCTGTTATCATTTACGTTAAAATCATGGAAAAAAATTTGCAAGATCCACCAACTTCACAATACGAGAGGAAAATATTTTAATTAACTCTCAAAGATTCTTGGTCTGTCCATATCTCAAAATGATTAGGTCTATCCCTGTAGACTTGTGGGGCTCTAGGATAAAGCAGTTGGTGAATAAGCTCTAAAAAATCTTCAGATTCATCATCCATGTTTTCAATATAATACAATAATAATACAAGGATTCATTTTCTCTCTTTATATAAATTTTGTTAAGCGACCACAATAGAAAACAATATGTTTTAAGAAAGTGATATCAAATATGCAAAAAATTAGGTTAAAAACAATAATATCCTATACTTGAACTCTTCTTGAACGCCCACAATCGGGCGTTCAAGTTGAACCTGTTTTTGACCAAAGTTCACTACTAAACGACCTTTGTACAACTCAGTTTTCAAGTTGAAACACAGATCAACTTGAACCTTCGGTGAACTAAGATTGTACAACCGGGCCTAAGAGCTCCAAAACAAAATGGTTAGAATAAGAATGTCGCGCTTTAGTTGAAAACACTAGAGATCGACGCATGCGCATTGGCTTTAAAAACTCGTACACCTGGCTATCACCATCCTCGTCTAACGAACGACGTAGCGCGCTAACTCCCTTTCACTCTAATCTATTTTTAACAGCTAGCAACCCCTATTTGCGGCCACTTTTACCTAGGCAGAGGTATGCCATCACACACAGAAAAAAATTAACTTTAATTTGATATATAATTGATGAATATACCTAATAAACGTATAAATGTAACAAAGCAATACCTGTTTACACCTGGCTGCGAAGAGGTTGCGGCCAAGTGCGGGACAGCAACCAAAACTTCTCACTAACGTCTAGCTAATACCAGGAATATGCATCCCGAATTTTGCCAAAACGATTGTTAGATTTTTTCGCACATATCCCTCTTCTCTTGCGAGGAAAGAGACTGGTCAGGGCCCCTAACCAGGTGCTAACCCTCTTCCGACCTTAGGGTGCCCTCCGATCCGATTTTAAGGACAAAAATTAAAAAAAAAAGATCCGGCCGAGCCCGGATTCGAACCAAGACGTCTGGGTCAATAGGCGAACGCCTTACCCACTGGACTGCGTGACTCATGCTAGGAAATCGGTAAACTTACAAACACTATACAGATATTGAATGAAAAATCAATTAATATTATTTTAATTAAAAATACTAGCGGCCACATTTTGATAGGCACCCTGGCAAAAATATATTCCCCAATTCATTATTATAAGTATGTAAAAAATAGATTTTGATTAAAAACTCGATGAACGTAGTAATCCTGCAGCGGGATCTCGGACTATCAGGGTTGACAAGTCACGATAAAGACAAACACGAATTTTAGCAACCACACCTCTCAAAAACTATGAAAATTAAAATCACAGAAAACCGACACTTCGTTCGGTTTTCTGTGATTAAAATCGATAATCACCGTCAATTTGCACGTGTTCTTATGGGGAACTTTTCAAGATCATTTTTGTTTGCCCACAGGCCCCCATATTGGATTATGTGGTTTGGAGTCCCTAATAAATATAAATAAAAAAACAACCAAACTAATATGTACTTGAGCGTCGTCAACCGACGCCCCTGTATCAATAATTGAATCTGTTTCGGAATTCTATACGCAAAGAACCTCAGTGGCCATGTTTCGTTTCATATTAGGGCGCGAAATAATTAAACGACCGCATAACCCACTGCAAAATCATAAGGCGATTTTAAATCAGAGACCTAGTCATGACTACGCCTGACTACACAATTTCAAATCAGATTTTATGACGTCATACGGAAGGTAGTCTTGACCTAGTCTGCTATTTTCCTGACCACGATTGCGAGCATGGTCAACCCCATATACTGTCATTTTTGTCAATGTCAATTTTTATATTTATAATGGCGAAAGGGTTTGTTTTGATTTATGTTTTTCCATTTTGGTGGCAATGCAAGCCGAGCTGGAAGCAATTAGAGAAAGAAATACCGACAAAATTGTCTTTTCCAAAAGGCGAGAGACATTCTTATGCGGATGATAAACGGTAGAGGTAGAGGTCTTTAATTTTATGGAAGTCAGTAGTTCAGCGATACCTTGACCAGGCTTAAATGTGTCCTAAACAAACAAAAATTTGTCGGAAAGAACAAAATGACGTAAACTACTAAGTTAAAAAGCAACGGGACAGAAAAAATGAGCATAACACATAAATACTTAATAAACTGAGGTTAGTTTTACCACTGATGTGATCTGTCATTCAGTGAATAATAAGAAAACGAATTTTAGGGCGTGTACCGTTGTCAACTTCGGTTACGGTTTTGTGTCCCGTAAGTATCGGTAATCTGAAAAGTTGACAGATTGGAAACGCAATATCTGTCATTAATGTCACCGAAGAAACCGATGCGGTTAACCAGGTTTGACAACGGTACACGGCCTAAATCAGATTTCTCGGTGACGTCATTTTTGTGACGTTTGATCATGAATACAGGTGACTAGGTCAGGCTTTTAGTCACTGATTTAAAATCGCTTATTGGCGTTGTGTGCAGCCGAACCACAGAACAACAGGTAAGCCGAACTCTATAACAAAAAAGCGACGATGATCGCTTTCCACCAAAGAAAATAAAAAGGTATGAGAAAAGACGGAACAGTGTATTTCCGTCGCAACACTGTTTATTGCAAAACAGCTAACCTCTTTACCGACTGAGAAAACTTGGCGCGGGAAACCCTTTCAGAAATTTTTAAAAATATATTGAAGGTAACGCTAAAGCAACGCACAAAAAAAGTGTTGATCTCAAAATTTGCTTGTGTTCTAGAGACCTACTTAAACGTTCGACTTATTCATAGTAATCTACATAACAGGGATAATTAGCAAGTAGTTTGACTCACCCGATAAAACAATTTCCCCAAGTTAAGAGAAAAATATGTAATGTTTATTTTTGTCAATGTTTTTACTACTTATACCTGTTATTCTGTAACATACAATGAGTAATACATTTAAAAGGCCTTTAGAACTCATTAAGAATTTCGAGAACCACTAAATTTCAGTATGATGCTTAAAGCATTACCTGACATTTAATTTAGAATCTCTTCAGCTTAACATTTTGAACGATGTTTCAACACCAATTATTACATTTTAACTTTAATTAAACCTATGATTGAAATCTTGAGCTATAACATGTTTCTCAAAATTTTTAATCCAGTAGTATATTTAATTGACGTTTAGGCAGCGACATCAACACAAGTGCTGATAATTGCTTTAATTCTTGATCAAATTGTCTATGCAACTGAACTAAGACTCTTTAAATGAAGGAAGGGCAAATAAAATCCAAAAGTTATAAAAAAGTAAAATTTATTTAAATCATTAATAATTAATAAAGTTAAAATTCGAGATCGTAAATAAAAATCCAATTGGATAATAATAAATGCCTTTATTTTTGGTAACAATTAACTACATACATACATTTTCTTTTCGATAAGTACCAAATATTAATATTATATCTATTTCTAGTACCTACATATGTTGAGTAGCCTAAATAAGAAACCTAAATAAGAAACAACTTTTTCAACAATGTATGTTAAGTGACTTTGTTAGTGTTATACAGAAAATTAATAATTAGGCATAAATATACAACTAAGAAGTTAACCAACATGCTGTTAACTTCAATATTTATTATGTAACATGCCATCAACTCCAGGGTGTACCAAAGTTACTGTCATCATCGGGTTTCTATGGTATAAGGTCGCATCAGTTGTGTCAAAATATTTGGTATCATACATCACGTTAGGTAAATACTCTCAATCAGGTAGGTCATTTCTGAAAATCAGCTAGGTAATGTCTCAAAATCAGGTGATAATGTCTCAAAACCTGATAAAATCTCAAATTCGTGTGTTATGTCATCATCAGGTACTGTATTATGGTCGGTAGCTGTCCCATCGAACGGTAAATTATTAATGGCTATGTGTGTCTCTACGTCATTGTCAGTATTTTCTTTCTCATGACATAATTTTTGCCTCTTATATCTACCCCCTTTTTTGTAATGCCCTTTTGAAAATTCGGGACACTTTTCTATCTTTGCAATATTTAAATATAGACAACCGTAAGCACTTATTTATTAGTTCGTGGTATACCTCAGAATTGTCAGTACAAAATATAGAAGACTGAAAAACTGACTATAGCTACATTTAATCTTGTCCTCTAGATGATGTTCATGTCCTCGAGTTTTAAGAAATGATTCAACCATTTTATAGATATTTTCACCCATATCTATCAAGTTTTTACTGGCATATTTCAGTCGGTTTTTATTTCATACTCCTTAAACTGAACAAATAAGCTTTTCATTTTGAATTTCCGAAGCAAAAATTTTGTCTTTCCAAATGGAACATACAGGGTCTCAACTAAAAATATTTGAATATTATAATCTTACTTGTACCTTTAAAATATCAATTACATTTTATCAGTTTTTAAATAATTGTATGTTAAGAAATGTTTCAAATAATTTGGTGCCCCACTTGTCTACAAGTTTATTGACCACTACTAACATTCCACTTGTATAATCAATAAGGATTGTGATAATGGGGCTAATATTTGTTTTTTTCATACTCAGTTGCTGTCATTTTTAACGTTTTGTACCTTAAATATACAGAGAACGTTTAAGTAGGTCTTTAGAACACAATACAAATTTTGAGATCACCACTATTTTTTTGTGCGTTGCTTCAGCGTTACCTTCAATAAATTTTTAAAAATTTCTGAATGGGATTCCCGCGCCAAGTTTTCTCAGTCGGTAAAGAGGTTAGCTGCTTTGCAATAAACAGTGTTGCGACGGAAATACACTGTTCCGTCTCTTCTCATACCCTTTTATTTTCTTTGGTGGAAATCGATCATCGTCGCTTTTTTGTTACAGAGTTCGGCTGCTCCTCGGCTCGAAGAAGTCTTCAACAATGACGTCATCCATGACGTTTCAAACACGATCACAAAGCCCGCGGTCGCCTTCTGGAACGACTCGGTGGGCATCGCGAGCATTGCGATCGACTAGTGCAACGCGACCCATATGTTTTTTAAGTAATAACCTACAAACTTTTTTCATCATAACCACAATATTCATCCCTTTGGTATTAATAATATCGCATAATCGTATTTTGTTAATTAAAAATTCCAAGGGTAAACTACCCAAAGATTAACTCACACAATTGTGGGAATCAGTGTATTGACAGCTACCAAAACTTATCTTAAATTGCACTTTGCGTTATGGCTACTATTAACACTTCTTTATGTAAAATTACTTACCGGTTTTTTCTAAAATTCCACACGTAATTATGTGTTTGGCCAAAGTTTACAGAATTAAATTCTGTAAACTTTGGTTTGGCGTTTAAAAGTTCTCTCCCTTCAATCACATTTCTAGAGGCAGGGGTTTCTCAAGAAATTTAAAAAGAGTCAAAAGGGTTTAAAACATGATCGCTATAATGTCGTAACCCTAAAAAGTTTAAAAAACAATACGATTTTAACTAATAATCACGAACTACGAGTAAAGGTGGATTTATAAACTCAGTTGAGGTTCAGTTGAGGTTGAGGTTCGTAGTTCGTGCAGTTGAAGTTCGCAGTTGAGCTTTTTGGGCCATTTATAAACTCAGTTCGCCGCTTTCATTTCATTGGTCCGGGGTAAAGTGACATTAATGACAACTGACATCATAAACAGATTTAATAAAAATAAAAAGCACATAATCCACAATCGCGATATTTGGAAAAAAATATGGAAACACACAGACAATCCAAACGGCCAAACAATAATTGTTTTGCAAAGAAAATAAAAGGGTTTGTTGTTTTGTTTACAAAATGATCGGCAGAAGTCGGGTGGCTTCGCCATTACGAATATTAATTCTGCGTTTTGATTGGTGGGAGCCCAACTGCACCAACTGCGAACATAAAATTTGGTTATCTCGAACTTTACGCCAGCGTAATGGAAACTTCTGAACTGAGCTGAACTTAGTTTATAAACGCAAGTACGCGTTTGCGTTTATTTATCTTGAACCTCAACTTCAACTGAACCTCAACTGAGTTTATAAATCCACAGTAAAGCACAGTTTGTTGTCATTAACCAAAAAGTAAGGTTGAGGTTAGTTTGACAAACGTCATGAACTTTTCAGAGAAGACATGAACCCAAATTATCGCATAGGTTTCTGTAATTTTGTATCGAGTGGGCCATTGTTCCCCGTTATATCAGCTGATTGCAGCGGTGGCAACGCTGGGGTTTGGGAACGGTGAGATTGGTAACTAAAGGTGGCGCAGGCGCAATTTAAAAGTGGTGGCGAACTATTGATAGTTGGCACTATCGATAGTCAAGGATTTTACCATCGATAACTATCGATAGCATTCGATAGTTGGAAAAAAAATACTACAATATGTGATGAAAATTAGAAAAAGTGATATTTATTTACTTAATTAACATTATTGCTAAGCTTTTACATAAACTAGTTTTTAGTCTTGACCGTCTCTCAGTAGCTATCTGTCCTGTAGTACTGAAGACACATTCAGATTCCACGGAAGTGGCAGGCACACATAAATATTTTTTACCACATTGCTGAAGTGGGTGAAACTCAGTTCCATTTACCTGAATCAATATGTAACTATTAATATTAGGTACATGATAAGCCCTTGGATCAACTCACCTTCCAAAAGAGTAGGGGGTCAGTATCTTGGGTTGTATTTTGTCGCTCAAAGTATTGCCTTTTTATTATTATGGCATCTACTTTTTTGGATCTTTGTTTTTGAGTTGCTCTTTCATTCATAAATGAAAAGAATGATGATGATCTGCTACTACCAGTACTATCACCTCCATCACTATTTGTAGTACTGCCTTTTCTATCATGCTGTTCACCTGTTTCTTCATTTGGTTCTTTATTTAAAATGGAAATCATCTCTTATTCCAAAAACTGCCCTGCTGCTTTTACATTTTCTTTACTTCGGAAACCCTAAGCAAACCCTCCTGTTTAAATGTTGAGTCAAGCAATGCACCCATTTGCGTCAAAGTTCTTTTTTCATAGGGAAAGAGTCAAAGTTCCACGGAATATATTAGTTTTTGACACATCTGTTTTCCTTCTTCAGTTCCAATGTCTGTTCTTAAGAGGTATTCTCAGTGACCTCCATATTGGAAAAACGGGGCGCCAAACTACGAGAAAACTATTGAATCGAATTTGATAAAATTTTGAATTTAGCTTCGAAATTCGATACTACATGACTGTATTACCTTCAATTTTCCGAAAAAGAATTTTATTTTTTCCAAAACGGCAAATAATGTGCAAATTGAGAAAATATGGTAATACAGTCATTTTTGAAAGTATTTTCTCCACTATCTATAATTTCAATTAATTGTATAGTTTTGTTTTAATGCAAAAAAAAGTCGCCCCGAGTTTTTTAGAAAAAATACCGAAAATCGCAACTATCTAAAGCGATTTGGCAACGCCCCGGTTGATCGAGGGCAGCGCGGAAAGCGGAGGCACTCGAGTCCCTGACCGCCGCACATCGACGACGTCAAGGTAATTCATACTACTGGAGAGCAGAGGCGGCTCGTTGTAGCGACTTATGTATAGGTGTTTTTTCGTGTGTATCAGTGTCAGTGTGTGTAAAATGGCTGGTAGAAAAGATGAACGATTGAAAGCCAATAGAAGAAAGTGTTTATCTACAAAAAGGGAAAGTAGGCGCATTTTAATGAAAAGACGGTAAGTTCTGTGCATGAATGCAACAAAATAATTTTTTAGTTACGCTGTCATAAAGCTTATTGCTGATTTTTGTACTGCCACTTACCTCGGCATTGACAGTTAGGAAACCGTCAGAAATCCCAAAAAAACATTATTAATTTGAAATAAGACGCAGTCACATCATTTTCATTTTATCGAGAAATAACTCTTCAAAAAACTGTTACAAAAGTACAAAATGTGTTTATGTTTTTTTCAACAGGCATTTAATTCTGATAATATAAACTTTTGATTGATGTTTCAATTTATTAATTGCGTTCTTTGTGACAGAATTGTTCCTGATGAACTTGCTTTCACCGTAGTTAACGCTGAAGAATGCTATGATATGCCAAAGTATGTATATAATAATTATTGATGTAAAGGTTTCTTTTTCTAGACCTGATTTTTTTTAGGATGACAAGCACACCGAAACATACTCGTATATCCACCAATTATAGAGGACAAGAAAATGAATTAACTGATGGGACACTTAAAAGGTAGGATTATTTTTTCTTCGTATTTATAGTTTTTCGATAGTTTCAAACGTCAATATATCCTAACCAAAAAATATTTTTACAAGGTGTTTTTTATTGTCAGCTTAAATTATTTCAAAATAATATTAAATTCATATTTCAGAAATACTTATGCTGACACCTCATCAGCATCAGTATCTTTAATATCAATGGAATTTGACGATGTGGAAATTCAAACAGAAGCAGATAATTATAGTTATCAAAGGTAAAAAAATCGGTCAAGTGGAAGCTACACTTGCACAATTAGTGTTTCTGCCATCAACCTCCCACTTAATCTGAGCAAACCTCGGCCACCTGATCTCCGTCCATCTGCCGCTCTACCCGGCGCCGATGGCACCAACACCAACACCGCATCACATCGCGTGTACGCGGAGGTGAGTAGGCCAAATTAAAATTTTTGAGCCCTTTCGGATTGTTAGTAGAGTAGGTATTTTAATTTTTTCACTGTAAGGGGTCATCCATTAATTACGTCACACGTAAAGGAGGAGGGACCACAAAGTGTGACAAGCGTGAAAAGGGGGGATGAGTCATAAGCTTCGTGATATCACATTTAATCTAAAATATTAAAACAACTAAATAGGGCATATTATGGCCACAGGCAAAATGAACGTTATATAAGTATGATATTTTGAAGTGCAAAATTGTTTGCCTTTGGTAACAATACACTGAAAGGCCGATACCGCCTTTGAAAAAAGCCGACGTAAAGGAATTTATTGTTTTATTATTTGTTTGCAATGTTACCAGGTCTACCGTTTACCGGTAGTTCTATCGTTTTCGGCCTCAACCTACCGCCCTACCGTTTTCGAACCTGATTTTACCGTAATTTTTAACCTGAACAATATACAGTGACCGCCAAAAACTATGCACCATATGAGAAACTTTTGTAAAATTTGATTAAGGTCAAGTTTGACTTTGGCATCAATTTTTGCTTGACCAAGAACCTAAAATGACATACATAAAGATAGTCACGTGATCCATGTTAGCTGTCAAAAGTTACATTTTTTAAGAAAATGTCCTAAAAATGGTATTATTTGTAAAAATTGCGAAATTGTCTTCGTAAAAAGTTGCGTGATTTGTCATCGAGATTCCATTATTAAAGTTTTCTTCAAAAATTTTATCGTTTAATTTTTTACATATTTTTTAAGCATCATAATTTTGTTTAAATGTTTAACCTTTATTTCATTATTATTAACTTTAAACGCCATATTGCAACGTTTCTAAAGATGGGGTATACATGTTCTAAAGTTTACAGAGTTTTTATAGCACAAAAATAAATATTGTTTAAAATTCCCTGAGCGCTATTGGACTATTACTTGATTTTTTAAGTGCTACAGAGCTTATTATTAACCATATCAAATACAACAGTTAGACAAGCATATCATCTATAGGATTTTAGAAGCTAACTAATAAAAAACTTTTTTTTATTAAAACTTTTATTTTTAAACTAAAACAGGAAAAAAAATCAAAAATTTAAAGCTTATTCTTAAAAAAAAAAAAAAAATTACGTTTTAGTGTGCCGTACTTCCCTTTCCATACATTTAATTATTTTTCTGGAAAACCCTTTTGTAACATTTTTCAGAAATCTTGGTGGAATTTCAAGGCAAGCCTCTTCTATAGTATTTTCCAAATGATCCACGTTTTGAAAACGGCCGATTACGGTACCCTTTTCGTTTGAGATAACCCCACAAAAAGAAATTCATGACAGTTAGGTCAGGTTTGCCAGGAATACTCAGAATATCTGCCAATCCATTTTCCTCTGAACAAATTGTCTAAAAAATTTCTGACCTCAACCGTGCCGTGAATGGCGTGAATTGTTGGTACCACAATATAAATCTTTCCGGTAGTGACATTTTATCAACAACATTGGTTATCTCAGTCCTTAAAAAGTTTAAATAAATTACTGCGTTTAAATTTTCTTTAAAAAAATAGGGCCCAATCAATCTTACGTTAAAAATTCCACACCAGATATTTACTCTAAAAGAATATTGCACTTTGCACTCAATTTTGAAGAGGGTTTTCATGAGCCCACAACCTACAGTTTTGAGAACTTACTTACTGTCCCGTTGGAATAAAAAGGTGCTTTGTCTGTAAACATTATTCCTTTGGTAAATGACCGATTCTTTTCTATTTCCCCCTGTACCCAGGCACAAAAATCAAACCTTGCTTCAAAATCCCCTTTAAGAAAATTTATAAATTTCGGCTCGTAGGGATATTTTTTCGTAAAATTTTTCTTATGGTTGTTTCTTTGGCACCTCTTCTTTCCGATATTGCTCCAACTGACGTTTGCTTGTGTTCAATTGCATCTTATAACACAGTATCGTTTTGCTCGGAATTTTTGACAGGCACGTGGTCAGTCGTACTGATTAAAATTCGGATCAAAACGATGGAAAAATTGTGAATTACCGAAAGCCGCTATTTTCTTCAGGCTCGTCTAGTTTCCAATTTGTAGTTATTTAGTGATTACCGTCCTATGTCAACTTGTCATATGTACATTTGTTTCAGAGCCTACTGTTGAATTAAATTACAATAAAAATGGTATTTTTTAGTTTTAAAAATCTCAACGATTTTTTAAAAAAAGGTTTTTATTAGTCAGCTTTTAAAATCCTATGGATGATATGCTTTCCTAACTGTTGCGCTTGATATGGTTCATAATAAACCCTATAGATCTTAAAAAATCAAGTAATTGTCTAATAGCGCTCTGGGAATTTTTAAAAATATTTATTTTTGTGCTATAAAACCTCTGCAGACTTTGGTAAATGTATGTCTTATCTTTATCAACTTTGCAATATAGCGTTTAAACTTAATTATAACGAATAAACGTTAAAAATTGAAACACATTTTTCATACACTAAAAAAATTTGTGAAAAATTAAAAGTTAAAACTTTTGAACAAAACAGATTGAATACAGATATAATCTCGATGAGAAACCAAACAACTTTTTTGTATGACATTTTTCGAAATCTAAGCAAATAATACCATTTTCAGGACATTTTCCTTAAAAACGTAATTTTTGACAGCTAAGATGGATCACGTGACTATCTTTATATATGTCATTTCAGGTTCTTGGTCAAGCAAAAATTGACGCCAAAGGCAAATTTGACCTGAATCAAATTTTAAAAAAGTTTCCTATATGGGGCAGACTTTTGGCGGACACTGAATCCATTGGCGCCCGCAGGGGGGGGGGGGGGCAGGGGGCCGCTGATCCCCTGAGATTGTCATACTTTTTAATTATTAGAAGTAAAATCTTTAAAAATATATTACTTTTTTTCATTTTGCCCCACCTGAGAAAAAAGTCTGCGGGCGCTCATGACTGTATGTATATACTACCATCTTACTTTGTCACTGATATTATCCATTTACGGCCGGTATTACAGGTTGTTAATGGACACAGAGGATGATTAATTTTTTTTTCAGTTCAGTTCAGTTTTCAGCCAAAAACAATGTAGGAATTTTTTTCTATTGATTTTGAGTACCTATCTATTGTTTGAGAACGTAAATGGTTACTTTATTCAGAATATTTTAAAACAATAATAATATTGGAAGTGCTGTTTTAATTAAGTTATAAATTTAAAATTGCAAAATAAGTGACGTCACAATGGGGGGAGGGTCCACATGAATGTGATTACTTGTGACAAGGACGAAGGGGGTCAAAAAACGCTGAAATTTCTGTGACGTAATTTATGGATGACCCCTAAAATAAAATGTTTCTAATTAATTTTCGTTGTTTTTTGTAGATCATCCGGGATGACACGTTTTGACGTGAAAAGATGTTACCAAAACTAACATCGTTTCCATTCCATAAATTCCATTCAGCCAAAGATCTGAATTTTTATATTAATCCAAATGTCGAAATAAAGTATGTTTTTTAAACATTGTATCTGTTACACTCTGAAAATGTCATACTCCTTCCGCCCCTAAATAATATTTTTTTTTTCAAATTTTCATCTAATATTATTCAATATTTTTAACCTTTATTTAAAGCTTCCCGTTGGTGCCTCTGATCTCAATTAATTGAATACGATTACGTGCGCATTTATGGCTATAATATATCTAAAATCATTTTTTAAGTATCTCCAAATCTACCCTTCACTTCCATCCCCTACTGGTCAGATCTTTGTTGTAAACAAAAATAATGGAAAACCAATACCATCATCGTAATTTTTTAAAATACATATAAAAATATACAGTATAAAAATAACATGTCACATAATATGGCCATTTCCATAAATGCTATTTATTAAAAAAATGAGTTTTTGGCGCGCCACTGCTTACCGAAACGCCAGAAACAATAATTTATATAAAGCGAATATTTTAGAATTAGAACTCACATCTCCCACTCCCTCGATACAGCGCGCGACGTCACGTCTTGGAATGGCGATGTTGCCTGATTGTTTATTAACACTGAATTACGCTCTTCCGTGGCGAAATCCCAAATCGGACCACGCGGTTCGCTGATACTTGCTCTTAAGTTTATTAAGGTGTTATATATTCCAAATGTTAGTGGAATAACTAGAGATATGGTTACATAGCTTGAGCCTGACACCTTTACAGTTGCTTCATCAAATGGGGATAGTAGTTTTTCTATTTCTCTTAAGACGGATATTTCATCAATGCTCAAAGGGGGTGGAGCTTTTTTTACTTTTAACGGTGATCTATTAAGTGGCTCACTTGTTTTTAAAATTCTCGTTATCATTTGAAAAGCACTATTCCATCTTGTTGGCACTTCTTGAATTAGTTTTAATTGAGTATCGGTATTTTGTTCCCTTTTAAATATTTCTGTGGCAACAGTGCTAGTTCTAATAAAGCGGACAATCTCCTTACACCGATCCAAAATGATTTTCACTGGTTCCAAAGATAAACCGTCATGAACAACCAAATTAACAGTATGCGCACAAACAAGGAAGATGCCTTTTCTTTAAACTATCACAGGTTTTTATCATATTTGAGGCATTATCTGTTACTATACATGTGATTTTTCTTTCTATATCGCACTCGTTAAAGACATCACTCAAAGCTGCTGCCAGGTTTTCTGATGTATGATGTATTCCATTTTCAACAGGTTTCGTAGATAAAGTAGCTGATTTTAATTCAAAGTTTTCAGTAATGAAGTGACAAGTTACAGTCAAATATGATTCGCTTGTGACTGAGGTCCATGAATCTGAAGTAATTGCAACAAATTGCACACTTTGTAAAATTCCCTTTAAGACTTCGCATGCGTCAGTATAAATTTGTTTCATTATAGTTTCCCGAATGGTATACTTGCTGGGTATACCATAATTTGGATTTAAGAGCGTAATAAAAGATTGAAAAATCCTGGATCATTTACAATATTATAGGGTTGAAAATCCCTTGCAATCAAAGGCCAGAGCCCTATCCAGTTCTTTTTTTCTCTGAGAATTGGAGTCATATTGCGCTTCACGCCTAAAGAATGGGCTGATTGATCTGTTACTAGATCTTGCTGAGGTTGACGTACTGGCACTATCACTAGCAGCCCTAGCATCCGTATCTTTTCTATCAAAAGGTTCCACTATAAGGTTAGGGTGATGCCGTTTAAGATGGTCATTCAAATTGCTTGTATTTCCGCTGGTTTTATATTCTTTGCCGCAATTTAGGCACTTGGCCAATCTTTTATCGTTCGATTTTTTGAAGAAATTCCATACTTCAGAAATCTTTGGTATTTTCCTTTTATTGAATCCTTCACAACTTTCATCAACATCTATATCTTCCATGGATTGGCTAGGATCAGGATCATCGACAGTATTAACTGCCTGCTTTTTATCATCGTCGCTGGTGCCGGTACCTACAAAGATAAAAATGTATTTAGGAAATTACAAACAACAACAAAATTACTATTTTAAACTTACTTCTGCTTGGTCCTGGTTTAGGGTTAGTGCGAGTGACAAACTTGTCCATATCGGTATCACTTTATCAGCACAATGCAGTCAATTGAGTTGATGCACAATCGCAAACATAAGTAATATTCCTTTCAGGTGTCTGACGCCCCGGAGCGACTCGCCCCGGAGTCACTCGACACCGTTCCGAAAGGAACAATTGACAAGTTTGACATTAAGCTCAAGTCATAAGTAATGCACGAGAGGTCAGGGGGGATAGGGCTCGAACGGTTCAGGTGCTTGATGCCCCAGTTGAATGGAACAACTGTGTGCTGCTCAGGAGCTGTACGGGAGCTCCTCCTTGGGGTGAAAGGAAGACACCTATAAACAATACGAAATTAAATATTATTGAAATTAATTAAGAAGAGTAAACAAAACACTGGAATAATGAATAACTAATAAGCAGAGCACAGAACAGCAGATAAGAAACAAACGAATACTAATACAGGAAGACCAACTAGCATTGTTATTTGTCGCAGCACGGATCGAGTCGAAGGTCATATGAAATGTCAGTCAAACGTCAAATTACAGCGACAATTAGTCTGGACGTTTGGGAACGGTGGTGGGATTGGGAACTAAAGGTGGCGCAGGCGCAATTTAAAACTTCATATTTTTGGTTATTTTAAATATTTTAAAGTAGCAAATAAAACTTAAAAAAATATTTGGAATCAAAACCAAATAGGTTTGATGCCAAATAAATTCATAAGTTTTAAATCCACTTTAAAATATAACGTCTAGCATGAATATGAAAAGGAAAATCAAACTTAATGAAGTTGAGATCTGTAACTTTATTATCAAAAAGAAACACAAATATAAACATTTCATCAATGGCTTAAAACGATGCAACACTTTATAGGCACTCACCCATACCTAAATTTTAAAACAACAAAATTTATAGAAATCAAAAACAATATACATTATATTCTGGTCGTTTTTTTTTATATATAACATAAACCAAGAACACGATTTTCTCAAAATTAATTTAAGGCATACAGAAGAAATAAGACAATGTAAACTGAGCATAGGTACCTAAGAAAAAGTCCTTAATCATAATCACAATCCTGTCAAAAAATAGACGTAACTTGTATTGATAATGTCAAACCAAATAAGTTAGTCTTCACTTGGGTAGTCTGTGCTTTTGGACTCCTCATATGACATGAAAAAGAAAAACGGATTTCAGGCTTTTATACTACAATACATTACAATATTTGTCACGTTTGCTCAAACAGTCCGATATTCTTCTGTGAAACTGTAATTGGAATTTTTGTCAAAAGAATATTTTCAATAATTTTTTAGAGTTTTGAAACCTGTAAAACCTAGACGTGACGTTAATGCACTAGAACTGAAACACGAACACTTAATACTTAGACACTGTAAAATATACCAATGAGAAATTTATAGATATGAAATAAAGCTACATTACCATGGTTCGTAGGTCGATTCTTTGTTTTGTTAAAACAAAATCTAAAATAGTCCCTGCTGCAATATACTTGTTTGCCTGTTGTGATCCTACCCACAATTCAACAAGAAACCTAAAATTAATGAGTACATGACTATTAACTGTAGTGTATTCTTTAGTAAAAAACCATGTTTTTACATACAATACTTTTATTCAGCCAAAAATTACAAGAAGAAACGTTTGATAGAAACAGAGAATTTTGTTTTTATGCTTTTACATAGTTACATAAAACAACTGCTCTGTTTCTGTCATCCTAATCATAGAGAGTAGGCTGCAACAGTACGCAACCCACATAACATATCTAAGGGTAATTCTACACTATAATGATATTTAGCAATCTACAGACATCATATTTCCTCCACCCTTAAGTTCTGTGACAATCTCAATTAAAGATTTAAACGATCGGGAGGTTTTATTTTTCTACGAGGTCTATGGCTTACCAATGGACTACTACTACTAATAATAACTTTTTCCCTGTCATTATCTTGTACAATTTTTTCCCTATCTTTATCCTGTACTACCTCTGGTTGTTTTAATTCAGGTATCCCTATTTCACTGTTATCCTTGTTATCACTTGGTTCCCTGATAGAAATTTCACTGCTAACCTTTTCACTAACCTCACTCCCCTCTCTAATGTCTTTAATTAAATCTTCGTTTCTTGATACTACACAGCCCTTTTCAATTTCTACTTTATCATAAAATTTTCCTATCTTGACCATCTGGTCTACATGTCTTTTCCATTGTAAATCACTATCATTTACTGGTTTACATATGTACGTTGCCCTACCTAATTTACTAACAACTATAGCCTGAACCCATTTCGGTTTTGTATTTCTATAATCTTTTGTATAAATAAGCTCTCCCTCTTCAAAATCTACATTCCTATTACCATGATGAAATTTTATTTGACTTTCCCTAGCCTTTTCTACTGCCGACTTTGACAAAAAATCTAAACGTGTTTTTACCTTTCTTGAAAACATCAACTTGGAAGGAGTTTCCCCTGTAACACAATGTGGTGTATTTCGGTAAGAAAAGAGATATTTACTTATCAAAGTTGAAAAACTTGCATTTTTATAATTGGGATCTATCAAAAGCTTATTAAGAGCACTTTTAAAAGTTTTTACGCTATTCTCTGCTGCACCATTCGTCGCTGGATGGTACGGAGGAGAAGTTACATGTTTAATGCCGTTATTTTTACAAAAATCTTCAAATTCCTGGCTTACCAGTTGCGGTCCGTTATCCGATATTATAGTATTGGGTAACCCATAACGAGCAAAACAGTCACGTAACTTGTCAATTGTACTTATCGAGTCTGTTTTAGTCATGTCATAAACTTCCGGCCATTTTGAATATGCGTCAGTAATAATTAAAAAAAAATTTCCTTCTACTGGACCTAAAAAATCCACGTGAATTCTATCAAAAACGTGCTTACCTTCATCAAATTTTATAAGCGGAATCTTGTTTGGGTTTTTTGAATATGTCATACACGATTTACAATTTTTTACAAATTTTTCAATATCGGAGTCTAAGTTTGGCCACCAAAAATACTGTCTAGCTATTGATTTCATCTTTACCATGCCGTTATGTGCGCCGTGGATTTCCAACAAAAGCTGTTCCCTAAATTTAGTAGGAATTAACACACGAAAACCCCACATCAACACACCACTCTCAATGCTAATCTCTAATTTTCTACTTTGAAAACCTTTCAAAACATCTGCAGTTTCATTCGGCCAACCATCCCTTGTATACAAAAATACCTTACTTAAAACCGGATCTACTCTAGTTTCTTTCCTTATTTCCTCTGCTCTCACTGGAATACTGTCTTCTACCAAAAAATTAAAATAATTCAATTCTGTAGACTCGATTTCCTCTGTTCCCTTGACCGGAAAACGTGAAAGCCCATCTGCTCCCCCATTCTCAGATCCTTTAATGTGCTGAAATCTATAATTAAAATTACTTAAAAAGAAAGCCCAACGCTGGAGACGTCCCGCAGCCATCTGCGGTATTCCTTTGTTTTCTCCAAACAATGTCAATAATGGTTTATGGTCTGAACATAAAATAAATGAATTCCCCATTAAATACTGAAAATGTTTCCTAAACACCCCAGTATATCGATAATGCCTCCTTATGTATAACTGAATAATTTGACTCAGCCCTGGTTAATGTCCTTGAAGCAAAACTTACAGGTCGCTCGGTTCCATCCGGAAACACATGCAGTAACACTGAACCTAACCCTACTTTCGATGCATCACATACTAATTTTAATGGAATTTTAGGATCAAAAAAAGCTAGTGTTTGATCTGAAGCCATAACTTTTTTTGCCTCTTTAAAAGAATTTTCACATTCTCTCGACCATTTAAACTAAACATCCTTATGCAAAAGCTTGTAAAGAGGATCTAATAATGTCGACAGATTAGGAATAAACTTACCATAATAGTTTACCATTCCTATAAAAGCTTTAACCTGTGTCTGATCAGTCGGTCTCTGTACCTCTTTAATAGCCTTTATTTTACTAGGGTCTTTACGAAGTCCTTTTTTATCTATATAATGCCCTAAATATTTTATTTCCTTTTCAAAAAATTTACATTTTTTTAAATTTAATTTTAAACCGGCCCTGTCTAATATAGCAAAAACCTCCTTTAAATTTTCAAGATGCTCTTTCCTATTTTTACCTGTAACTACTATGTCATCTAGAAAATTTATCGTTCCTTTTGCGCCTTGCAAAACCTTTTCAATTATTTTTTGAAAAATCGAACAAGCTGGCTTAGTACCGAACGGTAATCTATTTACTTTATAAATGCCTCGATGCGTACTCCATGCTAGTAATACCTTCGTATCTTCCGTTAACTCTAACTGATTATAGGCATTCGATAAATCTAATTTAGTAAAGAATTCACCACCCTGCAATTCAGTAAACAATTCCTCAATTCGCGGTAATGGGTGATTAAAATCTTCCAAATACTTATTAACCGTTACCTTGTAATCTGCACAAAGCCTAATTTGTCCCCCCTCTTTTAATACCGGAACTAAGGGTGTCCCCCATTTTGAATTTTCAATCAAGGTAATTACTCCTCTACTTTCCAAAAAATCTAATTCTTTATTAATTTTCTCTTTAAATAGAAAAGGTACGGGCCTAGGTTTGCAAAAAATTGGTTTAGAGTCTGGCTTAACCTTCAACTCTATTTTGTCATATTTGTACAAGCCTAACTTGTCATCAAATAAATTTCTAAATTTATCTAACATAGCACTAAGAACATTTTGTTCTGTATCTTGTACCCTATTTAAATTACAATTATTTTCCTGTGAAAAATCTATTTTAATATTTAAAAGTTTAATAAGATCCCTACCCATTAATGGTGTTGACCCATTTTTAACAACAATTAACCTACAATCTTCCAATACCTTGTTATCAAATTTAATTGTCACATAAAATTCCCCTTCAGGTTTAATCATACTACCATTGTAACATCTTAATTTAACATTGGTATTTTTTAATATGCAGTCCTTAAAATTCTCATTGAAAATACTTTCTGGAATCACTGATATTCCAGCACCGGAGTCTAACTCCATCTCTAAATTTTTATCATTGATCCACAAACTAACCTTTGTAGGCCTTACGTACTCTGTACCATTATTTACATAATAGATTTCCGTGAAGTCAAAAACTTCATTATCAATGTCATTGTCAATGTCATTATCAATGTCATTGTCAATCTGTACGTCATTAATTTCTACATAATTAGTTTGTTGACCACAAACCTTAGCTAAATGCCCTACTTTTTTACAATTGTTGCATTTATATTTAATGTACTTACAATTTTCCATCTTATGATTATCATAACCACAACATTTACACTTACAAAGCATCTTGTTTTTCATCTTATTACAAATTTTTCCATCCTTACTAGCTCCTTGCCCAGTCTCAAACCTCTGCTGCATTCGTCCTGTCCTACCGTGGCTGCCGTTGCTTCCCCTATTAATGGACAATCGATGCAATTGTTGAGATCCCTGCAAAGATGTTGCCAGTGCCGCTTCTTTATTTACTGCTACTTCCAGGATTTGTTCCAGTGATTTTGTGTGCTCTTCTTCACATACTCTATCCAAAATCATGTTACGTCGAAGCCCTGACACAAATCTGTCTTTTAAAACTTCTTTTAAGTTTACACCAAACTTGCAATGACTTGCTTTATTTTTTATTCTTGCATACCACTGTCTTATGCCTTCATTTTCGAACTGCCTTAGCCCATAAAACTCAATACGTTCTTTAAAAACTGATATACGTTTTGAAAACTGACTTGTCAAAATCATACACAATTCATTATACGTCTTACTTTTTGGGTAATTCTGGATCACATAAATCTCTTAAGGTCCTGTATGCTTGTTCACCCACTAGAGCTAATAAAACTGGTACCTTTTTATCATCTTCTATGTAATTCGCTGCAAAATATTGTTCCAAACTTTCTACCCATATTTGCCAATCCTCATCGGGTCTGTACTCTGAGATTGATCCCACTGGAGCTCTATACATTACTGCTGTGGCCGCCCTGGCCCCTTCAGCCATATTTCACGTTCGCCTTGAACTTGAAATCTTCAATAGTATATTGTACAACGAGCATGGAATGACATGCATTTCCTACGAGTATGACGTTTGCAGCATGAGCCGCAGGCGAATGCTGCAAATCATACGAGTAGGAAATGGTCATTCCATGCGAGTTTTACACTATACTTTTTCTACGAATGTTACTGTTACATAAAATGGGATTAGTAATATTTTTTTCTACGAATGTCAATAAAAACCTGTATTGTATGTTCAATAGTAATTTCAGAACATGGTACATTGTGGTTTACACATTTTCATTGTGCTTCAATCACCATGGTGATTGAACTACAAAGTTCCCATTGTGCACGGGTATTTTTTACAAAGGTGGCGTTGACCGGTCCCGCGTCAAAATCTTTATAATTTCATTGACATTTTTTGACATCTTAAAAAGAAAAATATTACTAATCCCATTTTATTAACAGTAACATTCGTAGAAAAAGTATAGTGTAAAACTCGCATGGAATGACCATTTCCTACTCGTATGATTTGCAGCACTCGCCTGCGGCATCGTGCTGCAAACGTCATACTCGTAGGAAATGCATGTCATTCCATGCTCGTTGTACAATATACTATTCCTTTTAAGATGTCAAAAAATGTCAATCTGACATTCCACAAATAAAAATTATAAAGATTTTGGATGTCAACGCCACCTTTGTAAAAAATACCCGTGCACAATGGGAACTTTGTAGTTCAATCACCATGGTGATTGAAGCACAATGAAAATGTGTAAAACACAATGCACCATGTTCCGAAATTACTATTGAACATACAATAAAGGTTTTTATTGACATTCGTAGAAAAAAATTACTACATTACTGCTGTGGCCGCCCTGGCCCCTTCAGCCATATTTCACGTTCGCCTTGAACTTGAAATCTTCACAATTAAATACTTATTTTTCCTGCGTCTGCACTGTACTTTAATACTCGTCGCCATTTGTAGTGTATTCTTTAGTAAAAAACCATGTTTTTACATACAATACTTTTATTCAGCCAAAAATTACAAGAAGAAACGTTTGATAGAAACAGAGAATTTTGTTTTTATGCTTTTACATAGTTACATAAAACAACTGCTCTGTTTCTGTCATCCTAATCATACGCAACAGTACGCAACCCACATAACATATCTAAGGGTAATTCTACACTATAATGATATTTAGCAATCTACAGTAGAGAAGAGCGATATTTCACGATCTGATATTTTTTAACTGATATCTAAAAATCACAAGTAACAGTTGCTACCAGAGTCCGGGTAAAAGCGTGACTCGTGACTTGAAAAGTGATATTTATCCATTAACATGTATCGGCATTAGGTTATTAGGTCGATTTTCGTATGTCACTTTTGAAGAACATATGGGCTGCAAGGGATATCGTGCCTTATGTCCGTTTCACGTTTCTTTTGAAACGCATATCGCGACTCGCATGTCACGGAGTCACGGGAATTTATTTTTAGTATTTGATATTCGTTATCGTTATTCGTGAAATGTGATATCAGTGGTGTCAGTGATCACTGGTTGATTATGATTACTCAGTCTGCTTGATGTTAATATTGTATATCAATTTGTGGATTAGATATAGAATAAAAGACTTGGGGTTGGAGACTGGAGCATATATTTTTTTAATTTGGTTTTTTGGCTGCTGTTACACAATGTCTAGTATTATTTAAAAAAGAAAGAGATGATATTTATGGATTTTTTTTGAAATTGATAATGAAAAAAATAGTATTGCAAAATGAAATATATGTCAAGCAAAACTGTCTTTTAAAACGAGCACCGCGAATCTTAAAAAACATTTAAATTATAAGCACCCTACAATTTCGCTTGCATTGGACGATCGTAATTTGGTAAGTTTGTTATAGGTATCAGAATAAAAACTTATTTTAAGCGATCAAAAATATGTTTTTGCATTTTCTTTTCTTTTTCTAAAGAATACATTAGAATAGGTACCCATTTATTTTTTTAGGAAAACGCTACCAGCTTAGATATTGGGCAATAATGTTTATACTAGTTTGAACAAACCGATGTATTTGTTTAGTTTGTTTTGTTTGTGTACCAGCGAATTTACTACCCACTTTGTTGTTTTTATAAATTTAATAAGTAATAATAATAATAATAATAATAATAATAATTTCCTTTATTGCCAACTAAATCATTACAAAATGAATAAGCAACGTCAAACAAATAATTATAGAGTGCAGTATAAGTACATTTGCACTTTACAATGAAGGGAACACTATAACATTTACAAAGTTTACCTCACAGAGTATGCTTCAAAGATCGAAATTAAATGAATATAAACATCTTAAAGTTAATTTGATTATAAATTTGATATATTGTCGTTTTATTTCCGAACATGACATACACAGCACTGAGCACAGGTGCATATAGCTAATTGGTAAAAGTAGTAAGTGATATGATATATCGCAATTCACGATATTTTGTAGAAGCAAATTGCCTACTGGAAAGTCGTGATCACGTCACGCTTTTAAATCACTGATATCAAAAAGTAACAATATCAGATATCATAGATATTAAAAAATCACGATATCGCTCATCTCTAATCTACAGACATCATATTAACACTTTAAGTACCTAAATTATAACACACAACTTATTTAGGAGATACTGGAAGGTTACTTTTACAACACTTTTATCTGTATAATAAAAGAAAAATTCACTAAATACATGATGGCTACAATTGATCTATTACTACTATTGCTAAGAAAAAAGTTATGTTCATTGCACCGTTTTCGTACAAGGCTGATCAATTGTATATCAACTTTTTTTCACATAATATGAAGGTACAAAAGAAAATTGCTTCCGGAATATATATACCAACCAAACCTTTTAGTAGCTCACCTTATTTTTGCTTTAAAGAAAACAAGTTATATGCCATCATAATAATACAAGATAGGAATTTTATTTAAATGGCTGATTGATTGAGTATTTTATTTAAAAGATTCACTGAAACACTACTTTAAAAATTCTACTGGTAGCCTTGTCGAGCACTCAATGCAACACACGAAATCATTGGTGTAATATTCGAATTGTTTGTTTTTGAAGCTTAAAAGCAAAGAGTAAATAGGTGTCCTATTTATTATTTGCTTATAAATGAAAAATTTCATCACTTCCTTTCCTTCCAAAGTTCGTATGATTATACATTTCGGAGCATTTCTCTTGAAAAACAATGGTATTGTAATAAAAGTAACCCATACTACAAACAAAATATTTGAATTACTTACCTGGAAGAGAAAAAATAATCCATCTTGTTAGAATGCTGTAATTAAATAAAAAGCTACTGCAAGCCAAAAATGACCAGCAGCCATTTTTACATCTTTATGGGCGAGTCCACTTTCTTCCAGACGGCCAAGGCCAGGCCAGACCGGGAAGTAGGGTGGTAAAATACTGAAATTGTTGATTGTTGAATTGGTCACCTAACCTAACGCACCCATCTCTGTCTGTAGTATCGATGGTTGTACATTTAAAAAGAGACAAAGAAAAATTTGTATGTCCGAACTTTATTCGAAAAAAGTCTGGCCGGTACGTATGTCGTAACTAAGCGTGTTGCGATACTTGCCATAAGTAGTTTCATGGAGGTTTAAGAAACGTTAAGAGTGGCGCCCCCATCGTAGGGTCCCTAAGTATTAATGGCGGAAGCGGGGTGCGGAAGAAAAGCCACCATATGATCAGTTAAAGGTCAAATTGATGTTTTGACATTTTATGACCTTGTATTTCTTCTTCTTCTTCTTTCTTTATTGGCTCTGCTCCCTGAGGGGCAATTTGCCAGCACATTACTAGTGACCGTGACCTTGTCGGGCTCTAGACCCCGTCACAGACACCAGTGGGACTCCGCGATGTTGTAGAATTCTATTTGTAGAAACAAAGCGATCGTTTCGTACTCCGCGTAGGTTTCGAAGTCGATTATGTGGCAGCCATATTGTCGTCTTGAAACGAAAGCGACATCGCTAACGCTGTAGTGGGACTCCACGATGTCATAGAATTCTATTTATAGAAACGGAACGATCTTTTCGTACTCTGCGTATGGTTCGAAGTCGATTATGTGACAGCCATCTTGTCGTCTTGAAACGACATCGCCAATGCTGTAGTTATCGGTTTTGTGAGGTTATGGATCAAGTTGTTTACATGTTTTTGGATCAGAGCACTGCCGGTTCGGTGTTCGGTGAATGAAGGCTTTAGAGGTCATATGTTTGAACTATTGCTTTTTCTGCTTAAGATTATTCCTAATGAGTCTGAGTCTCAAAATTTTGTGCATTTTCACTCTGGCATTAGGTATAACCACAAATTGTCCTAAGTGCAGAGCTTATAAAAAATAAAAAGGACCAGTAAAAGCTCCTTACTTTACTTTTATGCACTTTGCTTATAATTTGGATACAAATTACTCAGTTGAAAATTTTGAGATCGAAATACATACATTTTTTACTAAATAGTTTTAAATAAGCAACAAACAAAAAGTATCTTTGTAGTAAAATGCGCGTAAGAAGTGAACACTGGCTTTATTTGATCAACTTCGCTGAATCTCATCCAGAAATAAAAATATCCAAATAAATAGCCAAAGATGCTAGAACTAGTAACGCCGTAAAAGTGGGTCCTCACGGGCGGAGGAAGCGGAACAGCGGAGAGGCGCTTCGTTATATGATTAGTTGAATTCTGCCATGTTTAACAAACGAAGTTCCTGTCCGCTGTTCCGCTTCTTCTGCCCGTGAGGTGAGGACCTTCTTTAAGTTACAACACCGCAACGTCACCAGTCGACAGCGGCAGTAAGTTCTCGGCTGATGACGTTGCGACTTGCGTTGCGCTGTTTAACTTCAGCGGCGTACCCAGGGGGGGGGGGGGCAGTTCCCCCTACACTAACATCCTAGACACACAAAAATTAAAAAAGTGCACTAATAATTGAAAAAATCCACCAAATCGCGTGATCCCTGAAACACTCCTACAAACTACTACTGAGACAAAATCCTGGGTGCGCCCCTGTTTAACTTACTTAGGTAGCTGTGTTATTGTATAAGCTATACTTAGGTGTTACTAGTTCTAGAAGGGCTTTGGATGACACATGGAAAAATGAAAAAATTGAACTTAGGTAAAGGGTAAAATACTTTTGAACATGAACCTGAACATTAAATATAACCAAACTTTTCTTTCTATCCAAAACTTCTAGTTATAAAATTTAAAATCCCTAGAATTTTCGCAAATGTTTTTAGCTCCGATAGTTATCCCTTTGCCGAGTTCCGAAGATACCCTATCATTAGTCTACAATTAAATAGAGTTGCAAATTTTCTTTAGTAGAAAACGCGAATAGATTTCTATAGTAGAAAGCAATAGTAGTTTTCTATAACGACGCAGAGTCCCACTGCAGGACATAGCTAGGTATAAAAGGGAATGTTTTTTTTTATTATATTTTCTGATACTATTGTTTATAATTCTTTTGTTATTTATGTTGTGAGTTATTAAGTATTTTATAATCTCCTTTAGACTCAGTGTGTCCTCAATTTCAAGCTATTAAATGAGATTTTTTTTGCAGTTTTAGATGGTTAATTTCAAATCTGAAAAGTATCTAAGAGATTATAATTTTATTATTGTCGTATTTAAATTCAGCGTCATAAAAACATTTTCAGGTATACCTATACTCAAAATTACCAAAAGCATTATAATTCTAATTTCGGAAAAAATATAATATTTTTAACTTAATCTAGCGCAAAAATCAAGAATAAAGGCCATTTTCGATTAATATTCGCTACGCTTCTGGCACTGGGCGTTTCGAAAAAATACTATTTTTACCCTAATAACTTACTAACCAAATCAACTTATAATTTTACTTCCAATTGTAGCTGCATTATTCAATATTTATATCGAATATCAGTCTTGTAAAAGCAACTATGCTGCTCCTTTTCGCCTTAAAAATAAAAATCGCTGTAGTGAAAAATCACCGTTAAAAATAACGGCTATTCTTAAATCACCATCTCTGTTCTAACAGATATCGAAAAATCACTATATTTCCCAACTCTACTATGCTTTTCAACATAAATATAACCAAACTTTTTCTTCTGTCCAAAACTTCTAGTTATAAAATTAAAAATCCCTAGAATTTCCGCAATGTTTTTAGCTCAGACAGTTACCCTTTGGCGAGTTCCGAAGATACCCGATCATTGTCTACAACTAAACAAAGTTGCACATTTGACGATAGTAGAAAACGCTAATAGATTTCTATAGTAGAAAACTATAGTAGATTACTATAACGACGCAGAGTCCCACTGCTGAATTCTTCTTTTAACTGCTAACTTCAGATAGGAAAAGGTTATTTATAATTGAGGTTATGGAATGGGATCACTGTGGATTGGTGTGGGTCTTATTATAATAATTCTTAATATTCATCTTCCATCATAGGCATAATATTTATAGGATAATTTAAAATTATACAATTTTGAGTGCTGTGAAGGACCTATATCAAAGATTGGGTATGTAATCAACATAGAGCGGAAATTTGGATATCGGACTGCCGGCGTACCTTATACTACTATACGGTATCCATTTGGTTTTGAGAATGATGACAGAAAAAACAATTGAACAAGAATTAACCCTATTGGTCAGTTCCATGGACTGTTTACACCAGAACATATTTTAGTGATCACAATATTCATCTTTTCTTTCCTGATAATCACGGAGGAATCAGATTTATTTCTATCCGTGTTGGTGAAAGTGCATTAGACAAAGACAAATAAAAAAAGGATTGGTTCAAATTTTTATCGTACATTCTTTGCTTGTGGAAGTATTGCTGGTTATATACTTCGAAAGATTAAACATCGCAAAATTCTTTTTTTCTTCTGATAAAACCCCAGCGGAATCCGGTTTCTCTCTATCCTTGTTAGCAAAAGGGGCATTAGTAAAAGACAAATAAAAACGATGTTGTTGCCAATAAAAAAGAATAATCAAACAACATTTCTTCACAGGCGGCTTTATTTGTGCGCAAGTATTTCTGGTTGCCTATAGTAAAAAGTTTAATCGGAGTTGTCGTAAAAAATAAATTTCTAACCTGACAAAATACTTACGTAAGTTTTATGATTTTATAGCAAAATACCTTTGTTTTTACTGAATACAAACAGCATTTGCAAAAATCTCGTTTTTATTAAACAAAAACAGTGTCAGCATAGCCACATTAACCTTATTATTTTATAGCATTTAAAATTGTTTCCTACCCAAATAACAATACTACCTCTAACCAACAATTTGCACTAAAAGGATCGGAGGAAAAGTATTTAAATAAATAATGGAAAAATTTCAAAAATGAGTAAATATTTTTATTAGGATAAACAATTTATAATAAGGTTAAAAAATACTCCCTATTCTCCGATATATAATGAAAATGGATCTATAATACAGCCTACCTGCGAACAGTGACGTTTATGTTAGTTAAAGACGCGATAAAAATTGTTTAATCGAATATACCAAGTAGTTTCACAATTTTTAACTGTAAATGTTGAGTTCCAGAAGGATAGATACACTTTGTAATGGCACTGCGACTTCTGCTGTAAACTGAAACCAAACGCTTCTAGGGCGCAATTTTTACTACTTTCTCAATAACTAAAGAAATCTTCTGTAATGCCCACTATTCTCAACTTTATATCGGGTCGGCGTTCCTGTTAGTCATTCCCATAACGCCCGCTCGAAGTAATGTAAAGGAGAACAAATAATATGTACCTTGGGTAATATTTCAATAGTTGTTAGTCAGTCCCAGGACTCCCAGATTCATAGAACACAGGAATTTAAGCTGCTAATACTTTATATAAACTTTTTAAGTATATTTTTACACTGCTAAAACAACTTATATCATGGGACAGGCTTCAAACAAAATATGCCATATTAATCTTTCACATAACCTAACTTTCTACCAGCTGTAAAAATTTTACGAGTATGAGAGAGAAAGAAGACGAGAGAGAAAAAAATGAGAGAGAAAGAACATGAGAGAGAGACATAATTGATCTCGTCGTTGTAAAATGGGTTTCTGTCATCATTCTCAAAACCAAATGGATACCGTATAGACATTTTCAGTCGCGTAAAACACAATATTTTAACGTATTTTATTTTGATTGACTTTTCATTCAATACAGAATTTTAAATTATATCAGTTATTATGTGAATAATAACCAAGGGTATACAAAAAATTTGATTTTGGGTACTTTAAATAATGATATTTTGTGCCACGTCCGAAGCGACTAGACTATAGCTCGCACTGTTAGAGCTCATGAACGTTAGGTGTTTACACCAGAGTATTTAGTTGAAATTTGAAACTAAGTTGAAATTATGGCATTATACCAGTATATTCTTAAATTATGGATTCCTAATAATTATATTTATACATCAGTCGATTAAAAGTATTAAAATACCGTTAAATAACATCACCTGCCATTGTACTGAAATTAGAAGAAATATGAGATCCGATGGTGTAAACGCTTAAGTTGCATTGCTATAGAAGAGTCAACCAAGAATGGGTGTAGAATTGTAGATAAGGGAAAATAAACTTAAAATTTCAATTAAAACATTTGTTATATTAAGAAGCTTAACAAGGTTATATTAAAAACAAGTTCTTAAATCTTGTGTGCAAAATAAATTATTAAATTTGTTTCTCAATCTCTTAGCAATAGTTTATTTCTTTTCGTTTTAAAAATCCACTTATTGAACGCTCTTTCTATTTCTACCGAAGTTACAGATTTTACAGGTTAAAAATTGTTCCTTTGATTGAAACAGATGTTTTTCTTGCACAAGACTCACATCATGAGTGGTTTCACAATGTTTCATGAATTTTGGCCGAAAACATACCTTACAGTTATATAAAGAACAATTTTTGTCTTTTATTCTGAAGCCTGAATCGGTTGCACCATGTACTCTTTTTTGTGCGCCCTAAAAGTTTCTTTCTGCAGTAAATTTTTTCCCACATACACAATTAAACTTACAATTGTTAGGATTTTTATATACTATAGCTTTAGAGTTGTCCATTTTTAGCCTCCTGAGCATAAATAGAGCTCAAAATAGATAGAATATGCGATCTCTTTGGTTTGAAACTAGCTTAGGGATTTTCTTCTATTTGAATATCAAAGGCAAAAAATAAATCAAAATTTTGTGTGCCTATATACCTTTTCATACAAAATAAACTCAAACATTTGTTTGTGCTAAGGTATCCGCTTATGGATCGAATCAGTTGGTAGTGGATTCAGTGCCGGGCCCGACTGGTCTTTTGTTTTAAATTCTTGTAAAAGGCATACTAAATGAGACTCCACGCTGGCGCTTCGAAGCTCCCGAGCTCCTGTGTCAGGGATATTTTTAATGACTTATACGGGCCGAGCGTAGCAAGGTCCGTATCACTACGTCAACTGTGCATGTGCGGACATAAATGAAATTTTAAATTAAATTAAATAGTCCCGCCGGACGCAGAAGCCGAGAAGCGCAGAAGCTTATCGCAAAATGTGTATGCAGGCAGCAGCAGCCAAAGTACAGTTGGTATGGCTAGCCGCTTGATATAGTGAGCTGTCGCGCGGGGCCGGGCGTTGGACCGTCGCGGTTTTTTAATAATGTGCCTAGTTTCTCCAAGAAAGTATTTACCTACAAATAAACATCGAAAAAAAAATAAAATAGATACTATAGTATATTAAACATTGCTACTCTAGATGTTTATGACTTTTAGTTTTAGTATTGCTTTTCTATGTGATTTGAAAGTCTAAGATTGTTAGCCGCTTCCCGTTTTGATACGTCTCCTCAATAGATGTCGCGCCTTGTACTAAAAGTATGATTATTCGTAATGTGTTAGAATAAATAGGCAATACAAGGAATCAAGGAATGTACTGTACCATGAACCATTTTCGTTAAACATGTACATATTTTTAGTGATTTACAATAAATCTAAGTTTGTCTACAGTTTAGGATTAGGATTAGGATTAAGGTGAGTGGGTCAAGAACTGACCCTCCACTGCGACCATCGCGATCTATTGTGGCTCACATCTCTATTAGATTTCTTCCAGCAGATCCAGCCTCTGAATGAAGCTGATTATAGTGCTGGGAGAGGCGTAGATTAGATTTCCCTGGCGGAAGCACCCCCTCGCCAAATAATGAAAATCTTATTCTACCTGCCGCAGGGCATGTGCACACTATGTGTTCTGCCGTTTCCTCATCCTCCATGCAGAGTCGGCAGTCGGCGTCTTGCGCCAGTCCGATCCGCTCCATGTGATGTCTCAGCCTGCAATGGCCGGTAAGTAAGCCTACTAGAATTTTGGGGTGCGACCTGTTTAGTTCCAGTAGTTTATTCGCGGTTTGATGTGTCAAAGGATTGTTTATGAATGCCTTTGAGTGTCTTAGACCCGGTATTCTCGACCAGTATCTTGCCCATTCCTCTTCGGCCCAGGCTGAGAGCGCACGCTTGGCCGCTGTATAGGAAATGCCTAACACAGCCTCGGGACCTACAACCTTCGACGCTGCCCCTCTCTTAGCGAGCAGGTCGGCTGCTTCATTGCCCTCGAGGCCTGTGTGTTCCGGTATCCACACCAGGGTGATTTTGTTCTTTTTTCCGATTACAGTCAGCACCTCACGGCATTTCCACACCATATTTGAGGTGCACCAGCTGGATTCCAACGCTTTAAGAGCAGCCTGACTGTCAGAAAAGATTTTTATTGTTTTGCGTGTGTATTGCCGTTTTGCCAGCATTCTTACACTTTCCTCAATGGCGTACACCTCTGCCTGGAATACAGTCGCTAATGACCCCAGGCTATATGTCAGCTCTGTCTTTGGGTTATTGCCATATATTCCGGCTCCGACACCCTTGCTAGTTTTGGATCCATCGGTGAATAAGCAAATATCTGCTCTAAGTAGGTCAGTTTTATTCCGAACCCATTCTTCCCTTCCAGGATAGATTATTGTATAGGGCATATAGTTGCTAAACCTTTTAGGCATGATGTCCGAGGGCATGCCCAGAATGCCGTGAGCTAAAGTGCCCTCCAGCAGACTTGTCTCCCTCATGACATATGCCTGCATGCTATTTGTTGCATGATAGAGTCTGTATGTGGCCCATCTTGCCTCTCTCTCCAGATATATGTGGAGAGGGAGTAGTTCTAGTAGGGCCTCCATAGATGCCGTTGGCGTGGTGCGGAAGGCACCCGTAATCGTCAGGCATGCTTGTCGCTGTAGGCCGGACAGCTTGGCTTGAGCTAGCCGCTGATGGCCCTTCCTCCACCAGACGACAGAGCCATATGCTATCATTGGTCTTACGATCATTACGTATAGCCAGTATATCCGTTTAGGCGACATGCCCCAGGACTTGCCACAGACTCTGCGACACGTCCATAGGGAAAGGGTCGCTCTACGAATCACTGCTTCCATATGTGAGTTCCAATTGAGCGTTTTGTCCAGAATTACTCCTAGATATTTCGCTTCATTTGCAAAAGGAATAGTTTCACCTTGTAAGGAAGGAGGTCTTAAGTTTTCCAGCTTCCTTTTCTTAGTGAATGGTACAATGACCGTTTTGTGGGGATTGACGGACATTTCTTCCCTCACACACCATGCGTAGATGGTGTTTAGCACTTCCTGAAGAGTGTTTGAGATCAGCTCCTCCGATTTGCCTTTAATTAGTATGACTAGATCGTCTGCATATGCCTGCACCTCGACTTCCCACAGAGAGACCATAGCAAGCAGGTCGTCCACCAAGAGTGACCATAGTAGGGGGGAAAGAACCCCACCCTGAGGACATCCCTTAGCAGCCCTAAACTTGATAGTCTCTCCTCCTAGAGAAGTCGAGATAATTCTGCATTCGAGCATAGTTCGTATCCAGTTACATATTACAGGTTCGACCCCTCTAGAGATCGTAGCCTCGTAGAGTGAGTCTAGTGGTGCATTATTAAATGCTCCTTCTATGTCAAGAAAAGCTGCTACTGCTATCTCCCTGCTATCCAAGGAGTCAGTAATGCTCGCGACAAGGCTATTTAGTGCCAGCTCTGTTGATTTTCCAGCCTGGTAGGCATACTGGTGCGCGCTGAGGGGATGATTGTTTAGTGCACCACTCCTCATGTGCCCGTCGAGTATCTTTTCCAGGCTTTTCAGCAGAAAGGATGTCAGGCTGATTGGTCGAAGCGACTTGGGATGTGGGTCAGTGCGACCCAGCTTGGGTATATAAATTACCCTAGTCGCGACCCAGCTAGATGGTATATAACTCCAAGCTAGACTAGCTCTGAAAAGTCTTATAAGAGAGGGTAGTAGTATATCCAGTCCGATCTGTAGCAGAGCTGGGAAGATACCATCCTCTCCTGGCGATTTGAAAGGTTGGAAAGAGGAGATTGCACCTCTCATCGCTTGTGCTGTAATTATTTTGTTGACTGTCGCCCAGTCTTCTTTCTGAGGCCGTTTCGGTCGGCATTCACTGGAGACTGTTTGATCAGCCAGAATTAGGCTGCCCGGGAAGTGGTTTTTAATTAAAAGCTCTAACGTTTCTTTCCTAGATTCAGTATAGGAGCCGTCTGGTCGAATTAACGAACCCATCTCCTTAACCGGTTCTCTGGATAGAATTTTGTGAATTCTGGTACTGCTTGGTACATCCGCTATACCCTCACAGAACCTTCTCCAAGATTCTCTTTTTGCGTTGCGGATTGCTTTGTTGTATTCTGTCAGAGCAGACCTGTATTGATCCCATTCACCTATTTCTTTAGCCCGGTTGAATAGACGTCGGACTTCTTTTCTTTTTGTATCTAGGCGTTTATTCCACCATGATGCATTTCTGTTGTCCTTTTTTGCTTTTAACGGACAATTTTCGTGATACGCAGAAGTCACCGCGACCCTCAGCTGTTCCGCGGCGATCTCTATATGGTCACGACTGTTTATTGTAGTTAGTCCGTTTTGGAGGTGGGTTTGTAGAGACAGTTTGAATCCGTCCCTATCCACACTCCTGGGATCACGGTACTGTACTACTGGCCTTGGCCCTATTTCAATATTAAATTGAATATGTCTATGATCTGAACACGATGGTTCAGAAGATACTTTCCAATTAGTTATCTTGTTGCTCAGGAAGTTAGAGCTGATTGTTAAATCTAATACCTCTTTCCTATTTCTAGTTACAAAGGTAGGCTCCGAGCCTATATTATTTACTGTTAGTTGTTCCCCCAGTAGATAATTGAAAAGTGACTCACCTCTTGGATTGATGTCTGTACTCCCCCATGCCAAGTGGTGTGCGTTGGCATCGCATCCGATCACCAGCTGGATGTTATTCATCCTGCTGTAGGCGATGAGCTCTCGCACTGCTGTAGGAGGGGGTTCTTCTGCATCCCTGTCCCCCGGGAAGTATGCTGAGCAGACGATTATTTCCATCATGCTCCCCCTCTCCGGAAACCTGACATGGACTGCCACCATATCTTGAGTGCAGAAACCTGAAAGCACAAAATAGTTAATATTGTTCCTGATAAGGATACAGGCTCTGGGTTTTTCACCCGAGTCACTTGCTATTACCTTACCGGATATGTTACCCAGGCCGGTTACTCGGCCTGTGTTGGAAGTCCATGGTTCCTGTATCAGGGCTATGTCCACTAGCTCTGTCATAAATGTTTTGCCAATGACATACGTAGAGGCCTTGGCGTGCTGCAGATTTACCTGCAGCAGTTTTATACACTGGGCATTACTATCCAGGTTAGTTTTTCAAGCCCCCACCAGTTTTGCCAGATCCGGTAGATGGACCTGAGCTGCTGGCACCTCCAGAGGGTGGTTTTTTGTCCTTAGACTCTTTCCCGCTCTTCTGGTTGGGGGGCTTGGCACCTTTTTTGAGTGCTGGCTTATTCGGGATGGATTTGCCCTTACCCGACTGGTCGGAAGTCTTTTTGTCCGTCAAGCTACCACCCGGGATGGATTTGCCTTTCCGGGGTGGTACGGTTTTTGGTTTTTGTTTAGGAGGCGGTTGTACCCGGCTTTCTCCTGAAGGGATCTTCTTTGCCCCAGACCCCCCGGGCTGCTCCTGCGTCGGTCCCTGCCCAGCGCGAGCCCTTGGGCGGAGTTGTACCTGCCCAAACCCGAAGTATGGTCTGAAGTGCATCCCGTCTAATGCTGTCATGGACATCTCGTCCACCGAAAATGTCCATGTTTGACCAGGGCCAGAATTTTCCCGATGTAGAACGGTCCACTCTCGGGTGTTCATGCCATGGTTTTGGTTTCTCATTCTGAGTAGCACCTCCTCAGATGCAAGTCTATTGTCGACATTGTCATCCGGAATGTAGGCCACACAGATATGAGGTTTTGGTAGTTCCTGGCCTTGAACGAATTTAATTTTCGCTCCTTCCCAGGGCTGGAGATTTTTAGAAGTCATCTCCAGCCATTTCCTGGTGGTTTCATCGACACAGGTGATTTGTAACCATCCAGGCCGAGTTGAGCAGCTCTGGAATCTCACCTGCGGTCCGCCGTCAGGAATTTGATTCACAGCTTTAAGAACTGCTAACTGCAGGGTCCTAAGCTGATCGCTGGTTAGGGTAGCCGTGGGGTGTTCAGGGTGGATTAGCCCCACCCTAATCCCCCCCACAACTGCTCCGTACGTGGGCTTGGGCTTTGCCTCGTCCTCCTTGCGCTTTTTCACCTGTTGTTCTGGCGTACTGGCGTCGGATCGAGTTCGCTTGCTTCCCGCGGCCGCCTTGGGTGGAGGTTCATCTCCTTCCTGCGGCCGGTTCTGCTCGCTTTGCTCACCGTGTCAAGAGCGGCTTGGTATGCCATTCCGCTCTTGAGGAGGCGGCTTAATTTCTTTCTTTTGGAGCCTGCAAGTCTCCGGCGCTTTATGTTAAGGTTCGCCAGTGCCCTTGCAGCCTCCTCCTCAGTAACCTTCTCGGTCGGTTTCGGGGACTTCAATAGCTCCCTTTCCTGATCCGAGGTAGGTTCTGAAGCCGATTCATCTTCGGTCTTCCTGGATGGAGAGAGGTTTTTCCCAGTCTCCTCCAAGGAAGCCGTTTCCTGAATGACTCCAGTATGTGAAGTAGGATTGTTCCCAGCTTCTGCTTGGGGAGGCGTATGACCGACCTCCATAGTTTCCACAATTGCTTGCGGATCGAGGACTTGGCCTTCCTCGTCAGGCGGTAGATTTACATCGTTTTCCATGCAGATCCCACGAGTAGCTAGGGAAAGGGTAGTCCACCACGGCAGAGCCCCGCATTACCGTGGCAAGGCTAATACTCTGGGAGAGCGCCCGGCGTCCCAGAGGCACCGTTGGTGACACATGTTTTAGGCACACATGCCATTCATTCCTCGGCACGGTACGCGTAACACCTTGAATTAAGCCTCGTGTCCCTCTTAGTTTCGAAAGCCCCCAGCTACGCCCTCGGCAGTCAGGACCACCGAGAGCGGCAGGGAGCCCCTACTTGGCCCAACCACGACGACGACGTGTGGACACAGCGGTGGGGTCTACAGTTTATCCGTTTCATTATTTAATCCGACTATGCTACAGGGTACTAAAACTGCATTTTTGCTGTAACTTGACCGAAATATCAAATAATACCCAAACATATATTGATTACACAATGAAATAGGAAAGCTAGCCGAAACACCGTTTTCTTTAATAAATACAATACACATACAATGCGCATATTAGTTAATTAGTTTTTCTTTGTCAAACCCAAATGTTTTTTAAATAGTATATTTCACGGGGCGGTTCGAGTGTATTGCAGCAAACCCAACCGGGACCGGCATATCGATATCTTTCGACGATGGCTTGGCTTGATTCTTTCTTGAGGAACTTGCATTTTTGTAAAAGAAACGTTGACAAATGACCTTATGGACGGGCCGCGCCTGTTAGAATATAAAGTCCAGAACATTACATACATATATATATATATATATATATATATATATATATATATATATATATATATATATATATATATATATATATATATATATATATATATATATATATATATATATATATATATATATATATATATATAATGGGAAGGGTAGTCTTGACCGACAGTTGAATAGTAATGATGCCTTACTTATTAAACAAACATATCACCAGAGTATTACTCAATTTGCACGTAAGTAAATTGAAATTGACCATAACTTCCTGATCCTTTTTATAAGTAACATATTCCGTTTTTCTTTTTATGTTTTTTTAATAAAAAGAAAACCATACATATAAGCTATCATGTAATAATTTCCATTATTGTAGCCTTGAAAAAGGAAAAAATAAATTTCCGAAAGCTTGGCGTTTGTGAAAAAAGAGTTTTACTTCGTCCCGAGACCGCTACCCCAAGAAAATCAACAGTCGTTATATATATATATATATATATATATATATATATATATATATATATATATATATATATATATATATATATATATATATATACCGGGTGCCCACGAGTTTACTGGCCAGCTCGTTATTTTGTTAAGAAATAATATTTCGATTTGAAATTTTGGGAATTCGTATGGTTACTTTAGATGCAGATTTTGAGTGCTCGAACATCTGACTATCGTTTCCGGTTCAACCGGAAATACAGTAAACTTTGTTATTTTAAACGAAATACCCTGTATATTTTTTTAAATTTGGATTCTACATAAAATTCTAATTATAAAGCATGAATCATACCCCATACCTATCGTTAACAGTTTTCAAGAAAATGGCGTTTGAAAATGTCGGAAGAGCAGCAAACTATACTGTTTTAACATAAAACAAATGAATATGCGAAAAGTCTAATATATTATTCTTACTTCTTTTTAGGGGCCTTGTATGCTTGTGTCATGACAATCTCACTTCCGGTTCAACCGGAAGTGCTACAAAATATGACATTCAGGTACAAATTACTTCAATAATTTCAATTGAACGACCTATTTTAAACTCTAAATTCTAATTTATCTTACTTTTCTCTATAATTTTTGTATACACCATCCCAGGTCTAAGGTTGATATTTCTTGAGATATGGACAGCTAAAAATTTAGATGCATTCCAAATTTCAATCTTTCTAATTTTATCTAGGCGGCTATGGAGACCATTTGCATTAAGAAAATGTAGAAAGGATACACATAATTAATAAAATCAGAGTAGTGCTTGAAGAATAATTTTATTAGGTTTTCATTATAAAAAATAAGAAATTAGTCATAAATTAAGTGTTCGAATTGTTGACCGTTTTCTCTCAGACGAACTCTTTGAAATTCCCTGAGCACGTTGTTCATTTGTTTTGGGGGTGATATTATTAACAGAAAATATGACAAGTGTCTTGTATTCATAGCCATCTTGATTAAATAATTGGAAATTGAGATGGTTATGATCATGAAGCAGTTCAAGTGACAGATGATCTCCATAGCCGCCTAGATAAAATTAGAAAGATTGAAATTTGGAATGCATCTAAATTTTTAGCTGTCCATATCTCAAGAACTATCAACTTTAGACCTGGGATGGTGTATACAAAAATTATAGAGAAAAGTCAGATAAATTAGAATTTAGAGTTTAAAGTAGGTCGTTCAATTGAAATTATTGAAGTAATTTGTGCCTGAATGTCATATTTTGTAGCACTTCCGGTTGCACCGGAAGTGAGATTGTCATGACACAGTCATACAAGGCCCTTAAAAAGAAGTAAGAATAATATATTAAACTTTTCGCATATTCATTTGTTTTATGTTAAAACAGTATAGTTTTCGGCTCTTTCGACATTTTCAAACGTCATTTTCTTGAAAACTGTTAAAGATAGGTATATGATATGATACATGTTTTATAATTAGAATTTTACGTAGAATCCAAATTTTAAAAAATATACAGGGGTTTCGTTTAAAATAACAAAGTTGACTGTATTTCCGGTTGAACCGGAAACGATAGTCAGATGTTCGAGCACTCAAAATCTGCATCTAAAGCAACCATACGAGTTCCCAAAATTTCAAATCGAAATATTATTTCTTAACAAAATAACAAGCTGGCCAGTAAACTCGTGGGCACCCGGTATATATATATATATATATATATATATATATATATATATATATATATATATATATATTAGGTAAATAAATAAATGTTAAGAGGAGTAACCAGTGGTAACCACCTCTCATATCCACCATTTTGTTTCCTAACATTGTTCAGTTATATCTGTATATGAAAGAAGAAACTGATTGACATACTGACTGACTGACTGATCCACTAACGTATCAAGGCACAGCCCACACCGCTGGGTCTAGAAACTTGAAATTTTGCACGGAGGTTTCTTATATAACGAAGAAGTGCACTAAAAAAGGGGTTTTCAAAATTAAACCCTTAAGGGGGTGAAACAGGGGTTCAAACTTTGTATGGAGAAAGAATATTAGATGGTCTATTAACTCGAAACTTCATAGAAGTACTCTAATAAATAAATGTTTAAACACGTGTTTTACAGTTTTTAATAAATCAACCCCTAAGGGGGTGAAACGTTCAGAGTTTGTAATGGAGTAAAATTGTTACACAGTGCTGTTACCTTGAAACTACGTAAAAGTACTCTAAAAATAAACACATTTTTTTAACTTTTTAGATATCTACCCCTAAGGGGGTCAAATGAGACTTCGAAGTCCGTGATTTAATTATGGATACTGGATTCGAATATTACATTCCAGGAACGGACTCCGTTAGAAAGACAATGTACACAGAAAATATTTAAAACATTTTTGATAAGACTATGGGACTACTGAGGACCGAAAATCTAATTTTGTCTAACAGATAGTAAAACAAAATAACGGGAAGGGGGGTAAAAAGGGTGCGATTGGCAATTTCTCCCCAAAATGTAAACTAATATTCCAGTTTTAGGGTAATTAGGGTCAGAAACTCTAATTTTGTATAATAAATGTTAAGAAAATTAACGTGTGGGGGGGGGGGGGGATAAAAAGAAGCGGCTGGAAATTTGTCCAAGATGTTAACTAATATGTCATTTTCGGAGTTATTGAGCTCAGAAGATCTAATTTAATCGAACAGTTAGTATTAAAAAAGGTATCGGGGAGGGGGGATAAAAGGGAACAACAAAATTTTTCCAAAAATTATAACAAATTTGTCAGTTCCGAGGTTATAGGTCAGAAAATCTAATTTTGTCTAACATGTTATATTACAAAAAATAACCGAGGAGGGGAAAATAAAAAGGACCGGCTGGGAATTTTTCCAAAAATGTTAAATGTGTCATTTTCGGGGTTATTGAGGTCAGAAAATTTAATTTTGTCTAACAGACTAACAGGTGGTCAGAAATTAAGGGGAGGAGGAATGATTGGCATGTTTTACAAAAATGTCATTTTCGGGGCGATTAAGGCCGGAGAATATAATTTTAAAAAGGGCAATTTGCAATTTCTCCAACGATGTTAACAAATGTAATATTACCGAGGTTATTGAGGTCAGAAAAGCTAATTTTGTGTAAAGAATGTTAAAAAGAATAACGGGAGGGGGGTGGGATTTATTCAAAAATGTTAACTAATAGATATGTCTTTTTGGGGGTCATTGAGGTCAGAAAATCTTATATAACAGGACCATTACAAATTTAAAGGGGAGAGATAAGATGAAGGGGAAGGGAGGACAATAGATGCACTAAAAAGAAAAAATCCCATAAACATGACGAAACTTAAGTTGACCCGCAGTAATAAATACGTAACAATAGTATTTCATTCTTTTCAATGCTTTTCCTTTTGTGAAGTTGGTCCATATTTTTGGAAACAATTTTCAATATTCTTTGGGAGCAATAATTCGTAAATACAACCTGACAAAATATAATGTTAATTTCATTTCATTTATTTTTTATATCAGATATCTGGGTCCGACCCTGATTAATGCGTCATGTAATACTGAAATCCGGTCTCCAGATATAACTAACCTAACTAAGCACAACCCATGTTTCATGTATCTATAATCATGACATCAAAACTACACTTATATTACCTATACCACGCGGACGAAGTCGCGAGCGCAAGCTAGTTTGCTATAAAATACCAAGATAAATACATATCTTTCTTATAAAAATATAAAAAAGACAATAGTAGAGTTTGAAGCTTATTACTATTACTCTTCTTAAACTTTTCACAGCTTATAAACAAAGAAGACCCGATTATTAAATAAATAGTGTAAAATAGCTAAATATTTATTAATTTACATGATGTACCTAGTGTGTGAATATTTTATATAATATGTAAATACGAGTATTTAAATAAATGCTTTTTGATTAACTTGAGCGCATAAAATGACGATTATCATAATGTTCCGTTTTCATTTCTATAAATAATAGTGTTTATTTTTAGTAACTGAAGTGTCCGTTTTATGCTTAAAAATTACCAGAAAAGGAATGTAAAAATATATTTATTTTTAGTATTTTCTTTGAAAGCCTTAATTGAAGAAGATCATATTTTATTAAAAATATCTCGTCTTTCATCACATTTTTCAGGCGTTAATATTTTAAAACTCAGTATGATTAATTAATGAATGCCAAGACGACGACACTGCGTCGTTTTCTTTATATATTTCAAATAAAAAGGTAAAGTGCAAAATTCCTTTTTATAAATTGAGTGCCATTCTTTTGATTCCTATGGGTTGCATTGTTTTTAGTATGCAGATAGTTCTTCTTTACATAATATTTTAATAATTTTACGTAAAAATACAACAATGCGTCATGATTTTAAGATCCGTGAAATATTACTACGTATAAAAAACGTTGACTAAAAATTTATAAAACTACAAACCTGCAATTGTTGAATAGGATAGAGTCAAAAAATGTTAAGACAGTCATTGTAAATACAATATAATCCAATTAATTGACAATTTCTGACTCCAAATTTCTGTAATTTCTCTTCACCTTCTTATTCTCTTTAAATTCTATATCATTGCGTTTTCATCCACGATGGAAAACCTTATCCATACCTATTGGAGAGGGACAAACATAGATCCGAGAACGTAAAACTTTAAGATGTTTTGTTTACTGGTGGTTTCTTACAACGCCAAAGTTCGTATATCGTCTAACTTGTAACGGGTTAATTTCCCCGATATCGATTTTTAAGAAATTTCGTGAATTCCACCTTTTAGGTCGCTTTCAAACGCGACTGAATTGGCCCTGTATTTACAGCAGAGTCCATCTTTTACGCTTTGCGCGTTCTATTAATGAGTGATTAGTGTTGTCTAGAATAGATCCTGTAAATTTGGTTTATTATTGGGGCGATGTTTTACATGTTTTTGTCATATATTATTATAGTCTTACATGTTTAAACTTAAGGGAAACCCTTTATATTTCTGTGTTAAATTCTTGTATTGTAACAAGATATTAGTTCGGAGTAAGTAGAGGCAGAGTGAGAACTGTATACGTAACTAAAAAATCGGCAAGAGCGATTTTAAATCCACTTTTCAAACTGCTATAACTTTTTAAAAACTTAACTTTTTTAAGAGCGGTTTCCGGATATCGACAGCTCGTGTTTTCCAGATTAAGCGTCAAGAAGTGATTTTGCAATGGAAATATCATTTTCATGCTATACAGGGTTATTAATAAGGTAATGTAAAACTACTAAAAGTTTAAGTGTGTGCCATATTGCCAATAATTTTTTTTGGTCGTTTCGACATAGCACGTTAGTAAGCTGATATCAATATCTCCAGACGTGTTTGCCGGAATTTTGAGTAATGGTCTTTGGCGGAAAATACAGGAGAAAACAGAAAAAGCACAAAATTTTTGTAGCGTCATTTTTACAGCGCTGTAGCTTGAAAACGGATTGATAGACTTTGTCGGGCTTTTAGGTATTGAAAGCCCTTTTCATGTAGCATTTTACCTTATAAACTGTTTTTTAAGTTCAAAATGTTTGCGTTGTATAGGGGTGAACTAAAAAGTGAATAAAAAGTATTGTTAAAAATAAGCGTTTTTTTTTTTTAAATTGGTGAAAATTGAGCAGTATGCGTTTGTTTTCTTCCAAAACTAGGGTTTTTTGTCCAACTTTTGATTAGTTATACAGCGTGTCCACCAACCATATTAACAAATGGGAAACTTTTTTATTTTTGACTTTACGGAAGGAAAGTTATTCTTGATTAATAGTTCTGCATCATGAGAAAATAACATTGCCATTCAAAAATTTGATTTAAGTCATACGGGGTGGCTCAAAAATGTAAAAGTCCTGATCGACGTGAAGCTAAAAAGACACAAAATCGTTATTTGAAGGTAAGCTGACAATGTAAATGTACTAGAGGTAACTTTTTATGTTCATGAATTAGATTTGGTTGGGTTGGGAACATACTGGAAATATAATATAGAGGTTTAAATTTATTTAGATATTTAGTCATGTTTAAAAATTTTTTACTCTAATATTTCATGTTATTAAAATTGTGATAAATATAAAAATAAACCTTCAGTCACCCTGTACGTCCCGTTTTAAGTTTAAGTACTTAATAATTGAAATTTAGCTTACCCTTGTTTTAAGGCCACTTCAGAATTTTAAATTTTTTAGCCACCCTATATGTCCTAGATCAAATTTTTGAATACATATGCTCTTTTCTTACAATGTAGAACTTTTTATAAAGATATACTTTCTCGTAAAGTCGATAATAAGGAATTAATTTAATTTTTAGGACCTCCTGTATATTCCAAACTTAATTCACTAACATAAAAAAGTTAACACTAGTACATTTACAGTGACAGTTTACCTTTAAATAGCGATTTTGTGTTCTTTTTAGCTTCACGTGGATTAGAGCTTTTACATTTTTAAGCCACCCAGTATGTCTTAGATTCAGTTTTTGTCAAAAATAAAAAAGTTTCGCATTTGTTGAGGTGGTTTGTGGACACGCTGTATAACTAATCGAAAGCTGGACAAAACACCCTAGTTCTGAAAGAAAAAAAAAACAACTTATTTTTAACAATACTTTTCATTTACTTTTTAGTTCACCCCTATACAACGCAAACATTTTGACATAAAAAAACAGTTGATTAGGTAAAACTCCGAAAGGAACTTCGCTTCGCGTCATTCGGCCAAAGTAGGCATGGCGTCGTTGAAGACCGGGCTCCGCCCCCGTGGGCCCCCTTTTTCTAGGGCTTCGCCCCTATCCATTGGGGCCCCATTTTTAAATATACGTGTGTGGTGTCATTTTGATTGATTTTGCGTACTGGTCCCCATTTTCGTATAGTTTGGCGCCCTAAGAGAGTCTGTGTACCCCACTTGTAGGACTTCGGCCTCCAGTGGAGCCCCCTTTTTAAAATATACGTGTGGGGTGTTATTTTTATTGGTTTTGCACGTAGGAATGAAGGCCGGGCTCCGCCTCGTGGGCCCCTTTTTTCTAGGGCTTCGCCCCTATCCATTGGGGCCCCATTTTTAAATATACGTGTGTGGTGTCATTTTGATTGGTTTTGCGTACTGGTCCCCATTTTCGTATAGTTTGGCGCCCTAAGAGAGTCTGTGTACCCCACTTGTAGGACTTCGCCCACCAGTGGAGCCCCCTTTTTAAAATATACGTGTGGGGTGTCATTTTGATTGGTTTTGCTTGCTGGTCCCCATATTTATATAGTTTGGCCCCTTTTATGCGATCTCAGAGAGTCCTATTATTTTTTAGGGGTTATGTTCACTTGGCATCCTACTTTTCAGGTTATGTTTGCTTGCAGCTTTTTTAAGGTTTTGTTCACAAGCCCCGATTTTTTGAGGGTTATGTTCAATTGTGCGGGTTTTTTTTTAAGTTGGGGCCCAATTTATAATTTTAGATGGTCTCTTTCGCAGGATTTATTTTTGGAGCCCTACTAAAGTTTTTAGGCAACTTTTCAGAAGTTAGGTTATGTTTCGGGCATGTCTAAGTGAGTCCTATTATTTTTTAGGTTATGTTCACTCGGCACCCAACTTCTAAGGTTATGTTTGCTTGCAGCTTTTTAAGGATTTGTTTACGTGAAAAGCCCCCCTTTTTTAAGGGTTATATTCACTTGTGCGGCCCCAAATTTTAAGGTTATGTTTTGGGGCCCTATTTATAATATTACGTGTTGTCTTTCGTAGTTCTTATTTTTAGAGCCCTACTAAAGTAAGTTTTTAGATCACTTTTCAGAATTTAGGTTATGTTTAGGACACCTTTGATGTTAGGTTATATTTCACAACTTCATTCACTACCGTTCCACAGAAAGTCACACTACATACTGAGCTGTTCGAGCCTTCGAGAGCAGTTTCCTAAAACAATTTTGGAGCAGGTGGTGGTCGAGGAATGTTGCGTGGAGGGGGGAGAGCGAGAAGATTTGATGAAAAAAGGTTGCACGTGTCAGATATGAGAATGAATTTATAGTATGGGTTTTATAAGATATTGGATTATCTGACTGGTGCGAACAAAATGTGTAATGACAATATTTTTAACGTCTGTTTCATATGTACAGAAAGGGTGAAGGATAGATAAGTGATGGCATTTTTAAAGTAAGGAAGTTACGTATTTTTTTAAATTTTTTCTCCGAAAAGCTTGTTGGCCTATCTTAAAAATGAGCTACTCTAACAAGATTTTTGCTAAAGTCATTACCAACAGTTGACTGCGAACATGCTATCACCCCTTAAAAATTTAAAAGTATAAAAAAAATCTGCCTTATTTAAAATAAATTGAATTTTCATGATTCACAATACCATTTTTAACGTTTTGAAGCGTCTGTTTCATATGCACAGAAAAGGTGTAGGATGGATATGTGATGGCATTTTTAAAGTAGTTACGTTTTTTTTTTAATTTCCCCGAAAAGCTTGTCGGCCTATCTTAAAAATGAGCTACTGTAACAAGATTTTTGCTAAAGTCATTACAATCAGTTGACGGCTGGCATGCTATCGCCCCTTAAAAATTTAAAGTATAAATGTTTTGGATTATTTAAAATAAATTGATTTTTTTTTGTTAATTAAGGTCTGCTCTAAAAATTTCCTAAAGCACCCAGTTATTTTATTATAAAACAAGAAAATTATTCACAATACCATTCAGTCTTGCCCCAACTTCAGTAGTGTTAAGATGGCAAACAGAAAAATAAAGTTTAAATTATTGGAACTTGCCAAGAAAAATATTTATGGTTTCAGAAAAGTGGGCGAGGTATATTACATTGGGAATAAGCCTGCAAAATTCCGAGATAACATTTTAATCATTGAGGATGAAAAATATATATTAACTAAAGGACTGGTGAGTTTACTTACATTGCCTCGTCACTATTGAAGCCACGAACTTAATCAGTATAAAGAAATTCTGTTGCTGACAAATGCTCATAGAAGAGGCTATGAAAGAGAAAATCATACAATTTCGAGTAAATGTTGGAAGTACGTAAATATAGTATCCAAATTATTCTCACCAAAGAGAAAATATGCCAAGAAAACCAGAGAAAAGGTTCCTTCTTATGGAAATGTGCAGTTTTGGAGAAGATAAATACTACACAAATGTATAGAGAATCCTCTTTGTTCTAAATAAATACTTTAAGATCTAAATTGATTTTTATTTACTGAAGAGGTTATGTTAGAGCTGTGATGGAGTTGTGTTTGGGTTGTGTTATGGTTTTGTTTGGTTTTTGACCTTTCGGAGTTTTGTTGTCTTGTATTTTTTATGAAAAATTCGCAAAAAGCAAAGTATAGGTAGGGAACTTAAAAAATATATATGAGAAAATACCCATCCGCACGAGATAGAGCAGTTTGTTATTCGTACGCATACCTTTCCACCAGCTGCATCCAGGAGACTAACTACAACGCCATCTTATTATCAAAAATTCAGAATTATTATGATCTTGTTTCGTACGGCACCTTCAACAATCTCTTGAAACCTTCTATTGGTTTATACTTATATACATATTTAAATGAATATTCATTAACGCAGTACCCACCATAGCTATAGCATAGTGAAAGATATATTGTACAGTATCTTAAAGAAAAATAGTTTGTGGGTATGGAAGCCTTGCTTAAGTGTTTAACTTTATAACATATTTATTACACTGACACTCGGTTGTTCAAAACTTTAATCAGAATTTAATCAGACGTTAAACTTAATGGACCTTCTGACTGTGAAGTGAGAGTCAATTTTATTGTTTATATTCAGCCTATCTATTTCTGCAATGTATTTTCCGACAATCGAGTAGGCCGCTTCAAGATCCTGTTAAACATTATAAGGACCCGGTTAGCTAACGGCCCGTAAAAAGTTTTGAGCAACCGACTGTGAGTATTTAGAACTCGTTTACCAGGAAACTTGGTCAGAGAAGTAATGCTCAATGATCGCTACTGTAGCACTAATTTCTGATGAACACAATTAGTATTTTAATAAATAATGTGGCATGTAAAAAAAAAATATTAAATAAAAAAACGTATTTGAGAAAATTAAGATTATATGTCCATTTCAAGTCGATAACTCAAAGAATATTTTTTTTACTTACTCGTAAAAAATTTTTGCATATATTTCAGTTGACATAAGGTAGGTAGATAGTGTTTAATATTCATAAGGGTACATCGGGGACTTTTGATTCCATATCGTTTTAGAGGATTGTTCGATCGGATTGAACGGCCGCGATGCACCTCTAGTCATATGACGTACTACGTACTTCTGACTTGATTTTATTTCTTAATAACCACCACTGTATATTTTGAAGTTCTTATACAAACATTTCATCAGGACGATACATAAAATAAAAAGATTAGGATAACTATTATTTTTACATACAAAAGGGAAAAAGGTATTATAGTTATATCCCTACATGATACCGACGTACCGACATATATCTATTACTAACTATATAGTGAACGACGAAAAAATGTTGAAGCAAAGACGTAGCCTTTGGAAACCACATGTAAAAAGTCACGTGACGTCCTGAACATCCCTCATAAATCACCACGTGATTTGCCAAACAAGTGAACTCAATACTACGTACCGTCCGCCAATCAAAACACCAAAGATGATAACATGGCCGCTCACGCCTGTCATATTTAAAAGTCCAAATTTGAATCTGACAAGCCAGGTAGGTAATTAATTATTAAAGAAGATTTTGATTCTAAATATAATGTTCTTACCCGTTTTGCCCCAAAATCTCAAATTAAAAATGATATATTCACTCTTCAGTTTACATTCTTGTGAAGAATATCGGCCGATAAAACTACAAGTAATTTCTTCACTTCTTGCTGCTTAACACTGGCATTATCGATACATTATATAATAATTAACATTTAGTCCACTTTTCACAAATAAAAACACATTTATCTTTACTTTTGAAAGGTAAAAAGACGAAAATTAAACCGACAAACTCACATTTTAACCTTCTGTCAGAGCTGACAGTGACAGTTCCGTCAAAACTTCAAAGTGCTGAGACATCACGTGGTACAAAACAAAAGATTTATCTTTGCTTCAAATTTTAACAAGGGGTAGATTGGATGCTAACAATATAGTAGTAATAAATTTATGCGTACCGATGGTACATAACCAATAGATACTACACTCGCACTCAAAATACAATGCAACCAAAAATTTAATTTGATTTTGATTTGTGTTTAAACCGATATTTTTGGATAAACTGTTTTAGAGTGGATTTATATAGATTCTTATTATTAATTCATAAACTTAATCTTCTTTTTACTTCTTTAAAGTTAAAACTATGTTTTTGAAGGAGGCTGCTTATACAAATCCTTATTCTTAATTGTTATTTTTATTTCTTAAAAATATGACCGTCAAATTCCCAATATTTAACTTTTAAGGATTACGAATTAGGAATTAAGAAAAATCTGAAATGCGCATGCTCAGAAAAGGTCCCTTTGGCCCTTTAAAGAAGACAGAATATTTGTTAAGTTAAAAACTGTTTTTATTATGTGGTGAATACAAAAGAAAAATGAGTGGAAGTTTATAATTAAGAAATGTAATTTTGAAAAAATTACGAATTAAGAAACTATATAAACGCATTCATCAATTACAAATTACGTTTATGAAATAAAATTAGGAATAAGTTTATGAATTAAAGATAAGAATCTGTGTAAACCCACCCTTAATTAATATCAGTTCTTAAACTTCAATAAAATTACTTTTAAAGTTATATTGCATACTAACCTTATAAAACTGTAGTTTAGTTAGCATCCGCTCTTAGCACAACTAAATTTAATTTCCTTTTATTTATCTGCATTTCAAACATTCCATAATTCCTAGTTTCCGCTCATTTTTCAGAGCAAAATATATAATTCTGCTTAAAACGCTCCAGTTAAAACTGTTTAAACCAGTCGCTGCAAACAACTGTTAAAATTAAACTAACAGAAATGTAAAAACAATTGTTGATATAAATAAAACAAGAGCAAATGCTTTTGCTTAAGTTTTTTGAAATAAACATATTCAGCTTTAATGCAGCAAAAAGAGATGGAGGTTGAGTAAAAGCATTTTCTACACTTTATTAATACGACTAAATGTATGCATTCAATCCTCCATATATTTTATATAGACGGGTTTTAGAATACTCAGCGAAGTGGGCCTTGAACTAAACAGAGGTGTGTGCGTTGATGACATAAGAAATGGAGGGAGGAGATTTAGTCGCGGCGGGCGCTAGATCGGTTTCAAGGACATGTTATCAATGTTATGTTACACCGCGAGACCGTTTGCTGACCTTGATACGAACACAGGTCTGTGCGTTGATGATGTAAGAAATGGAGGGAGGAGATTTAGCCGTGGCGGGCTCTAGATCGGATTCAAGGACATTTTTATTATATAAATAGTCGAAAGATCCGAATTTTTCATTGTTCTTCTTTATCTGTGTATGTGTGAGTTGAAATATCTGTCTAAGCTACGATAAGTGTAAGTATAATATATATATTTTTTCTATAGCTATTCGTTCCGTCCAAGAAAAAGATGCGGCAAGTGAGATTTTCGGTGATTCCGTGATTGTTTAATTTTTTTTTTTTTTTTTTTTTTTGTCAATTTCAATCCATTTATCTAAGAAACCTTTTCATTTTTCAAAAATTTAGAGGTTTTAAAAGGCGGTATCTCTAGTTATTTAAATTAAATGACGACATTTTTCTGAATACCTCTGTTATTTCCCCAAAAATCTTTATGTATTTTAACATAATGGAAGTTAGAAACACTGGAGCTAAATAGAAAAGCGGTCAATTTTATTGTATCATATGTATTTCTAAAATATTATTTAGTCACTTTTGACGGTTAACTTAATGTTGACCTTATATATTACTCTAAAACATAAAAATATCAGGTTATCTCTCTTCAGCCAACTTAGATTAGCTAAGAAATTTGGCTAAATAAGAAGCAAGTAATTCAGGTCAATACAGGCAATTTTTTTTATATTTTTCTCGAAAGTGTGGTTTTGTTACTTGTTGCCTTTCAAATTTAGCTTACAGTAATTCCTACACTTGCAGTTTTGACATAACGGAAATTTTCATTCAGAATACCTATTGCTTGTATACCATATTGTGGTTCACTTAATATTAAAATAATAATATATATTTTCAATAATTAATAAATTTGCTTTAATATGCATGCCTTAATATTACAGACAAAATTTATAACCCCATATGTAGAAGATATTAATTGCCATGGATTTTAAATTTGGTATTTCTTTTTAATAGTGACTTAATTGCCTCCAATATCTCATAAAAAATTATTACGTTTATAATTTTATTCTAAAGCTCAAATTAATGTACCTATTCTGTAAAGGAAAATACAGCGCAACAACACATGGCGGATGACCCATTCAGCTTATCGCTGTGTAAAAACAGTTATAGTTATTACGTTTTTTATTTATTAATATTAAGAATTATAAACAGAAATAAATAGGGTAGTTTCAGTTTATAATTTTTTTTTGGGTTTTAAGTTTACATTTTGGAAAAAATAGATAAAGTATGTAGACAGTCTCAAATCCAGATTAAAATTACATGGTGAGGAATAAATATTATTTATTGTAAAATAATGAAGTCATAAATTACGCTAAATAAATAATTTTGTGCAGTATTTACGGGAAATTTGTTGGCCTGAAATTAAATGTTTTTCCGACTTGCGTTTAGTTTTAAGTACGTTTGAGACTGTTATAAACACATCTGTAGGGCCTTGACATCCTGGAGCACTCATCATACTGAAAACGCGTCTTTAAACTACCTCAGATAAAAATTATAATAGAAAATTTACAAAGGCCAGCGTTTAGTTGTTAAAATTTCCCTAAATTATTCAAATTAACCGGATATAATATGTTTGCTCTTTGTTACTCGGTCAATTTTGGCAAAGCAAGAAATTTTGCTTTTTATAGCAGCCTGCTCGATTGAAATGAACATAAAGCCAGCAACCAGAAAAAGTACGCAACATATGGGAAAATTTTTTATTATTAATTTCTCAGAAAATTTTATTCTTTATAAAAAGTCCTGCATTAAGAGAAAGTTATGTTGAGAATGTTAAAATTTAGATGAAGCATACAGGGTATTCAAAAATGTTGGGTCGCAAAACTAAAATTTCGGAATTTCGAAAAATACTGTCTATAGGAAAAGTGTAGCTTTTATCAAGGCAGAAATAAAAAGTCTAATGACATTTTTTCAAAAATGCATGACTAAAGAGAAAACTGAGTTCAAATATGACAAAAAATGGTAAAAAATGGCTTTTTCTCAACTTTTGGTATTAAAATACTCAAAACTGTTCACCTTACAAAATTATTTGAATTTTATTTTTCCCTTGATAAGATATACACTATATATAGATTGTTTTCCAAAATTTCTAAATTTTTGTTTTCCGACTCAACATTTTTGAATACCCTGTATGCTTCATCTAAATTTTAACATTCTCAATATTAGTTTCTCTTAATGCAGGACTTTTTATAAAGAATAAAATTTTCTGAGAAATTAATAAAAAAAATTTCCCATATGTTGCGAACTTTGTGCCGGTCACTTTCTTTCAATTAAAAAAAAATATATATATTACGCAGATATTTGGTCAGAAAGAAAATTACAACTTTACAGTGTATCAACTTGTAAGCAAATTTTTATATTAAAATTGTTTTCTTGTTTAAAATAATTCATATTAGCTCCTACCGTTTTATCATTGTATTTATATTAATTCAAATCAGTATTTATAGGTAACTGTCCTGACGGTGACATTTTCTGTCGAAATAATGTATTATAAAATTTTTAATTTTCCTACTAGTAACGAAGTCTTATTATAATGAGACAGCGTTATTTTCTTCTACTAAAATAAAAAGTGTGGCTTATCGCAGAACTTAACTTGCTTTGTTCCAATTGAAATTTCTTAGGGCCATTTTAGACATGCGAAATTATCACGAAAATGACTCCGAAAATTTTGCCGAAGATTTTTGTAAATACTTATTTTCTGTTTGGCACATACGATAATTCTTACGAAATTTATTGCGAAATTTTTGGCCGAATCATGGCCTTCTTGAACTTCGTAACTCGCTATTCTCCAAAGATAATGTATTTCGATTATTCATTTTTAGTAGCAGGCCCGGGCCATTTTTAGTTCGTACTACAACCATCAGCCGTGCATCTTCTCTTTAAAGTTAGAATGCTAGTTGACGTTCTTTGAAGGGAAGTTTTAGTGTTATCAACAAATATTTTTTAATTATTATTATAATTTAATGTGCATATTTAAAGTGTGTTAATATGTTGTTTATGTCTTTGGTATCAAATTGTCATTTTACAGTTTTACAAATTATCAGTCATCAAATAAAATGCAAAGTAACTTTTACAGTGACTTGCTTTACCATAATTTTCAAAATTTTTTAATGCATGTGTAAAACCAGCAAAAACATATTTTAACGAAAAATTATCGTTAGAAATTTTAACGGAACATTTTCTAGGTAATTCTCGTATGTCTAAAACGGCAGTTAGTTTGTAAAAATAAAAAAAATCATTATTTATTGTTTAATCAATTTTTTTTTTATGAGTTTATGAAAACGTCACGATTTTGCGTCAAATGTCCTGACAATTTGGGACAAATGTCCAGACAAATCAATATTAAAAGGTGGCAACCCTAGAGATCGGATTAATTTCGTTATATAATAAAAATAATCTTTATTAAACAGGTTTATTGCGCTATAAACTGGTGTTTTACAAAGAAAAAATTTATTTGAGGGTGAAAGGTTGGAGGGAAAGTGGCTTGTGAAGGTACATACATGGAGCTCAACTTGCTTTAGTAAATCAGGGCAGTCGATATCGTTTACAAATAAATTGTCATAAAAGAAAATTTCTATGATTCAGTAATGAAGGCAGAAATCTTTGCAGAAGAAAGTTCTCCCCAGCGTTTCTGGCGGGATAGCTCCCGTCTGCCTTAAAGCAGAGAAATTTTACGAACATTATCTATATAGATAATATTACGTAGTAATTATTTTTTTTTTATCGACATTTTATTGTTAAATATGTTTAATAAAATATATCATCAAAATTTGACTGGAATACGTCGGAAAATCCTAAACCAAAAAAAAAAAAAACATACATAGGTTATAAGCTTTATAAAAATTTCTTCTTTTTATTCAATATCTATGGAGCTAATAACTTTGCAGTTTTGCCATATTTCCTAAAGAAATTTGCTACTCCGAATATTCGTAACAGTGATGCATAGCATTTCAATCCAGATCAGTTAAGCAGATTTTATAAAGCGAGATTAGAACGTAAAGTTCTGCATACCGTTGTTACACATTTTAGCTATATTTTTACTTAGCATTTTTTTAAAAACAGTTTTGTTGGGGAAAACGGTATGCTTCCATAAACTATTTCAACTTAAAAATTTGCAAGGTCTGTGTAAAAAAGTAGATATTATAAGCTCGCTAACTTAGTAAAATTAGAGAAAATATACGGTCCTTCAAAGCAAATTCCAGATTCAACATCGGTAAAACGTTTAAAATTAATTTATATCGCTTTTCTGACAAAGGTATCACTCAAGGTCTAATTTCTAAATATATCGCTGGATATTTTATTTTCTGAGAGCGTATCTTACCCCTAATACAGTGATGTATCACTTAATTCTTTTTACCTAAGTTTCGTTACAAATGGCATAACTCAGGAAAAAATATGATTCGAACAGTAGATATGAAATTTATGTTATGTCTCTATAATTAAGCATACAAAAATAAATGTGTGTTAAGTTAGCTAAATGCATTGCGTTTGGATCTAAGACTCTGTAAAAAGTATAAAGTATTGTGCGTGCTCTGATTTGACATCATTTGCGGTTCAACCATCGTCATGTCTAGTAACCGGAGCTATTGAACACCCGAAATTTTAATTTACAATTTTGTTTACTACGAAGAGCTAGTGAGTTATTTCTTATGTATCTTTTTTTTTCAACTTTTTATAAAACATATTGGTAGCATCATAAAAGCAACATTCACACGATTATTATTTCGAATAACTTGGAGGCATACAGTAATTTTTCTTACTCGTTTTATCTTTTTCGTTAAGAAATAATAATTTTAAGTACTTACAAAATTTGGTGACAGCAAACATTTGACATCATATTTGTCGTTTAGACTTCATTGTATTTTGCAGACTGGTAGCACAGTCTAACTTTTTTATTTTTGGTTTACTGACTGATGCTAGTATTCTTATGTATATTTTTAAATTTGAAAAAACATATATTGTCAACTTTCTGAACTTCGTCTTTTTTCAGATTGACAACTACCCCCGAGAATGATAAATAGGAGTTTCGAGGAGACGGCCTGGTATTTGTGAGTTGACCGTTGACTAGTACAGATCGATCAGTTGCGGTGAAAATGGAAAAATTTATTATTACTAAAGACACTATCAAGAAGATTCGTAGATACAGTCTTATGGGTCGTGTTTTGGAATTCAGTAGTAGGATGGGTAAAAGAGGCAATTAATGAAGTTATCCATAAGGCTACCGTGAACCTACAAGCTACAGACCAAGTTGGATTTACTTTCTGCTCGAGAGAATTTAACCATGGAGAAGCTTGGATTCGTTTCAAACCTGCCGAACAAATAAATTATGAAGATGTATGGAATGTGATTAGTAACGTTTTCCAATCTAACTCAGGAGGTTTCAATACTGAGTATTTTTCTCTTAGAGTGACAAGTGTTAGACTACCTACTGGACAGGGCAGAGCAAAACAATACAACAGTTTCGAAGAAGAATGTAGTGAGCGAAAAGGAATAATATACATTAAAAATACAGACAATCTCTGTCTGCCCCGTGCAATAGTAGTTGCAATGGCTAGCAGTAACAAGGAAGCCGAATTTAATAAAATTAGAAGAGATACGGGAAAAATACAGACAAATAGAACTATGTCTTTATTGGAAGCAGCACAAGTAACTATTCCAGAAGAGGGTGCCGGGATTATAGAGATACAAAAATTCCAAAACTATTTAAAAAATTATAAAATTGTTGTATATCGATATGGCAGCAAAGGCCGAGATGTAATTTTTGAAGGTGAAACTGAAAGCAATAAAAATCTTAATCTACTTCACCATGAGGGCCATTTCAATGTCATTATTTCTGTAACTGCTGCTTTTGGATGTGTTTATTATTGCGAAGAATGTCACATTCCTTATGACCATAGAAATAAGCATAGGTGTGGAAAAATATGCCAGTCCTGCCAGCAGTCTCCAAGATGTGCATATGGACAGATCAGAGTGAAGTGCGATTCTTGTCAGCGATATTTCAAAGGAGAAACCTGTTATGAGAATCATTTAAAACCCGGATCATGGGAGAAAAGTACTGTTTGCGCGGAGATCAGGAGTTGCGAAAATTGCTTTAAAACTGTGAAAAGCAAGAGGCAGCATATATGTGGGGAAATTTTTTGTAAAAACTGTAATATGCATGTTCCTAACCACCACCTATGTCACATTCAAAGTGACACGAAAAGTCCTAAAACAAAAAATGTGATATTTGTATTTTATGACTTAGAAACTCAACAGGAAGAAGTTTTAGAAGATGGTACATTTCTTCATCAAGGTAATCTGTGCGTGTTCAAACAATGTTGTGATATATGTATCAACTCGGAATCTGATAACTGTAAAAAATGTGGCATTAGATTGCAAACGGTAAAAGGACCAGATTCAATTGCTTCATTTACACATTATCTGCTACAGTTGAGAAAGAAATTTAAAGACGTAGTTGTAATTGCGCACAATGGACAGGCTTTTGACCACCAGTTTATTCTAAATTATATACTAAACGAAACGGATTTAACTCCCGAACTACTAATGAGAGGAACAAAAATCATTATGATGCAGGTGGGAAACATTAAATTTATAGATAGTTTAAACTATTTCCCAATGAAACTGAGCGAACTTCCCAAGAGTTTTGGCCTAGGTGATAATTTTAAGAAAGGGTACTTTCCCCATCTTTTTAACACTAAGGTCAATTATATATATATATATATATATATATATATATATATATATATATATATATATATATATATATATATATATATATTCATTAAATACAATTTTTATAATAGGCGTATATATAAAAAATAACGTTATATTTAGCTACAACTATTTTAATTTATGATTTCTGCGAAAGAGCAATACTTGCAACCATGCAAAACCCATGCAACTCCAAGCGTTGATTTACAATTATAAATAATGCAATTAATGCAGATTGGAATAACCTACAGTATATTACCATAAAAATTGGTAATATAAACATAATCAATGCCTACTCACCACCCCAAAACAACTTCACTAAAGAAATATTAAATGATTTATTTAGCCATCTGACTGGATCCAAAATCCTTATGGGAGATATGAATGCTCTACATTCTTCTTGTGGAAGTTCCACGACCAACCAAAGTGGTAAAGCCTTGATGGACTTCTTAAATAACAGTGACTTCATTTTGTTAAGTGATGGCACATCAACTAGACTTGTCACCCCCAATAGTACGTCAAACCCTTTAGATATTGCAATTGTGGATCCCTCCTTGGGCACAATATCAAACTGGAAAGTATTTCCAGACTGTGGTAACAGCGACCACTTCCCAACAATTTGTGAAATCAATTGCAGGAATACAAATAATATATTCTTCTCAGCATAAAAGATTAAAGATTTTTCAAAAGCAGACTGGAATCAATTTTATGACAGAATGGTAGTGGAGTCAATAAACCTGGAGAGGAATGCCTCATTCAAAACAATCCAAGATATAATGGATACGGCATCAGTAGCCGCTATCCCGCTTAAATTTAAAAACACTACATTACAACTTGGCAATCCCTGGTGGGCCGGACAATGAGTGTACTTTAATGTTAAGGCGAAGAAGAAGCGCTCTACAGTACTTCAAAGATATCCCGAACATGGAAAATTACATTGAAGCTAAACGTATGATTGCACAATCAAAAAGATTTTTTAAACAAAGAAAAAAAAGAAAAATTCATAAAATTCTGTGCTTCCCTAAACCGAAACTCTAACTTAACCTATGTTTGGAATAAAGTTAAAAAATTTTCAGGCATAAGCTTAAACAATAATTTTTCTAGAGTTAGCGATAACATACGTTTAGATATGTTGGAAAAAATGGCACTAACTAGAGCCCGACTCCCAGAATTTTACCTACGTCCAACACCAGATGAAATTGAATTATTTACTGTTAGTGAACTGAAGGTCAGCATACAGGATAAAGGGAACGCTGCACCTGGGTTGGATGAGGTTACATATACAATGCTACACAATACACCTGACAAGGTTCTAGAAATCTTAATAAACATATACAATAGATGTCTAATAGATGAATCGCTTCCTGTTTCGTGGAAGAGTTATAATGTTATATGCTTACTCAAACCAAATAAAAATCCAAACACAGTAGATAGTTATAGACCCATTGTTTTGTCTTCATGTTACCTAAAAACATTAGAAATTATGATCAAGAACAAACTGGAATGGCTAATGGAAAACAAAGAAGTTTTTCCATGGTTTCAAACAGGTTTCAGAAAAGGACAAGCAACATATAACGCTGTAGCTTTACTTACTTCAGATGTTTACCTGGCCTTTGGTCAAAACTATTCAGTTCTTGCAGTATTTTTGGATATCAAATCGGCTTATGACCATGTTGACATATACCTATTATATAATAAATTAATTAATCTTCAAACTCCAATTGAGTTAGCAAACCTCATCTTCAAAATTCTAAAAAACAGATTGATATATTCAAAAAACGATAATGGCGAAATTCTAGGTCCTTCAGTGGCAAATTCAGGTCTTCCACAGGGTTCTCCTCTTAGCACCCTTCTATTTAACATCTATCTGAGAGATATTTATGATATTCTCCCTGAAGATTTAAATCTTATTGTTTATGCTGATGATCTAGTTGTATATGTAAAGGGGAATGATATTAATGAATTGCATAATAAAATTAACCAGGCTCTAAATAATATCACTAAATGGCTGGAAGAAAACCATCTATTTTTATCAGCTGATAAATGTGAGTCAGTATTATTCTGAAAAAATTTTAGAATTGTACAAATACCTCCAATTAGGCTTGGAAACGAGCTTATCTTGCCTAAAAATGAAGTAAAATATTTGGGGATCATTTTAAATAGGAACCTAAAATGGGATAAACACATTGAAATGATTGTGGACAAAGCTCAGAAAGGCATTAATATTATGAAGACATTCTGCAGAGTATGGTGGGGAGCAGATCCTACAACTCTTTTAACAGTTTTTAATGCATTAGTTTGTTCACACCTAGATTATGGCTCTATTTTTATCAAACCCAACAATAAGAAATCTTTAAATAAATTAAACACCTTACATTATCAGGGTTTACGAATAGCTCTGGGTTGTATGAAATCTACTCCTATCAATGCTCTCTTGGGAGAAGCGGCAGTTATGAATTTAGAATACAGAAGAAAATGGCTGGCTGTGAAATTCCTGTCAAAGATTATATGCATACAAAACCATCCATTAATTCCAAAATTAACGAGCATCCGAAACATATACTCTCAGAATGTAGGATTTTGGAAAAATAAAGATTGTCCGTATCTGATCCAAGGACTTAACTACCTTTTACCTTATAGTAATAAAATATATAAATCAGAATTATACCCCACATTTCATATAGAATTCGAAAACCAAATTAGGAATATAAAAGTTATTAATCTTGGATTACAGAAAGACGATTTACAGGCTAATGAAAATTTTTTAAGTTCCACAGACAGGTATAAACAATCCCATGTTTTTGCATATACTGATGCATCCAATAACTCTTCCAATACTGGGTTCGGAGTATATATACCAGAAATAAATTACAAATACTCCTCTAGATTACCATCGGAACTCTGCATTTGTACAGCTGAGATTATAGCCATTAATGAAGCAGCAACGGTCATAATTAGGAAAAACATTGAAAAATCTATTATCTTTTCAGACTCCCTTAGTGCTATATCCAAATTAAATAAAACAGTAATCAACTCCAAAAATGACTACATTAGTTTACGCACTAAAAGATTGCTTTTAGAAGCCAACGATAATGGTTTTGATATAATAGTCGCATGGGTCCCAGGACACTCAAGGATTGCTGGTAATGAGATGGCAGATACTCTGGCAAATGTAGGAAGAGATTTAAAATCCCCAAAATTATGGACCTAGATACTCAAGAAATTATTCCGGATATTAAAAAGAAAATTTTTGAAGAACACAATGCCGAATGGAAAACTTCTATCAGAAATAAAGGAAAAAGTTATGGAGAAATAATAAATGATTTCCCCAAAAACAAATGGTTTAACAATTATACATATATTGATAGAAGACATATAACAACCATTATTAGAATGAGAACAGGACACTGCCTTACTACAAGCCATCTATTTAGAATTGGTATCAAGGATGATCCTTATTGTGAATGCGGACAAGTGGAAGACTTGGAACACATTTTTCTGGAATGTCCTATAAACATAATCCCGGGTCATGATATGTCAATCAATCAATCAATCAAAATATGCTTTATTGTTATAAAGAACAAGTTCTTGTAACAACGCTAACAAGTAACCTAATATTATTATACTACTCCATAACAAATTAACCAGTACCTATCAAACACTACATTCCTTCTGGAAACTCTAACAACCAGATCATCTGGACATGATGACGTAATACAGTCTTACTAATAATATGTATGAAGAATTCAGAAAAACCGGATTATCTCCCCCCCTAAACATTAAATCAGTTTTATCCAATTTAAACAACCAGAGCATTAAAATTATTATTCATTTTTTAAATGTCAATAAAATTAAATTATAAATTTTATTTTTTCAGGAACCTTTTCAAATCCATTTTCCTTATCCTGTATAATTTAATCCAGCTTTCCCAAGCCAAACCTTTTCATTTTGTCCCTTTGTTGTGAATGTACCTGCTGTCCCAAATTTTTTATTATTGATTACCAGTGAGCGGAATCACGATGCGACAACAGAGTCGCACTCAGGACAAAAGCTATTTTACATGTTACTAAGTTATTAAGTGTTTCCAAATCATAAATTAAAATAGTTGTAGCTAAATATAACGTTATTTTTTATATATACGCCTATTATAAAAATTGTATTTAATGAATATATATATATATATATATATATATATATATATATATATATATATATATATATATATATATATATATATATATATATATATACAGTGTGGTCGTTTAAGTGTGCAACATATGGGAAAGTTTTTTATTACCGATTTCTCAGAAAATTTTATTCTTGATAAAAGTTGGTGCACGTTCGATAATCATATTGGGTGTACTTGGAATGGTTGCAAGTCAAACGGTGTACAGGGTAAAGTGAGGTTAGTTGACGAGATATCAAAAAAAGTTATTTGAAAAAATTGCTTAGAATTAAATTCTAGGTCCTTGTGCAAAATTTTAAGATTTTATTTAAAAAAATTGGAAAACTCAATTTTTTTTAAATATTTTTTTATCGATTTACAAATTTCCGGTTTTTTTCGTTTAGATAGCTTGGCTAATGTAAAGCCCATGTATCTGGATGAAAATAAACGAATGTAGTAGTTTTTTCTACAATTGACAGGACAAAATTAAAAAAAAACAGGGTTTCGCCGGACGCTAGCTGTTGCAATGATTTGTATCTAGCAGCAGTGTCAAAATTTTAGAGACATTTCAATGAGATTACATTGAGAAAACCTTAATCGTCTTAAATATATCTGAAGTTCGACTTTTTGTAAAGTTAAGGGGATTAAAATAGATAATAAACAAAAAATTACCTGTTTATTTAATCGAAATTTTATAAACGAAAACCAATGTAAGAAAAACTTAAAAGTAGTCAAATTCTGTACTAACAACACAAAAAATCATTGTTTTTCCTTGGGTGCACAAAATTTAAAACTCAGTATGGCCACCATTTCTCTCCATACATACTGTTGTTCTCGAGCGCAACTCTCGATTAACATTTCGGAGCATTTTACGATTTATTTGCAATACACAATTTATAATGACATTCTCTAAATTTTGTATATTCCTAAAGGGTCGATGTTTGTACACAGGGTTCTTTAGGTATCCCCACATAAAAAAATCTAACGGAGTCAGATCTACAATTCTACAATTGACAGGACAAAATCGAAAAAATAGGTGTTCGCCGGACGCTCGCTGTTGCAATGGTTTGAATCTAATGAAATGACTGTATCAAGATTTTATTAAGATTTTTCGCACATAAATTTAACAACCAGGTCTATTTAGTTGTACTTAAAACTACCAAAGCAGGCTCTGAAATTAAAACAACCAAATAATCTAGTAGGTTAAAAACAACAGAAAAATGTCAAACAAATTATAATTTGTTTGATTTCAACCTATGTCATTGGTTTATGTCTCGCATCTTACTAAGTTTGATATTTTACATAAGTTTATTAATATTTTATTCCTTAAAATGGCACCCACACTACTTCTTCAGGAAAAGATAGAAATTATTTTAATTTCTGGAGATAATTACAAAAGCCATAGAGAAACAGCAGCAATTTTTAATGAGAGGCACCCCGATAAATCCCTCCATTATTCCACAGTATCTCGTCTAGTCAATAAATTTAAAGAAACGGGATCGGTAGAAAATCAGTATAAAGTTTCCCATGAAAAACCGGTAACAGGTGACGAAGGTTCTCTGGATGTGTGTTTGTCGATCACAGAAACACCCCAATTAGCAGTTAGTCAAATATCGGAGATCACTAACATTCACGAAAGATCTGTGCGGAGGATATTAAAAAGAAACAAATTTCATCCGTACAAACCTAAATTTGTACAAGTATTAAAAGATAGGGATTATGACGCCCGCTTCGATTTTTGTGCCTGGTTCCAGGGTATGATTGAGGAAGATTTTAATTTCCCAAAGAACGTTCTTTTCTCGGATGAAGCTACATTTACCTCTAACGGAACCGTCAGTTCACAAAACTGTAGATGGTGGGCCACCGAAAACCCAGACTTTGTAATTCAGAGTAAAGACCAATATAGTTTTAAGGTTAATGTGTGGTGCGGAATTTTCAACCTCAGAATAGTGGGACCTTTTTTCTTTAGAGACAATTTAAATTCAGAACGATATTTAGACTTTCTACAAACTGAGATATCTGACTTTTTAGACAATTTGTCATTAGCCGAAAGAAGAAATTTATACTTTCAACAAGACGGAGCTAGCATTCATTCCACAAATGAGGTGAAGAGATGGCTGGATCAAGAATTTGGAAACCAGTGGATAGGACGGTTTTCTGAAAATCCGTGGCCTGCGAGATCACCAGATCTGACTCCGTTAGATTTCTTTATGTGGGGATACCTAAAGAACTCTGTGTACAAACATCGACCCTTTAGGAATATACAAAATTTAGAGAATGTCATTAGAAATTGTGTATTGCAAATAAATCGTAAAATGCTCCGAAATGTTAATCGAGAGTTGCGCTCGAGAACAATAGTATGTATGGAGAGAAATGGTGGTCATACTGAGTTTTAAATTTTGTGCACCCAAGGAAAAACAATGATTTTTTATGTTGTTAGTACAGAATTTGACTACTTTTAAGTTTTTCTTACATTGGTTTTCGTTTATGAAATTTCGATTAAATAAACAGGTAATTTTTTGTTTATTATCTATTTTACTCCCCTTAACTTTACAAAAAGTCGAACTTCAGATATATTTAAGACGATTAAGGTTTTCTCAATGTAATCTCATTGAAATGTCTCTAAAATTTTGACACTGCTGCTAGATACAAATCATTGCAACAGCTAGCGTCCGGCGAAACCCTGTTTTTTTTAATTTTGTCCTGTCAATTGTAGAAAAAACTACTACATTCGTTTATTTTCATCCAGATACATGGGCTTTACATTAGCCAAGCTATCTAAACGAAAAAAACTGGAAATTTGTAAATCGATAAAAAAATATTTAAAAAAAATTGAGTTTTCCAATTTTTTTAAATAAAATCTTAAAATTTTGCACAAGGACCTAGAATTTAATTCTAAGCAATTTTTTCAAATAACTTTTTTTGATATCTCGTCAACTAACCTCACTTTTTGTAAATTAACAATTTTTTTTTTAATTTGACGCTATACCAGTGGTCACGTGACGTATGTCAAAATCGATTTTTAGGTTATCGGACATGCAGAACCGATCCCCCGGAAAAGTTTTTCCAATACTCACCATTTATCACCAAATTCTCCATTTAACCATTCAGAAACAATTCTAGCAGAATGAGCCGGACAACCATCATGTACAAACCATAATTTACGTCGTTCTTGTATACTCATATTATCCAAAAAATCTGTTAGTTCGTTTTCCAAAAAATGTAAATAGGTATCACCAGTTAGGTTTTGGCGAAAAAAGAACGGCCCTATTAATTTGTCGTTAATAATACCGCACCAAACGTTTGTTTTTTGGTAATACTGGTTTTTGTTGTCAATGACAAAATTTGGATTTTCGTCCGACCACCACCTACAATTTTGGGAAGAAACAACGCCATTTGTAGTGAACGTGGATTCATCCCCAAAAAGCATGTGTCTATGGAAATCACGTTGATCTTCTATTTCTCCTTGAATCCACATGCAGAAATCATACCGCAAGTCATAGTCTTGTCTTTGAAACGTGCAAATAAACATTGGCTTATAGGCGTGATATTTTTGTTTTTTAAGAATCTCCTTAATAGAGGTTTTTTTTATACCCGTATAAGCATGCACTTCTTGGGTGGATCTTCTAGGGTTTTCAACAACTGCTTGAAGTACTTGTAATTGATTTTCTTCAGTACATACAGTTTTGGTACGTTCATTTTTATATTTATACTCTAAAGACCCTGTCTGTTTAAAATTATTTAAAATTCTGCTTATGGTTGAATAGTGGACTTGTTTATCTGGATGTCGTTCATTGAATATATCTCCTGCTTCACGCACTGTTTTATAGTGTTCTCCACATATTAGCACTAATTCTGCCTTTTCGGCTAACGTTAACTTTACTGGAGGAGGCATTTGAGATCAGCTAATAACAATAATTATTTAAGAATGAATAATGCCACCAAACTGTCATAATGTTTACTTTTAACCCTTATTTGTTTTCTTTCCATAGGTATCTGCGATTATTTTAGTAGGATTTCATGTTTGTCGATTATTTTGTACAATTTTCTAATAAACATTTAAAATAAATATTTTGTAATTTAAATGAGAGTTTTTTAATTTGAAAATTATCATTAATAATGTTTTATCTTGTTAAAAATAATTTTTACGGTATTTTAAAGTTGTGTTTAATGTCCTTGCAACAAACATGAAGTTTGTGATTCCTTAATAAATTAAAAAGCTAAGTTAATTTTACAAATATGCTTGAATTTGAACAAAGATGTGTGAACTTGATTTGATTTTGTTTAATTTATGAAGGTTTTTAGGGTGATAATAAAAAAAAAATTTTTTTTAGGAAATAATTAATATTTTCAAAAAAATTTTGTTTTTTATTTTATGAGGTCATGTTTTCAAACCTATGCATAACTTTTAATTCTAAACACCTTTTCTTAATAACATTTTGCTGAATATTCTGAAATAGGGGTACTTTATTCTTGTAGAAATTTTATATTTTTTGCCCTACCCTGTACACCGTTTGACTTGCAACCATTCCAAGTACACCCAATATGATTATCGAACGTGCACCAACTTTTATCAAGAATAAAATTTTCTGAGAAATCGGTAATAAAAAACTTTCCCATATGTTGCACACTTAAACGACCACACTGTATATATATATATATATATATATATATATATATATATATATATATATATATATATATATATATACAGTGTGGTCGTTTAAGTGTGCAACATATGGGAAAGTTTTTTATTACCGATTTCTCAGAAAATTTTATTCTTGATAAAAGTTGGTGCACGTTCGATAATCATATTGGGTGTACTTGGAATGGTTGCAAGTCAAACGGTGTACAGGGTAGGGCAAAAAATATAAAATTTCTACAAGAATAAAGTACCCCTATTTCAGAATATTCAGCAAAATGTTATTAAGAAAAGGTGTTTAGAATTAAAAGTTATGCATAGGTTTGAAAACATGACCTCATAAAATAAAAAACAAAATTTTTTTGAAAATATTAATTATTTCCTAAAAAAAATTTTTTTTTTATTATCACCCTAAAAACCTTCATAAATTAAACAAAATCAAATCAAGTTCACACATCTTTGTTCAAATTCAAGCATATTTGTAAAATTAACTTAGCTTTTTAATTTATTAAGGAATCACAAACTTCATGTTTGTTGCAAGGACATTAAACACAACTTTAAAATACCGTAAAAATTATTTTTAACAAGATAAAACATTATTAATGATAATTTTCAAATTAAAAAACTCTCATTTAAATTACAAAATATTTATTTTAAATGTTTATTAGAAAATTGTACAAAATAATCGACAAACATGAAATCCTACTAAAATAATCGCAGATACCTATGGAAAGAAAACAAATAAGGGTTAAAAGTAAACATTATGACAGTTTGGTGGCATTATTCATTCTTAAATAATTATTGTTATTAGCTGATCTCAAATGCCTCCTCCAGTAAAGTTAACGTTAGCCGAAAAGGCAGAATTAGTGCTAATATGTGGAGAACACTATAAAACAGTGCGTGAAGCAGGAGATATATTCAATGAACGACATCCAGATAAACAAGTCCACTATTCAACCATAAGCAGAATTTTAAATAATTTTAAACAGACAGGGTCTTTAGAGTATAAATATAAAAATGAACGTACCAAAACTGTATGTACTGAAGAAAATCAATTACAAGTACTTCAAGCAGTTGTTGAAAACCCTAGAAGATCCACCCAAGAAGTGCATGCTTATACGGGTATAAAAAAAACCTCTATTAAGGAGATTCTTAAAAAACAAAAATATCACGCCTATAAGCCAATGTTTATTTGCACGTTTCAAAGACAAGACTATGACTTGCGGTATGATTTCTGCATGTGGATTCAAGGAGAAATAGAAGATCAACGTGATTTCCATAGACACATGCTTTTTGGGGATGAATCCACGTTCACTACAAATGGCGTTGTTTCTTCCCAAAATTGTAGGTGGTGGTCGGACGAAAATCCAAATTTTGTCATTGACAACAAAAACCAGTATTACCAAAAAACAAACGTTTGGTAAGGGCCGTTCTTTTTTCGCCAAAACCTAACTGGTGATACCTATTTACATTTTTTGGAAAACGAACTAACAGATTTTTTGGATAATATGAGTATACAAGAACGACGTAAATTATGGTTTGTACATGATGGTTGTCCGGCTCATTCTGCTAGAATTGTTTCTGAATGGTTAAATGGAGAATTTGGTGATAAATGGTTAGGACGAAATACCGATCCACGGTGGCCTCCTCGTTCGCCAGATCTCACCCCACTAGATTTTTTTTTATGGGGATATTTAAAGCTAAAAGTTTACAAGGATCGACCCTTTAATAATGTTGGGGAGCTTGAAATTTCGATACGATTTCATTGCAGAAATATTCCAGCAAGTGTATTGCGATCCACGCTTAGTGAATTTTATGATCGGACAATTAAATGCATTGAACGTGAAGGTGGACATACGGAGACGCGTCGATAATTTTTTTAAACATACCTAATATAATTTTTTTCTGCATTTCAAATATTGTCTGTTTAATTTTTTTTAAATTTGTTTATTGTTAAGTTATAATAAAAAGAAGCCGATAAAAATTGACAAAACCATTGGCACCATACTCAAATACGTTTAGGAACATTGTATTTCTTGACTTTGCACTAAACGCAGACATAATGCATGCATTGTTTTGTTAATAATGCCCCACAACGCCATTATGTTAGAATGATTTCATGTTTGTAGATTATTTTGTACAATTTTCTAATAAACATTTAAAATAAATATTTTGTAATTTAAATGAGGGTTTTTTAATTTAAAAATTATCATTACTAATATTTTATCTTGTTAAAAGTAATTTTTACGGTATTTTAAAGTTGTGTTTAATGTCCTTGCAACAAACATGATGTTTGTGATTCCTTAATAAATTAAAAAGCTAAGTTAATTTAACAAATATGCTTGAATTTGAACAAAGATGTGTGAAATTAATTGATTTTGTTTAATTTATGAAGGTTTTTAGGGTGATAATAAAAAAAAAATTTTTTTTAGGAAATAATTAATATTTTCAAAAAAATTTTGTTTTTTATTTTATGAGGTCACGTTTTCAAACGTATGCATAACTTTTAATTCTAAACACATTTTCTTAATAACATTTTGCTGAATTCTCTGAAATAGGGGTACTTTATTCTTGTAGAAATTTTATATTTTTTGCCCTACCCTGTACACCGTTTGACTTGCAACCATTCCAAGTACACCCAATATAATTATCGAACATGCACCAACTTTTATCAAAAATAAAATTTTCTGAGAAATCGGTAATAAAAAACTTTCCCATATGTTGCACACTTAAACGACCACACTGTATATATATATATATATATATATATATATATATATATATATATATATATATATATATATATATATATATATATATACATATATATATATATATATATATATATATATATATATATATATATATATATATATATATATATATACAGTGACCGGCAAAAAGTTCGCAACATATGGGAAAAAATTTTATTAGGTGAGTATTGGAAAAACTTTTCCGGGGGATCGGTTCTGCATGTCCGATAACCTAAAAATCGATTTTGACATACGTCACGTGACCACTGGTATAGCGTCAAATTAAAAAAAAAATTGTTAATTTACAAAAAGTGAGGTTAGTTGACGAGATATCAAAAAAAGTTATTTGAAAAAATTGCTTAGAATTAAATTCTAGGTCCTTGTGCAAAATTTTAAGATTTTATTTAAAAAAATTGGAAAACTCAATTTTTTTTAAATATTTTTTTATCGATTTACAAATTTCCAGTTTTTTTCGTTTAGATAGCTTGGCTAATGTAAAGCCCATGTATCTGGATGAAAATAAACGAATGTAGTAGTTTTTTCTACAATTGACAGGACAAAATTAAAAAAAACAGGGTTTCGCCGGACGCTAGCTGTTGCAATGATTTGTATCTAGCAGCAGTGTCAAAATTTTAGAGACATTTCAATGAGATTACATTGAGAAAACCTTAATCGTCTTAAATATATCTGAAGTTCGACTTTTTGTAAAGTTAAGGGGAGTAAAATAGATAATAAACAAAAAATTACCTGTTTATTTAATCGAAATTTCATAAACGAAAACCAATGTAAGAAAAACTTAAAAGTAGTCAAATTCTGTACTAACAACATAAAAAATCATTGTTTTTCCTTGGGTGCACAAAATTTAAAACTCAGTATGACCACCATTTCTCTCCATACATACTATTGTTCTCGAGCGCAACTCTCGATTAACATTTCGGAGCATTTTACGATTTATTTGCAATACACAATTTCTAATGACATTCTCTAAATTTTGTATATTCCTAAAGGGTCGATGTTTGTACACAGAGTTCTTTAGGTATCCCCACATAAAGAAATCTAACGGAGTCAGATCTGGTGATCTCGCAGGCCACGGATTTTCAGAAAACCGTCCTATCCACTGGTTTCCAAATTCTTGATCCAGCCATCTCTTCACCTCATTTGTGGAATGAATGCTAGCTCCGTCTTGTTGAAAGTATAAATTTCTTCTTTCGGCTAATGACAAATTGTCTAAAAAGTCAGATATCTCAGTTTGTAGAAAGTCTAAATATCGTTCTGAATTTAAATTGTCTCTAAAGAAAAAAGGTCCCACTATTCTGAGGTTGAAAATTCCGCACCACACATTAACCTTAAAACTATATTGGTCTTTACTCTGAATTACAAAGTCTGGGTTTTCGGTGGCCCACCATCTACAGTTTTGTGAACTGACGGTTCCGTTAGAGGTAAATGTAGCTTCATCCGAGAAAAGAACGTTCTTTGGGAAATTAAAATCTTCCTCAATCATACCCTGGAACCAGGCACAAAAATCGAAGCGGGCGTCATAATCCCTATCTTTTAATACTTGTACAAATTTAGGTTTGTACGGATGAAATTTGTTTCTTTTTAATATCCTCCGCACAGATCTTTCGTGAATGTTAGTGATCTCCGATATTTGACTAACTGCTAATTGGGGTGTTTCTGTGATCGACAAACACACATCCAGAGAACCTTCGTCACCTGTTACCGGTTTTTCATGGGAAACTTTATACTGATTTTCTACCGATCCCGTTTCTTTAAATTTATTGACTAGACGAGATACTGTGGAATAATGGAGGGATTTATCGGGGTGCCTCTCATTAAAAATTGCTGCTGTTTCTCTATGGCTTTTGTAATTATCTCCAGAAATTAAAATAATTTCTATCTTTTCCTGAAGAAGTAGTGTGGGTGCCATTTTAAGGAATAAAATATTAATAAACTTATGTAAAATATCAAACTTAGTAAGATGCGAGACATAAACCAATGACATAGGTTGAAATCAAACAAATTATAATTTGTTTGACATTTTTCTGTTGTTTTTAACCTACTAGATTATTTGGTTGTTTTAATTTCAGAGCCTGCTTTGGTAGTTTTAAGTACAACTAAATAGACCTGGTTGTTAAATTTATGTGCGAAAAATCTTAATAAAATCTTGATACAGTCATTTCATTAGATTCAAACCATTGCAACAGCGAGCGTCCGGCGAACACCTATTTTTTCGATTTTGTCCTGTCAATTGTAGAATTGTAGATCTGACTCCGTTAGATTTTTTTATGTGGGGATACCTAAAGAACCCTGTGTACAAACATCGACCCTTTAGGAATATACAAAATTTAGAGAATGTCATTATAAATTGTGTATTGCAAATAAATCGTAAAATGCTCCGAAATGTTAATCGAGAGTTGCGCTCGAGAACAACAGTATGTATGGAGAGAAATGGTGGCCATACTGAGTTTTAAATTTTGTGCACCCAAGGAAAAACAATGATTTTTTGTGTTGTTAGTACAGAATTTGACTACTTTTAAGTTTTTCTTACATTGGTTTTCGTTTATAAAATTTCGATTAAATAAACAGGTAATTTTTTGTTTATTATCTATTTTAATCCCCTTAACTTTACAAAAAGTCGAACTTCAGATATATTTAAGACGATTAAGGTTTTCTCAATGTAATCTCATTGAAATGTCTCTAAAATTTTGACACTGCTGCTAGATACAAATCATTGCAACAGCTAGCGTCCGGCGAAACCCTGTTTTTTTTTAATTTTGTCCTGTCAATTGTAGAAAAAACTACTACATTCGTTTATTTTCATCCAGATACATGGGCTTTACATTAGCCAAGCTATCTAAACGAAAAAAACCGGAAATTTGTAAATCGATAAAAAAATATTTAAAAAAAATTGAGTTTTCCAATTTTTTTAAATAAAATCTTAAAATTTTGCACAAGGACCTAGAATTTAATTCTAAGCAATTTTTTCAAATAACTTTTTTTGATATCTCGTCAACTAACCTCACTTTTTGTAAATTAACAATTTTTTTTTTAATTTGACGCTATACCAGTGGTCACGTGATGTATGTCAAAATCGATTTTTAGGTTATCGGACATGCAGAACCGATCCCCTGGGAAAGTTTTTCCGATACTCTCCTAATAAAAATTTTTCCCATATGTTGCGAACTTTTTGCCGGTCACTGTATATATATATATATATATATATATATATATATATATATATATATATATATATATATATATATATATATATATATATATATATATATATATAATAAAGGAAATTTTTAAGTTTACGAAATTCTAGCTGACCATTTACAAGTATAAGATAACAGATTTGACATTTACATAGGTAATCTTGTTGTTTCATGCTTTGTAATATACCACCTAGAATTTTTTTATATGTGCATATATCACCATTTCGAGAACGAGTATATTTTAGAAAATCACTTTGACAGTAAACTAAATTATATTTTAATTTAAATGGGTAATGTCCCACGTTACCGAACGCGAGGAGATAAACATTATTTATAAAATAAATATATGAGAAATTAAATCATTTTTATTTTTTATTTAAATATATAGTACATACTGAAAAAAAAACGTCAATAAGTCAGAAACAGAGACTAATAGACCCATGTTGTTATATAGCAATGAACTCTTCTTTTAATTCCCTATTTAGAATTGACATACTTAATATACAGGGGGTTCCATTTAAAAAAGTCAAGTAATTTCCCAATACGCGAAACATGGCAACACTGTAACATCCCTTTATTTTTAAATTTTTACTTTAGGCTTTAAATGAGGTACGTTTTAGTATTTTTTTTTGGTGCAAGCAGAATTTTAAAAATCATGTTAACCTAATTATGTTAATTTAAAGATATGTCAAAAACTGCAGATAATTGCCAATAAATCCGAAACGTTGCATCAGGTACCCATACTACTATATATCACTGAACTCGCCTTTAAAGGCGCTATTCAAATCTGTAATAATATACAGGGTGTGTCATTGAAAATAATAAAGTGCATAGCTGCCCAGGAAAAATAAAACACCCTGTGTAAATAAAAACCAAATAAATGAAAATGTCAGGTAAAATTAAGAAACTTTTATTTTAAACATTTTAAAGTATCTCTTACAGTTTTCCATATAAGGGGATAGGGCGTCTTATCTCGGACACCCTGTACGTTAGTTTCTGGTTCTTACCTCATATATTGTTCAATTCAACAGTCCAATTTTTCTAAACAACCCAAAGACAATTATGAGAAAAATAAGCGTCACGGGAGTTTTGTCCTAAATATTAGCGGACACCAAGTGTATATACACCTAGTTCTGACCAATCATAGACATATGTAATGTCTTATGGTTCTCACTAACCGTGACTGGCTACACCTAGGTGTAGCCGATTAAGAATAAGGTTAGACCTAGTTTTAGCCGACTGCGACTGGTGATACCTAGGTATAGCCAGAAATAGGTTACATCTAGCGCGCGCATTCAATATTAGCCGACACTTAGCTGGTACACCTAGTTCTAGCCGGCTGTGATTGGCCAGACCTAGGTGTATCTGGTTATAATGAGGTTTGTAATAGGTTACACCTAGGACTAGCCAACTGCTAATGGCTACACTTAGGTGTAGCCGCACTTAGGGTTCTACCCATAACATATGTACTTATTATAAGAAGTTAATGAATCGAGGCTAAACTATGAGCCAAACTACCCCTGTTGTACAAAGTATTATAAAATTTTATTAAGTTCTTTAGCATTAATTAATTATCTTACATTTATAATTTGAGGACAAATTCTTAGATGTTTTAAAAAAAATCTTAATTTTTATACTCAGTACGCCACTGACTAGCTTTTATTTTCACGCATTAGAACTAGCTACTCTACAACTATTTGTGAAGAAATTAGGAACCTCCGGTAGGTATATTACTTTACCTCAGTGTTTTTATTTTTTTTTAGGAGAGTTATGACAGCGCTTGTTTCAATGAGCTTTTGTGAAGAAAATTGTCTTAATTTAAATTAAACACTAAAATAAACTTTTCATAAACATATTTTTATGTCCTGTCGATAACCTACTTACCTATTTATTTAGTTACAATTTACATTTTTTTGTTTTGTAAAAGCTTATCGAGACAAGCGGTATCATATTTGGCTAAAAAATAAAAACGCTAATGTATATAATTACATATCAACTACAGAGTTCTAATTCGCAGGATTGTTGTAGGGTGATAATCCTAATGCGTAAAAATAAAAGATAGCCAGTGGCATACTGCTGAAAAGACTAAAAAATTAGAAAAATAATACAAAAACGACTTTCTTAACATTTTGCCATCAAATTAGAAATTTGAGTTAAATTTTTAATTCTAAGAAACAACTCTTAATAACACCTTTGAATATTTTTAAAACAGAGATGTATGTATGTATGTATGTATATATATATATATATATATATATATATATATATATATATATATATATATATATATATATACATACATACATACATACATACATACATACATACATACATACATACAGTGTCCGCCATAAAGTTGGCTAGATATGGGAAAATTTTTATTATTGATATTTAAAAAAAAACTGTACTGGGGACTCATTTCTGCATGTCCGACAACCAAAAAAATCTATTTTAACACACGTCGTGTGATCATTGGTTTGGCGGAAATTTAAAAGTAAGTTGACGGGGTCAAATTGACAAGATATCCAAAAATTTTACAGGCTTCCCACCAAAATTTTTAAATCGAATTCCCTGACATTTCCCGATTCCAGGTCTCCTTGAACACAATTTCCGAGAATAAAAAGAAGCTAACCGCAAGAAAATTGTTTTTTATAGTTAATAGATAGTTTATTACCTACTTTTATTGCCTTATTTTCAATTTTGTTATGAAATTAAATTATTGTTATCGATAAGACACACCCGGATTATTTTTAATTTTTTTGGGAAATGAAATTATTTGTATCTATAACTGTAAAAGGCAAATTTGCCAGGTTTTCAACTAGTTTTCCCTGACCACTTTTGAATCCCCTGACATTCCCCGACTTTCCAGAAAAGTGGGAACCCTGTTATATAAACATGGATCCTCAGACGCTTCTTTTTCGAGATACAGGGTGTTTAATATTTTCTTTTTAAAAGTTTGTTTTTAATTTCTCGAAAATGCGTTAAGATATTGACATGAATTTTGGTATACGACAGTACGTAATCAAAGGGTACCTTTACGTGCAAAATCTTATTTTCTAAAGTACTTGCATCAGTGGCGTGCGTGCTAGTAAGTCTTTATTTTTAGCGAAAAAGATGGCACGCCACTGTTTTTTTTTTGCAAAATTGATATTGTGTTCTTTAAGCCCAACTAATTCTACGTGAAAACTGTCTCTTGAGCTTTTTTGTTCTGACGCATCGTTTTCGAGATAAAAATTAATTTATTTCTTACAATAAAAACAAATAATAAAAATGAGTTTTTTAATATATTTTGTTCAGGAAACTGTGCTTTTTGATTTAAGCCTATAGTAGATGCTGGAAATGGCTCCGTGCTTCAATACATGCTCTAAAGGTGCGCGCTCACTTAGGCGAAGCGTCGCGAAGCGAAGAGAATTTTATCCGTCCAAGAAACTTACGTGCAATCAAATGGAAGCCCGCATAACGCTTCTCGACGCTTCAGTGTGCGGGCTCCCATTTGATTGCATGTAAAGTTCTTGGATGGATAAAATTCTCTTCTCTTCTCTTCGCGACGCTTCGCCTAAGTGAGCGTGCGCCTTTAATCGTCTTCGCATATTTCTCCTAACTCTTCAGAATACTTGAGGTGTGAAAATATTAAACACCCTGTATCTCGAAAAAGAAGCGTTTTAAGGATCCATGTTTATATAAACTTATTTTCATATTTTTAAATGTAGAAACTGCCCTTAAAATTTCTTAACATCTTTTTGTAACACCCTGTATATATTCAAAAGCTAGTACTACTAGTAGTAAAAGAAGTAGTACTTTAATACGTCAAATTAACCTCACTCTAGATTAGGAAAAAGGGCAAATAAAAGTTTTTCCAAAAAATGCACCACTATCGTCTGGTTGCATAAACAATTTAATCACGAATTAAACTAATTAGACACTTGTAATGTGAGAGCACTCATTTTAACATCATTGCCAAAGATGACTTTAAACGTCAATTAAATTTACTACTTGATTAAAAGTTTTGTGCAACCTGCTGTATGACCAGTAACCATTAAATGTATTTAAAAATTTAATCGAATTAACAGTTTCCAGTTTTTATTTGTAGATTATTTGAAATATATCTAGGACCATAGTTAACACAGATTAAAGTTCCTAGAGTTAAGACTGACAAATGTACAGAAGCATCAAAGGAAACTGCCATACATTTGTTGAAGCCCCCTAAGCACCTTTTCTTGTTTTAAAAAGATTAGCTTACCTTGATAAGTTATACATTGCTTTTTTCTTTTAGACTTTATTTTTACATTTACTCATATTGTGCAGTTCTATAGTTCAATATGTATGTTCTCGGATTTTCTCTTTTTAGACTTATACTATCATTATAAAAAATCAAATCACTTCACAAATCATTTATTTTTCTGAATGGATTATATAATTGTTTAGCTAAATACAAACATTTAATAATAAAAGGTTGTTTATCAACTGCTTAATAAGAATGTTACTACTAGTACTAAGGGCGTGTACCGTTGTCAACTTCGGTTACGGTTTTGTGTCCCGTAAGTATCGGTAATCTGAAAAGTTGGAAGAAACCGATGCGGTTAACCAGGTTTGACAACGGTACACAGCCTAAATGTATAAAAGACTTTACATTTAAAATTTAAATCTCAGAATTACCAGTTGTAGTTCTGGAATTTGTATTTTATTTAATTTGTATTGTAAAAGGTAACAATCACATCATACATAGTTATCCTCGAGTCAAGGAGTAATTCATTATGCTTACAACTGTTGAAATACAGCACTTATTCTAAAAAAAATGTTTATTCTAGTGTTGAATTTTAAGATACAAGGAACTTCCCAGTAAAATGAACGACTTCATTTCTTTATACTCTAAATTTAATCTCTGTTTGCCATTAACTGCCAACCTTTTTTGGCACACATCATTTCTTTTGTCTGGTGGGTCTCGAGGTGAATTTTATGATCAAGAAAGTGTTAAGATATTTTCTGATCTGTCCAACAAAATTCGGCTCATATAGTAAGCCTACTGATCCTGTAAGTCCTAAAATTTTTGTCAAATAGTTAAAAAACTACAATTTACTTAGTCTTACTTGGCTCAAAATTAGGAATGCCATAAAATAGGTTTATATTATGAGATAAAGTACCTATAGCTTGCTGGAGTAAAAATAGACCAATTTAGATCTAATAATCTTCATATAGTTTTGCTTCCTTAAACAGTTATAGGCCTTAGAACTTTGTGTTTTACTTTACACTGCATTGACAACACCCTACCCACCTAACAAACCAGAGCAAAATTGTACTAAGATAAGTTTGTCTAAATCGGTGTATTTGGACTCCAGGAGCTACTATTAAAATATGTCGCATTCGTTTCCAGACACCCTTTATATATAATATAAATTAATGAAAGTTTCTGCTCACCAAAGAAATTAGATTCACTATAAGAAAATTTTAATTTCTTGTATAGGGTGCTCCAAAAATGCAAAAAGCAAGGAATTGTGTCGAGAATAAACATGCGATATTTAGAGTTTTAACGCAAAATGACATAATAATAATAAAATCGTCTATTCAAAATTGTGCTACAATACATGATAGACAACGCATCAAACAGCATCAAAGGAAAAAATATACATATACCATATCTGATTACACACTTCACATGTTTAAAGCCTATTAGCAAAGTTTACAGAATATATTCTTTAAACTGTGCTATTAGGTATCTAAAAAGTCATGAATATAATGTGGTTCCAATTGAACTAGCAATTTCCTCACTGAATGAAGGAATCAATCTTATTTTTTCGGCAAGTAAAAACTTTTATTAATGGCATTTAGTATTATCATTAAAAATTTAGTCCTCTTGTGAACCCCATCTGTGGATACTGTACAGTGTACATATATGCAAAATAAACATTTTAAAATTTTTTAAAATTTTCTCTTAGTTTTTTTAATGCTCATTTATCACATGTTAAAATATGATAAAAAGTTACTCTGTTGTAAAGGAAATAAAAATCAAAAATGAAATACTTCCGCTGGTATTTTTTTTAAATATTCATTTTTAGTTTTTCTTTGTTCAGAGTAACATTTAATTTGCTTGGGTTTGCTATCTATAATATAGTGCAAGATCAAATTTTGGTAATGGGGTAGGTAGATATTTTTATATTTTAAATTTTTCATCCTGTAGAGTGTAGATCATGTAACAGATTGTTTGACCATAGTTTTCGAAACCAGCAGGATTCCTTATAAACAGCAAGCAACTTTGAATAATAAAAAAACCCTGTTTAGCATGAACTGTCAAGGACATGCTATATGAAAGTAATTAATTTTGTCAAATATAAAAAATTGTATCTTGATACTTTGAAGATAAAGCTCCTTTTTTTTTTCTTTCCAATAAATTGTTATTAATTCTGAGATAAAACTTCAGAAGATGGTTGTATGGGTGCCAAATACAACTATTATGCTGTTAAAGTCCTAATTGGTCATTCTCAAATTCAAGGCCATATTACAAGCCTTGTAAAACATCACGCCAATGATATGAAACCTAAGTACAGCTAAAAATCTGTACCTTTCACCTCCATTCACAAAAGGAACATCGCGTTTTAAGTGAGACATGAGGGTGTATAGTGTAATATGGCACTGAAGACTACGAATGTATATTTGTTTAATATGCGTTTTATTTGCTATTCTAATAAACTAAATTATTTTTGTTTTTCTTCACTCGGCGGCTTCAAAGGCTTTTACCTAAAATATTTTTTCAAATCAATTAAAAATGTTTCTGATCTCTTTTTAATGATGTTTTGATATAATTATGAATGTCAAAAATTTCTAGGTAATTTCAAAACTATTGCTCTAGCTAATTGTTTTCAGGTTTGACAACTTGGAGTTTTAAAATAAATTCACTGACGCATAAGTGCTGCAAATTTTTACTCGATACCAACAAGGGTTTTTTTCACAATCTGCATAATAACTAGAGAAATAGAAATCCAATTTTTTAAAATATTACCTAGTTTTTACAAGTCGCAAATGATTAGGAATAGTATATTGTACAACGAGCATGGAATGACATGCATTTCCTACGAGTATGACGTTTGCAGCACGATGCCGCAGGCGAGTGCTACAAATCATACGAGTAGGAAATGGTCATTCCATGCGAGTTTTACACTATACTTTTTCTACGAATGTTACCGTTAATAAAATGGGATTAGTAATATTTTTCTTTTTAAGATGTCAAAAAATGTCAATGAAATTATAAAATTTTGACGCGGCACCTGTCAACGCCACCTTTGTAAAAAATACACGTGCACAAAGTGAACTTTGTAGTTCAATCACCATGGTGATTGAAGCACAATGAAAAGGTGTAAACCACAATGTACCTTGTTCTGAATCTATTATTGAACATACAATACAGGTTTTTATTGACATGAGTAGAAAAAAAATATTTTTATTATACTTCTTTGAAAACACCTTATTTTCATCTGTTTTAGTAATAATGTAAGATGGGCTTTTTCGGGCTAGCGCACGGAAAGAGCGCACGGAAAAAATTTTCCTGGTCTCCAGTTCTTTCAGTGTGCTGAATGAAGATACCGACTATTTTTTGGCTTTAAAATAGAAATATAGGTATAGGAAAATAAACTAAACTCAAGAAAGTCTATATGCTATCTGATATTTAATATGTACCTATTTTGTATTTTATTTCGTAAATATTTGAATATTTAGATGAATTTCTGAAATATTTTTTGACGTTTTGTCAATCTTATCTGACATAGACAAATTTAAATCACCTTTTAAATGATTTGAAAGTTACCATGAAAACGCATCATACCTGCCAAAGACCATATTGTCAGCGTTGTTAATTTTCGGTCAATTAAATTCATTCTAATAAAATGTTCTCTCAACCTGAAAAAGTGGCATCTTTCATTATTAATAGTTAATTTTTAATTATTCTAGTAGTTTTTTTTTTAAATTCCGATAACAGTTGTGAAAATAAAAATATTCCAAGTTTATTTTGTATGTATGTATTTTTTTATGTTATATTTTGTTTTATGTTATCGTTTTCAAAGAAGTATAATAAAAAATATCGTTCATTACACGTCCAGAAATGGATTTTCCGTGCTTGCTTGACTTCCCGTGTTCGGCTGCGCCTCACACGAGAATTTGTCAAGCGCGCACAGAAAAATCCTTTTTTCCGGACTGGTAATGAAATATACTATTTCAGTAAAAAATTTCCATGAAAATTTTTTTACTAGATAAATTTTCAGTAAATTCAAAAACACGTGATTTCTGTGGAGCATCGTTTCTTAAACTGAGGGCTGTGAGGGGGGGGGGGGGGGCTCGCAATCTGTCAAGAAAATAAGGCACGTATACCAAAAATCCTTTTATTAAATAATGAATTTTACACATTAGTAATGTAAAACTGTGATAAACATTAAAATATACAGGGAGGGGGTCGTAATTTTTTACTTTATATTTTGGCTTTTTCGGGGGGTCGCGACTCTAAAACGGTTAAAAAACAATGCTGTAGAGAATTTAGTTTAAAAGATACTGCACAAATCTGAAGTGAATAGAGATATTTGCGGTGCTTTTTAGCTTGGGGTTAAGTACATGTAAGTAAGTATTTTACGTATCTATATTAAGCAAAATCAATTTTTTTTAACAACCTGTATGGAATATTAATACTTTCTTGATGACAATCCATAAGCAGTAACTTGTTTTTAAATAAAAAGAAAAAGAAGAATTTAACCCATTGAGCAAAAATATATAACTTAAATTTAAGTAGTTTTTCATTTTTTATAATTTACCTTATGCATCCAAACTCAATATAGACTGGGGTATATAACTGGAAATTGAAGCTCCCTTATTCTGTTCTATATACACTGAATGTCAGTAGAAGATAACTGTTCCATTTCAGTTAAATTAGATCTAAAACAGAAACAAAAACTAAGATAATTAATAATGATTGATATTCAGTGGCATCCCTTGGGGGCTAGGGGGCAGTCAGCCCCCTCCGCCCCTAGTTCATGGCGCCCCTAGCTACTAAAATTGTGCATCTAATTAAAAGTATTCTTATTTGTAAAATAATACCAATTCACCCCCGCCCCAAAATGCTAGGTATGCCACTGTTATCATCTTTTAATCACTGGAAAACCTCAATGCTATGTCCAATAGGTACGCCACTGTTACCATCTTTTAATCACTGGAAAACCTCAATGTTATGCCCAATTTAATTATGAGTTATACAACCTGGTGCAATGTAACATAAATGCTGGTATATGCTTACACTTTTTCCCTTACACGAACACCTCATATTCTTAACTTCTAGCTGATCGTGAATAATTTTAAAAGTTCCAGCAACTTCATGAGGTGCAGAGTTTAGAGATGTTTGGAGACATAGAGACAAAATTTTAATGAACGAATCTAAAACAATAATTCCAAAATAAGTTACGTAATATGTATAGTTATTTGAACAACATGAAAAAGGTGGCATTCACACCAAAATATGTTTGCCCTAGAAAGTACTGGCAAGACCACATGTTTTTCAAGTAATAACCTGCAAAGAAACTTTTTTCATCATAACCACAATATTCATCCCTTTGGTATTAATAATATCGCATAATCGTATTTTGTTAATTAAAAATTCCAAGGGTAAACTACCCAAAGATTAACTCGCACAATGTGGGAATCGGTGTATTGACAGCTACCCAAACTTATCTTAAATTGCACTTTGCGTTATGGCTACTATTAGTACTATTAACGTAAAATGTAAAATTACTTACTGTTTTTTTTTCTAAAAAGTATATGTTTGGCCAAAGTTTACAGAATATGTAAACTTTGGTTTGGCGTTTAAAAGATCTCCCTCTTCAATCACATTTCTAGAAGCAGGGGTTTCTCAAGAAATTTAAAAAGGGTCAAAAGGGTTTAAAACATGATAGCTACAATGTCGTAACCCACAAAAAGTTTAAAAAACAATACAATTTTAACTAATAATCACGAACTACGAGTAAACTGCACAGTTTGTTGCCATTAACCAAAGCCAAAAAGTAAGGTTGACGTTAAGTTTGACAAATGTCATGAACTTTTGAGAGAAGACATGAACCCAAACTATCGCATAGGTTTCTGTAATATTCCATCGAGTGATTCGAGTGGGCCATTGTTCCCCGTTATATCAGCTGATTGCAGCGGTGGCAACGCTGGGTTTCCTTAATTGGAGTCGCCAATAAAAAGAAAAAAACGGTAAAAAAAAACCGTTTGCTTCTGCCTGCTACGATGGCTGATCTTAGAAGGAAGCAGTTTCTTTCTTCTCAAATATTAAGACGTGATCTTGCCCTTCACATCAATACTGCCAACTCAAAAATCCTGAATAAATAAAACGGGACTGGAGCCACGACCTGAACAACATACCCTTTACAACCTGCACCAACGATGAACCAGGACATAGAACACAATATCGGAGTACGCTCTCCGATCCCAACACGTATGAGGAAATACGAACGTTCAACAAATCAACCTAGGCCTACTCTAGAGCCATTCTGAATCGCAACGCGTGCAACGCCTAGCATGAACTCGCCTCTCGGTCAGAAGATTTATGTGTGCCGCTTAAACATCGCCGGGCGGAGACTCCGATACTTAAGAATTGCCAAAATATGGTGCTCTAAGGCTGTGTACCGTTGTCAAACCTGGTTAACCGCATCGGTTCTTCGGTGACATTAATGACATATTGCGTTTCCAATCTTTCAACTTTTCAGATTACCGATACTTACGGGACACAAAACCGTAACCAAAGTTGACAACGGTACACGCCATAAGATTAGTTCGGTATCTAATCGAAAACTAGAGATGTACTGAAATAGATGTGTAATCTTAGGAATGTGCTCAGATCCGTGTGATTTCAAAAAAATATTAAACTGTAGCACTTTTAAACTGCTACACCCCAACCAGGGCCCAGATCACGACAAGTAGAATTCTATTTTGATGACGTAACAAAAATAAGGAGAGAATAGAAAAGCTTGGCATCATGACAAATCGCTTCTAAATATCGAAAAGACCTTCGGATAAATTCGGAAACTATACTACCTTAGCTAAAAATATTAGTCTATTTTTCGACCTTACTTTAAGCCCAACATTGGAAAAGAAGAAGAAAGGAAGAACTAACCTATAAAGAGCGCTTTATTTAATTATTTCTGATTTGTTCTGACAATTAGATTTTTATATTACCAAGCTAGATTTATTAAAACATTTAATACTTATAACACTTATACTCCAATTTACGTTGTCTTCTACAGAAATAATTGCTAAGGTAAGTGTCGAGTAAAATCTTTTTGTTTTCTGAAAACCCCTTACATAGGTAAATACCTATTGTTATTTGTAAATATTCTAACTTTATTCTTGGTTTATCTGTTTTAAGATGCTTCCTGTTCAGATATGGGGAAATATACTAATTGAAGAAGAGGAACACAGACAAGAAATTAATACATATAATGTTGAGAGAAGAGTAATGAGAAGTGAGAGTGATCCTTTTAATTTGCGTGACGAACAGTTTATTGAACTGTTTCGCTTAACCAAAGATATGGTTTACTATTTGTTTGAAAGGCTCATTCCACGTATGTCCAATTCAGTGCATCCAGGCACTGTTCAACCATCTTTGAGAATTTTTGCAGTGCTGTATTTTTATGCGAGAGGTTCATATCAGAGAACAGTTGGTCAAAGCTATCAGTTATCAATGGCTCAAAATACAGTTAGTAATTGCATACATGAAGTCACAGATTTGATAGTAGATTTGTTAAGTGAAGAATGGATTGTCTTTCCTACTACATTTAATCAGAAACTTAACGTAAAAAGGAAATTTATGGAAAGATTTAATTTTCCAGGGTGTATTGGGGCAATAGATTGTACTCATGTTGCAATAATTGCCCCTTCTGTAGAAGAGCACAACTATTTGAACAGAAAAGGATACCACTCAAAGAATGTGCAAATTGTTAGTATTTATTAATTTATTACAATATAATACAGAAAAAACTTTGAATGGGAAATATTACAAATATGGCAAATGTGTCTAATCCAATAATTTCTAAAAAATGGTATTAAACCTACCAAGTACCGACATAATAGATAGCTGTCTCACTCCACCAAATTAAGTTTGTCAGAGTTAAAGTGGTTTATTAAATATTTGTATCTAAAAAATATTTTTTGTAGGTGTGTGATCCAGACTTAAAAATATTAAACATAAATGCCAGATGGGGTGGTGCAACACATGATGCCTTTATTTGGAGAAACTCTAATATAAAAGCCCACTTACAAGACAATTTTAATCGTAATGAGGATCAAAGCTGGCTTATTGGTGACAGTGGATATCCACAAGAACCATATTTAATGACTCCCATTTTAAATCCATTGCCAGGATCACCCGAAGATAGATATACGACAACCCACATTTTGGCAAGAAACTGTATTGAAAGATGCAATGGAGTATTAAAAACCCGTTTTAGGTATATAAAACTGACTTGCATCGACCTGCCAAACACCCTGTTTGATACAAATGTTAGTACATTTGTAATTGAATGTTGCAATTTTTTTTCAGGTGCGTGATGGGAGAAAGAAAGTTGCGGTATAACCCACCCAAATGTGGAAATATAATAATTGCGTGTGCAGTGTTACACAACATTTGTGTAAATGGGCGATTACCAATTGAAGATATTATATTAGATTGTGGTAATAATGAGGTTGAAGCAGTTAATGCAGATGAACCACAAAATTTTCTTGGAAGAGATGCCAGAAACACTCTTATTGAAAGATATTTTAATTAGTAATTTATACATATACTTAATGAATGTACAAGGTTTGTGTGTACTTTTCTCCAGTTTATTACACATTAGTATAGTATTATTGTATGTATGTATGTTTTATTTATAGTATAAATATTTTTTGTATGTACATGTGCTTTCTATCAGTTGTTTACAAGGCCCTTACTAAATAAACCACAGAAAAATATTTATTTTTTACTTCGACAATTATTAAGGTTCAAATTACCAATGTCTTTTTAACCACAAGAAGTTTAAGAATACCATTGTTTTAACAAAACTTGTAGTCATGGAAGTTATGTGGCGGTTATCACTGAGAGCACATTGATATTTTGGGTCTAAATTAATAAATACTCTCCAATTAACCATGGTAAAAACTTCTTTTATTTAACAAACTATATCACCATTCACAACCTTTGTCTTATAGAAAATCCTTAAAATAAACTTTTTGAACTAAGTACGCTCTGTAAAATACACATATTATGTATAGACTTTCTATACCTGCACATTTGAGGTAATATACCTACATTATTATCATTTACAATTTTTGATTACTTGTACCAATTCTCCCAAATGCACTGAAATATTTAAAACATTATTATTTATGTTATTCAGTACAGCTAGGACACTATCATTCATAGCATGCATCTCTTGTCTTATAGTACTGCTGGTTTCCCTATGCCTTTTCTGCGACTTTGGTGTGCGTGCATAATTTGCTGGTTGACCTAAAAAAGTAGATAATACTGTACTTAAAACACAAAATATCAGTAAATTGAAAACTAACCACTACGTGAAGCCACGGGCCTTCGTAATCCAAATGATTTAGAAACTTCTGTATTATCGATCACTGTTTCTATTTTACTTTTATTTAGATCATGTTGTTCATAGTTTTGCTCATTTTTGTTATCTATAAAAACATATATGTAAATATTTTATGACCATCGAAAATTATAAGTATTAAGAGTATATAAAATACACAAAATATATTATGGTAAAAACAAACCATCTAGTGAAGACACAGGACTTGTGAACTGTTCAGTTCTTGCTGTTGCGTCAATTTGTCCGATGTTCAATGAAGCAAACGGGAAGTTCTTAGGGGTACTAAGCAACATAGGCTGTTTAAAATCACGAGTTGTTACTGCCTGTTTAGGAGATTGATTATCTATAAAAAGAATTAGATGGTTACCTATTAACATTATAACAAAGTAATAAAATGTGGATAAAACATATAATTTAAAATAAACACAACCCTTCTCTGCGAGTTCACTGAATAGAATTTGGAAACTGTTTCCTCCATTTGTTGATCTTTTATAGGAAAATTGGAGTTTCTTAATATGTTTGGTTTGCTGATGTTTAGCAATACAGGTACCTGATTTGGCCGAATACTTGTTGCCGGACTAAGAGTGTCATTATCTGGAGAGCAAATTAAACAAGTCAAAAGAAACAAACATTATTAATAAGTATACTTTATATCTACAACGTAAATAATTACCAATTACTACAATTTTACTGCCTTGCTGCTCCTGGAATTGCTCACACGAATTTTTGCAAATGGTAATATACCTTGGTCTCTTTTCTACAGGCTGTTGTGACTCACATGGTCTTTTTATTCCGATTTCTGTAACATTATCTCCTTGTATTGCAGTTTTGCCCATTATATTTACTAATCTTTCCTCAAACGATGTGAGTGTCATGCCCGGCGGCCCACCGCCAGTACCAACAACATACTTTGAAATTGCTGCAGCTTTAGCTTTCGTTTTGCTTTTCCAATCTATTAAAGTCTTTTTCCATCCTTCGGTGGTTTTTTCACCAAGACCTAGACCATTCAGAAAAACAGTTAGTTCGGCCCATTTTCTGGCTAAATTTTCACGACCACTTGGCCCTACTAATTTGTTTGTAATAATTTCGGGGTTTGCTTCACAAAAATCTACTATTACAGCCCAGTGATCAGCCTGCACCCTCATCATAAAAATCACGGAAAGAACCTATAAATCAACGAATGCTATAAATGAACCGAATAAGGTTTTTTCTTTATTCCTTGTAAAAGAAATACGGACCTATATTTTCATAAAATCACACGATATCAACAAATAAGTCACAAATGACCATAAACACTAAGTAGCAACGAAATAAAAACGTTCTTATTATTTTATTCTCGGTTCTTATGCTTAACCTTAAAATTCAAAATCAAAATATATTTCCCTCCCAAACTTCACGATCTGTCCATCTTTATTTAATACATAAAAGAAAGCGAGTAATGTTATATTGTCGACAATCGAAAAGTGCTCGTAACCAAACGATTCTATGCGGGTGGGCGAGGGGTAAAAAGGCACCATAATTTGTTTGACGTGATTCCAATTTCTTGCTTCGAAGCGAGGTCAAGCCGTTGCTAGGTAACGTGACGTCATCAAAATAGAATTCTACTTGTCGTGATCCTACCACAGGACTCTTCCTTCTTCCACGGGGAACAAAACCACGATTTCCCGCGTTCTCGCGCAATACCCTTGAGAGAGGCTGGCCACCAAAACCAACCTCCCCGGATCACATGTTGCTCGACCGGCGGACGAACGAAGAATCGTCTTTGACATCTCGACGTGACAGTTTCGAAAACTTCCTTTTCGTTATTGGCGTTTGCTACATCAGGTGGATTTATGTTGTCAATATTTGTTCCAACTCATCTTGGTTTGATATTTGGTTTAAATTTCCCGCGGTTTTCTCATCATGATTTTTTATAGGGTTTTTTTGTAAGTTGCATTTTTCATGTTTTCCTTCCAAATACCTTACTTTGTCTCTCAGTAATGACGCATTTTCCTCCAGGAGCCTATCTTTGTCCTGTAGCTCAGCTACTAGTATTTTCCAAGGCCTTATTTCAACGTGTTCAGATCATCGGATGGTTTTAAGGTTAGGTCATGCTAATCACTGTTACGATCATGGATTTATTATATAAAAGGATTCGATATCCGTATACTGTGAGCGTATCGAAAGTGAAGCCTTATATTTTGTTGTTTGTTATTCTCTTGGGGGAGCAGTTTACGAACTACGAACATAGACAAGACTACGAATTACTACGTAATTGAATCAAGAATGGTAGTAGAAAGAGATAAAATAGCATTGGAGTGTTGGAGCTCAGAAGTGTTGTTGTCTGTGCTGGTTGTTTATGAACCTCGGTCTGAACACTCGGTTACACGTACGTCTTTGTCTAATGAACTAGAAAAGAAAAAGTGCGACGTATAGATTTATAAATGACTCGGAGCGGCTTTAAATAAACACCTTTAGAAATAACATAACCTATAAATAATAAAAACTTTTTAACTTAAATTTATTATTATTTAGCAGCAAATAAAGTAATTTAGGGCTTTTATTACTCTTAGCAAATCTTGTAATGCTTCTAACGTATTTTTTGTACACAAATACAAGGTAAAATAAGATGTGGCCAATGTTTACAAATTGTGTTTACAGTGTCGCTTAGAATGGTTTGTTTTGTCTTCAAAGAATGTTACATCATCCCGTATCCTTTTATATAATAAATCCATGGTTACGATATCTCCGGTTACTCTAGAAGTTGAGGGCCACGCGGATTGACTGCTTGCTTCAGTAATGTCCGACTCTGACAAACTAGATCTAAATCGTCTTTTAAGTGCTTGGCTCACTTTTTTCCAATTTGCTTTTCTAAAAGTTCACGATATAGGTCATTTTCGTTATCATCACTCATCTTGAAAATACCACAATAGTTGTTTACACACAACTAATAGCGATATCGGCTCGTGAAGTTACTATCCCAACTTCTGATGTTAGAACGTACAAAATTAAATTTCAGTCTTTCGTACATGAAATTCAATAATTCACCGTCTAAAAATGTTTTTTTTTAAATTCTAAACCTACCAAGACGCTTACGAGTGTAGAAACCGTGGCTTACGATAACCCTTTTTTTGTTCTGTCATCCGATACAGTAACGTATGAGTCAGTGGCGGAGTAGAGGTAACAAATTTATATAGAAATTATAGCGGTTTATTTGGCGGCTTTGCCCCCCCCCCCCCCCCCCCCAATCGGGGAACTGGGCAACTGCCCCATTTTCCCGACCACGGCCACACCACTGATATGATGTTAAAGACTAGCGATTTTAAGTAAAGAAAATTCAGCTACTCTAATATTTAAGTTGTGGGTTTTTTAGATTTAGCCCTATAAGTTCATATGAGGATTAAACCTGTAAAAAAATTGCTATTAATTTTACAAATTATAAGGGATTTTGCTTCCCAAGCAACAAATATCAAAACGTCCAAAAGTTAGAATATCCATATTTTAAAGATTGTTTCCTAACTTCAATAGTTTTTGTTTTCATTACAAATTTGATTATATTTTTTTTCATCCCCTATATGATTTTTTTCCAAGGAGTTCGCCTAACTTAAAGAAAATATACTATAATATTTATTTATATTATTAAAATATTACAAAAATTAGGCCAATTTATTTGGTTTAATAAATACTCGCTTTCTTTTCATCTTTTTCCTTTGAGCTTCCAATTTATGTAATTCTGATTGCACTTCACCAAATATTTCAACTTGTTCTTCTTCCGGAATGGTTCGCCTGAAAATGAATACAGAAAATATTATAATAAATGTAAAAACATACCTACTTACAAATAGGTAATATAATATACAACATCGACATTATCGAAATAAATAAGCCTTGTAGGTTTGTTGCGACGGGTTTATTGTTTTTTTAATTATTTATGGTATTTCGCTACTTGGTTTTTTAAAAAATTATTATGGAAATGAAAAAAGAAAAACCGAACGAAAACTTTTTGTAGTTTTTGATTAAAGTTAAAAAACGTGACGCTTCTGCGTCTAGTCTAGAACCGTTGTCAAAAGTCAACGAAAAACTTCAAAAGATACAGGAAATTATATTAAAACATTAATATGTATAGTTTAATTATTTATAGAATAAGTTAAATATTTTTTAAAGTTTCAAACACGCTGCCTTTGCCACTACACCTCCCTCACACAAAACTTACTGATAGATGTCAAGGGTCTGATTTTGATTCTATTAAAAAGTGGTCTGTTCTTCAGCCACCGTGGGTGTAAGCTTTTGCGATGAAGGTTAACGGCCCATAAATCGCGATAGCAGTACTAGAATCAAAAATAGTATTTTCTCTTGAGTTTTTCTTGACAGTGTTTTACTTCACTAGCGAAGAATTTATTTCTTTTCATTTTTACTATATTACCTATAGTCCGAAAAAATTTCCCTACCAAAATGAAGCCTTTAAGAAAATCCACGTATATGTGGAGTTGCCTCGATATGCCTTGGTAACATATTAAATAATTTCCACCGTACAGGATGGGATGAAAAATTTTCAGACAGGGTGCAATTTAACGTAATATTGGCACGTGTTTACGCAGCCGCACTCTTCGTTAGTATACCTTTAAAGTATCAAAAAAGTGCATTAATAGGGAATATGCATATGACCCAAATAAATCTGAAATATTTTTTTTTATATTCTCTATATAACTTAAATGTTTCTGGCGGCTGCTGTTATCCATTTATTTTGGTCTTTATTAACAAAAAAAAGAAGGATTTTATACTGCAAATTTTTGCGCAAATTTCGAAACTTGTAAAACGTGATCCCATTGGCTGTGTCGTCAAAAGTGAACTTATGACTCATCATGAGTACATGGCGAATTCCAGTGTTGTAGAGTCATCGAAAACTCAATAAAAATGGCATTTAATGCGTAACTCATCCAATGAAATATCCCTGCACTTAAAGTGGAAGGTTCCTAAAATCTTATTCATGTATACTTCAAGCCGAAATCGGTCCAGGAACCTTTCAATTTTGCAACAAAAATTGGCATTTCTACGAAATTTTGACATATCATCTTAATAATTTCGAGTAAATAAACTGCAATTCTTTGTTTCCATGGCAATCTTCGAAAATTTTAAAATTTTCAAATTTTAGATGTCCCCGATGCAAATAAACCTATTTATTTATAACTTTAACGAAAAAATAAGCGGTACAAATTAGTGGGCGGTATTCTTAGATAATTAACGGATAAAATAATCCCAAAAAGAATCACTAAATAAGTTAAATAGGGTGGAATAATATCGGTTAAAAATAGGATTTGTCGGAAATAATCAAGAAAATCCGATTTTTACCCCTTAAATAGGCTCCTGGATGACCCATTCGGTATTCATTTTAAAGTGTGATTTTTATATAAATATATTTATAAGATAGTGTTGAAAAATTGGGAAAAAATTAGATAGGAAAAAATACAGAGTGATTCAAATGTACCGATGTCGACGGCAAAGAAAGTAAAAAAAATCTAAATTTAATCGGCGATTGCTCCCTTCCTATAGAGAATGAAGAAACTAAAAAATATGGATATCATATACTTCGACGAGCTCTTTCCGATGATGTATATGGGATTTTAATTTGAACCATTTTGACCAAAAAAAAAAATTAAAAACCGCGAAATATTTGGGTCAAAAATCTAAATTTACAGTTTTTCCAAATATTTCCATTTTCCAGTGATTTTAGGTTTAGGTAAATGTATTGCAAAAAAGGTATTTGAGATTTTAAAGTTTCACTTATGAATCCGTTTTTGGATCTGACGTTTTGTTTTCGAGTTATTAGGTACCAAAGAGGGGTCTGCAAAGGGCACTTCTCGACCTAAAAAAATTCTAAAAAATTACTTGACATTTTCTGATCCTCACCAGTTTCAGTACAGTTCTGAAGCTCCGGGTCCCCTACAACCTCCGAAAATTTATATCGATTTAATTCACTTTTGCGACCTGTACCCAATTTCAACGGAAATCGCGGAAATTTCGACCTTGACGTAATAACCTTAATAGCTCCGAAACGAAACATCCTGTATAACTGATTTTTTTTTACCGAAGCTAGTTGAACTATTACTCTATCAACCCAAAAAATTCGATTTATCTTCCTCTGACTGTTTCCGAGAAAAACAAACCTGTTCGACTTTAGGTTAAGCTTTACCTTAACATGTAGATTGACACTTATTTTTGCTGATCTCCTGATGTCATTTTTCATTAAGGATACTTTTTAAATTGTAATAAATTATACAAAAGTAAACATTTGTTGTAGCTAAATTATCCTAGTAATTTTCTTCAAAATATTTTTTTTTGTTTGTAATGAATTCCTTAAACGATTTATGCAATAAAAAATGTGCATATTCCTTATTAGTTTGTATTTTTCGATTTGCTAAAGTTTATAAAGTTTTACATTCTGTAACTGATGAAAAAATCGAGATTCGTGATTTAATAAAATATTTCTATATTAAAGGTTTATCTCCTACAGAGATAAAAGTTGAGCTTAACGTTACTTTAGATGAGTCAGCTTCTTCATTTTCAACACTTAAAACGTGGGTTGCGAACTTTAAACGTAGCCGAACGAACAGTGAAGGTGTGACAGGCCAAAAACGGCAACATCTGAAGAAATTGGGCAAAAACTTCATAAAATCGTTTTGAATGATCGTCGGCTGGAGTTGGGTGAGATAGCTGAGGCTATGGGTATATTTTATATAGCATATTTTATGTGAAGTTTTAGATATAAGCAACTAAATCCGCATAACCGTTTCAGAGGAGTGTTTAACACTGTTTAAGCAAAATCCAAGTTAGTTTTTACGCCGATTTGTTATTGTCGATGACACATGGGTCCAACACTACACACCAGAGACCAAACAACAATCAGAACAGTTGACAGCGAGGAATAAACAGACTCCAAACCTTTTTTCGGATGCCAAAGGCATTATTCTCATTCTCTTTGAAAAGGGAAACACAATGAATTCAGAGTACTATGCGAGCTTACTTGACCAAATAAACCAAAATATTCGCGACATCTGTCAAAATAAATTAGGCAGTTTATTAGAAACAGTCTTTTATTTGAGGTGGTGCTGCAAACATTAAAAGTTACAACGTAATATTTACAGTAAATAGTATTTGTATCGGGATTGCGGACTTCAGAGGTATCGCACCCCTTGATGTGTCCAAATATTGGAAATTTTGAATATAAAAATTTAAAAACCACAGAATTAGACAAAAAGTTTAAAGACATACCTACAGTGTGCTCAGTTGTTGCAATTCATTGGTGATGAGGGAATACGAATTTTCAATGCGTTCAAAATTAAAGAAACACATAAGGACAAAATTGAGATTCTTATAAATAATTCTGATAATTTTTTTCAACCAACAATAAAGTTGATTTATGAAAGACACCGAATTTTGACTAGAAAACAGTTAACGGGGTAGAGTATTCAACAGTTTTTAACCGATTTAAATCAAATCAAATCAAAAATGCTTTATTGCCACAAGAATTTCTTATTGACAAAGCTTAACTATCAAGTATAAAGTAAAATACAAGGCAAGTAAAAAAAATAAGTCAAAAATTGGACATTTAAAATGACAAAACAAAAATTAATAATAAAATATTAAAATATGGTGCATGTACATCAAACTTACATATAGTACGTCAGTGACATAAAAAGATAAAAAATTTTAAGTAAAATATATGTACATAAAAATTATTTGTACCAAGTCAGTAATTTAAAATGTCAAAAGAAAAATTTAAACAAAATATACATCAAAGTTACACATCATATTCGCAACAACCACAAGGATAGTACAAGCATCTCACCCACCCACATACAACCCCACATTACAAATATTTTAAATTGATTGTAAAGGAAACGAATGCTGAACAAATTAAAATCTTTCATCTAAATATTCTGCTATGCCATAATATGCCCTCACAACAAGCAGTTTCTTCACCTCTGACTTAAATCGTTTTCCATCATAAATTTCCCTAAGGTACAGGGGTAAATGATTAAATAATTGGCGACCCAAAAAGATAATTGAGTCTCTTATTTGAGAAGTAGATGGAATCGGAAGGGAAATAGTGAAGGTCTGACGTGTATGGTAATTTGGCGTAACGCGAATATTCTGCTTATATTTTTTGTGTACCAAACACACTGTCTCCAAAATAAATAAAGCGTATAAAGTTAGTACTCTTTCTCTTAAAAAGAGAAGTTTACATGACTCCCTCGGTTTTGCCTTATACATATATCGCATTGCTCTTTTCTGGAGAACAAACACACTTTGGAAGAGTTGCCCTGAACATGTTCCCCAAAAACATATACCATAGCGTAAATTAAATGCGATTCAATTACCGCATAATATATACTTCGCACTGTCATTTGATCAAATTCTCTTGTTACAACTTTTATAGCATATGTGTTTGAGGAAAGTTTCGCACAAAGTTTATTTACATGGACGTCAAACTTCAACCTATTATCCATATAAGTTCCTAAAAATTTATTTTCTGTTAAACTGCTAACAACATTATCCTCCAAGTATATGTTGCTCAAACTACATTTATACGACATAACACTAGTTTTTGACACATTAAAACACAGCTCATTCGCGTCACACCATTTTTTTATAGTCTTTAAATCCTCATTAATAATATTATGGAAGTTATTTGATTTAATATTGCCCCAGAGTATCGTAGCATCATCAGCATATTGTAAGTTTTCCCGATATTTTCAGATCTGCGAAGTCATTAACATACAACAAAAACAAAACGGGTCCGAGAACTGATCCCTGCGGCACCCCAGAACTTAGTTTCTGCAACTTAGATACTACCCCCGCCCCCCACCACCTCCCAATGATAGCGTTTGGACCCTTTCTGACAAATAAGACTCGAACCATTTGAGACACTGACCCCTAAACCATAAAATTCAAGCTTCTGCAGCAAGATTCTGTGACTCACGCAGTCAAATGCTTTTGATAAATCACAGAAGACCGCCGCAGCCGCATGTTCGTCATTAAGCGTTAAATAGGGATTTTCAAGAAAGTGAAACACGGCATCATTTGTTCCCTTGCCAGACCAGAATCCGAATTGCGCACGGTTCAATATTTTTTGACTCTAAATATGAGACAATCCGTTTTTTTGCTAACTAACGACTATTTTTGATAAAGTAGGCAACAAAGCGACTGGTCTGTAGTTGGAAGGGCTATTTGGATCACCTCCTTTATATAAAGGAACAATATTAGCTCTCTTCAGACATTCCGGAAATGTGCCGGAAGAGAAGGAAAAATTAATAGCCTCGGTCATGATTTCCAAAGCCCCATCCGAAAGCTTTAAAAAAAGTTTTATGGAAATACCATCCCAGCCTGCCGCCTTATTGGATTTGATATCCAAAAAGGTCTGCTTCACTTCTTGAACAGTTACTGGGGTAAAGAAAAATGACTCACATTTACCTGTATGCTTTAAGAAGTGTGAAAAATCCACAGTCCCTGATAAATTATTTGAAATATTGCCGGCTACTGAGAAATAAAAGTCATTCAATTGGCCAGGTGATAAACTTGTATCAATTTCCGTTTTATCAGCATTACCCCGTATCTCATTAACAACTTTCCACGTTTCCCTCTGTCTATTACCAGAGAGACCAATCCTATTTCTGTAGTACATTTGTTTAACTACTTTTATAGTTGCTCTATACTCTATATATTGATCTATATTTACAAAAGTAGGCATTAAAGATATGATTATGAATATTATATTTTCGTATGTAATGAAGGCTACGCATATTTCGTGCCGAAATCTTTAATCCTCTTGTAAACCGAGGTTTCTTTGTTCGTTCCTTTAATAACTTAAAAGGACATGAAATTTCAAAAATCCCGCACATTATGGAATGAAATGTACTCAAAGGACTTTCAGATTAACACTCTTTGCCAGTTTTCAGAACCGCAAAGCTGCGAGAACTTAAGATAATTGCGTTTTGTAAATAACCTACCCCTTCTTCTACCTCTTGTTTCTTTGCCTTATTATGCTAAATTTGCATAAAATGGCCTCATGGTCTGATAAGCCAGCATTAACGACACAACACTCAACCAAGTCCGGGTTAAAATTTGTACATAAAATCAATTAATGTGGATGAGTGAGCTTTAACTCGCGTTGCTTGTTCCACGTGCATCTTTACATTAAACGACTTTAATAGACTACCCAACAACTGTGTGTTCAAATCAAAACTGTCAAAAAAAAATATTTAGATCTCCAGTGAAAATTATAGAGGAATTAAAAGGAATACGTGACAACACAATTTCCAGTCTATTTAGAAAATTGTCAATATTGCTTGTAGGTGCCCTATAAATACATAATACATACAAATCAATCTTTGAACAATAAACAGCTGTTAACTCAAAAGTTTTCTCCTCTAGCTGATTACTAAATATATTTACATTCTTAAAACTATATTGTTTAGAAAACCTTTGATTTATCAAAATAGCCGAGCCTCCATGAAGCTGAGTAGAACGACAAAACACGTCCAGTACAATATAACCAGATACATATAGAGGTTCTCCTGGCTTTAACCAGTGCTCACACAGCATTACTAGACCCGGATGATCTAAGCCAGCTAGAAAAATGCTTAGTTCATCAGTTTTATTCCTAACAGACTGTATATTTAGCATTACTATCGAAAAACTGTCTCTGTTGCTGTGTGTGGTAATTTTAGGAGAAACTAAGCAGTCTTTTGATTTCGAGTCACTGGGTCGACACATATCACTGGCATTCCTAAAAAACCAACATTCGCACGAGGAAGATCAGCATTATCCATTACATGATCTTCCGAAACATCTACTGGTCTTTTCTGTTGCCCGTCCGCAAAATCATTCACAGGATGAATAAACACTAAATTTTTGCAGGACTTATTGTGGAAAACATTCTTAACTAAATGACCACAAACGCCTCTTTTATTATTGTCTATCCCCCTAGTTATGTGCTCATCATTTCATGGAACTGCTGTGTTGCAGAATGCTGAGCTAAGCACCGTTCCCATGCGAATCTAATAATGCATTTTGCATGAGGTTTTCAAGTTAGAATCGACATAGACTTTAACGTATTAACACGTAGAATTACCTGTATTGTATTTTACCAATTTCACGACTTTTTGTTAAATTAAATTAAAGTAACATTTTTTAAAAACGTGTTTTTATAAACGCGAAACATAAAGTGGCGCAGTCGGTAGGATTTAGAAAGGGACTTTCACAGTGAAAAACCCGTCGGTTTTAACCGTTTGTTCTAAGAAAAAAAATCGAACTTTTTGCATCGCGCAAAACTGTCCGAAAAAAGTGGTAGAGAAAGTGCAGCATCGTGTTGGACTATACCAATTGGATTAGAAGAATGAAAATTGCTTCATTTATGTAAGTTGCTTTCCAATTTTCCTGTCTATGTCATTCTCCTCGTCTCATTCTAATTCCATAGAGGAAAATAGTGATAACGAGTTAGATTTAAGCAAAACTAAAACTGAAATTGATTCTACATTAGATAGGTTATTTTCAAGTCTTTCTTTAAACAAAATAGAAGTAACCCCCAATAACTTTAAACCAAAAATGGCAAGACCAACCTTTGAAAGTAAACTTTTAGAAATTGTTCCAAAATTCGATGGAAATCCATTAGAATTATCTTCATTTTTGGATACTGCCAATTCTTTGATTCATACTTATTGGGACCCAGCACCCGAAAATAAAAATTCTGTCCAAAATGTCACACTTATTTACGGCATTTACGCCAAATTGATAGGTAAAGCTAGGGAAGTTTATAGCGCGATATAGGCCCTACTTGTTTGGCAGAAAATTTAACATTATTACAGATCATAAACCTCTTCAGTGGTTGATGTCGTTAAAAGAACCAAATTCTCGTTTAGTTCGGTGGAGACTAAAACTTGAAGAGTTCGACTACAAAATAATATATAAGAAAGGGAAGAAAAACACAAACGCGGATGCGCTGTCTAGGGTAGAAATATACCCCACCGAAACTGACGTCCCGCCTGTTTTACAATATATGAACGAGTTTAACAAGAACCCCATTTTAGACCCACAACCTTCGACGAGCCGCGAAACCGATAATCAATCGATAATGGTACAAGCAGACCCTGAGGAAAACACCGATAATGAAACAGTGCATACTAGTGCGGAAAATCCCATATTAACTATTAACATTACCGAAAAACCTATAAATTATTTTCTTTGTCAAATTGTTATTAAAAAGGTTGACCAAAATCCACGCATTGAAATGAAGAGAATTTTTGGCAATCCAATTAACCGTACGCGGTGGCATCTTTACGTGACAAATGAAACACTTCGCGAACAAACAATACAATTTTTAAAAGAATATGCCGAACCAAGACGGCAATATGTGTTTTATTTCGAAAATGATGACGATCAAAAATTTTATAAAGAAATGTGCAGATTTATCCCCGAAACGTTTAAAAATTCATCATACAGACTTCTGAAATCTAACACTATTTTACATGACGTCACACGTGATAATACACAGCAAAGTCTAATAAAAACACAACATGAAGGTATTACGAACCATCGCGGTATTCATGAAACAATTGACGAATTAAGGACCAAATACTATTGGCCTAAGCTGAGTGATGACGTCAGAAAATTTATCAATAATTGTCAAGTTTGTCAACAAGTAAAATATGAACGACACCCGCCATTAATTAGACTACAATTAACACCTACTCCTAAAAAACCATTTGAAACCATTCATATAGACACTTTTAAATTTGGCAACACCGTAACCCTCACAATTTGCGATAGTTTTTCTCGATTTGGCCAGGCTTACGTACTACCTAGCCTTTCGGCCTTACACGTATACCAATCACTATTACAATTTATTTCTTCATACAAAATACCTGAAAATATAATTTCTGACAATGGAAGTGAATTTACTCAAAACTTATTAAAAGATTTTGCAAAATTATACAAAATTAACTGGCATTATACTTTACCATTAAACCCCAATAGTAATGCTATAGTAGAACGATTTCACTCTACACTACTAGAACACATGCGTACACTATCTATTACAAAACCCAACTTAAGCCCTTTTGAAAAAATCACATACGCAGTTTTAGGCTATAATAATTCCATTCACTCAGTAACTAAACGAAAACCAATCGACCTATTACTAGGACATTTAGAACTTAAAGATCCAATCGACATCGATAATCAATCAGAACCGATTAGTCACCAAATTTATGAACATAAAGAAACTATGGTGGAACTATACAAAAAAATACACGAGAACACCTCCAAACAAAAATCCAATGTTATTACAAAATTAAATGAAAAATGCGATGACCCACCAGACATCGAACCGGGTACCATCGGTTATAGAAAACTGACAGACAGACAGTCAAAAACTAAACCTCTTTATCGACCCGAGCATGTAGTAAAAAGCAACGATCTCACAGTTACTACCCCGCTTAATACCTACCACAAACAAGTATTCAAAAAACCACGAAAATTTATAGACAAATCATTGTTACAGGTTGATGACCTTTCTGGTTCAAACCTTGATGACACAGAAAATTCAAATACAATCCCTCCAGTCCAATCCGGGAATCCTACCATTTAAACTAGGATCTGCTAAAATAAAAATAGCTTCCCATACCTTTCTACATTACATTCAACTTAGACCTCTCCAAAAACAAATTAAGTCAATAACCGATCAATACAATAATTTAGAAGGACTATTTAATAAATCATTCACCACTCATACAGATCCCCTGTATAGTGCATATAAACATTTAGAATATGAAGTAACAACTGTTAACAGGAAACTACAATCAGTTTTCCCCGAAAAACGTAGTAAACGCGGTCTTATCAACCCGTTAGGCTCTCTAGTAAAATATATTTCTGGTAACTTAGATCAGGAAGATGCTAAAGAAATTCATGATAATTTGTCAGAACTGGAATCTAACCAAAATAAAATAGTAAAGAAGGTAAACAAACAAATGTCTTTAACATCAAATTTAATGAAAAATATTAACGAAACTATGACAAGAGTAACACGCAATCAAAAGCTAATCGAAGCAAAAATTGAAGAATTGCGAAAAGAGCTCTAAATGACCTTACTTTTAGTTATTTGCATTACATAGAACTACGCGAAATATTAGATGAAATAAAATTAAACTTAGACTCGTTGCTAAACTTTCTTTCAGAAATTGAAAATGCTATAAGTTTCGCCAGTCTCAAAACACTACACCATAGTATCGTCTCTCCTACAGACTTAAAAGAAATCGTAAATAACCTATATCAAATTCATAGTCATTCGCAAATATTATTTACTGATAACGATTATCTAAAATACTACAGCATAGTAGAAACAAATGTTTTCTACATTCGAGAAAAAATTGTTTTTTCACTCGATTTTCCTCTGATACATCCCGATACCTTCGACTACTATCATTTGTATTCCATTCCAAACCAAAACCAATCAATAATAATTCCACCATCCACATACCTTTCTATAAGCAACAATGGCTACCAATACCAAGAAGACGAGTGCATCGACCTAAGACCAAACTTTCTCTGCCTGAAGAACCACCTCTTACCTCTACAAGACAACTTAGATTGTGTAACATCATTGCTTTCCAATGGACCCAAGATAGAAAAATGTCAACAAGTTCCCGTCCATATCAGTGAAGAAATTATCGAAGAGATAAATGATGCTCACTACATTGGTATATTTCCTAGAACAAAGAAACTTCAAGCAGAATGCGCCGAAAATGACGTCGCCCTACTACAAGGAACATACCTGTTTGTTGTCCCGCCAAATTGCGCTATCAAAGACGCAAAGTTCACCTACAAAAACGAAAAAGGCATTATTTCCGGCCACCCAGTCACATTACAAGACATCAAGGTGTTACATATCCCCACCTTGGAAGTACACAAACTGAAACTAGAAAACGTACCATTGGATAAACTCCATGACGTCCAGCTCCAACAGCTACAAGAAGAGCCACTGGAAGAATTACACCTTCATTCGAAATACTCCATTTGGTCCCTGGGTTGCGTCGTGACGCTAGTCTCATGTGTCACTCTATATCCTGATCACACGAAAAGAAAAGATCTGCAAATTGATATGCAAGAAGAAGCCTACAGCAGCTAAAAGAAAACAAGTTGAAGAACCGTTTATGGCAACTCAGATGGTTCCACCCTCGAGTTCCTTTTAGGGATGGAGGAGTTATGTGCTCATCATTTCATGGAACTGCTGTGTTGCAGAATGCTGAGCTAAGCACCGTTCCCATGCGAATCTAATAATGCATTTTGCATGAGGTTTTCAAGTTAGAATCGACATAGACTTTAACGTATTAACACGTAGAATTACCTGTATTGTATTTTACCAATTTCACGACTTTTTGTTAAATTAAATTAAAGTAACATTTTTTAAAAACGTGTTTTTATAAACGCGAAACATAAAGCCCTAAGCAAATTGAATTCCGTGTAAGTAATTAAACCCTCAACACAGTTATTTAGTCTATTTATAAATTGTGCCAGTTTGATATTGTATCTAAAAATCTTGATAGCCATTTTGCTATTTTGCAAAAGGCTGGGAACAGAGACCATTAAAATATTAGTATGAATACATTCCCTAATTTTATTGAGCAGTAATCTAAAAGAAGGTACCTTACCACACACAAAGTCGTTAGCACCAGTTATTATAATGACATAATCGTTAAAATCAAATTTTTCAACCAACACACCTATATTTTCCAAAACATTACCGAGATAGTAAATAAAGCTAAATTGTGCTAAATTTCGAGAAGCTTGAAGATTCTCTGGTGTACAGTGTTTGAATTACTGGGTTAAATAACGATTCCCTACGTGAAAGGTTGCTAGAAGAGTCAGACATAACTTTGAAAAAGGCTGAACGTATTTGTTTAGCATGAACAACGTAGTTCAGAATATGGACAATTACCTACACTCTACAGGATGAAAAATTTAAAATATAAAAATGTGTACCCACCTCATTACCAAAATTTGATCTTGCACTATATTATAGATAGCAAACCCCAGCAAATTAAATGTTACTCTGAACAAAGAAAAACTAAAAATAAATATTTAAAAAAAATATACCTTCAGTGATAGAAAGTTCAACTATTTTTTTACTTTCCTTACCAGCGGAAGTATTTCATTTTTGATTTTTATTTCCTTTACAACACAGTAACTTTTTGTCATATTTTAACATGTGATAAATGAACATTAAAAAACTAAGAGAAAATTTTAAAAAATTTTAAAATGTTTATTTTGCATAATGTACAGTATCCACAGATGGGGTTCACAAGAGGACCAAATTTTTAATGATAAGACTAAATGTCATTATTAATAAACGTTTTTACTTGCCGAAAAAATAAGATTAATTCCTTCATTCTGTGAGGAAATTGCTAGTTCAATTGGAACCATATTCTATTCATGACTTTAGATAATAGGCTTGATGCGTTGTCTATCATGTATTGTAGCACAATTTTGAATAGACGATTTTATTATTATTATAACATTTTGTGTTAAAACTCTAAATAACGCATGTTTATTCTTGACACAATTCCTTGTTTTTTGCATTTTTGGAGCACCCTATACAAGAAATTAAAATTTTCTTATGGTGAATCTAATTTCTTTGGTGAGCAGAAACTTTCATTAATTGATATTGTATATAAAGGCTGTCTGGAAACGAATGCGACATATTTTAATAGTAGCTTCCTGGAGTCAAAATACACCGATTTAGACAAACTTATCTTAGTACAATTGTGCTCTGGTTTGTTAGGTGGGTAGGGTGTTGTCAATGCAGTGTAAAGTAAAACACAAAGTTCTAAGGCCTATAACTGTTTAAGGAAGCAACATTATATGAAGATTAGTAGATCTAAACTATTTTTACTCCAGCAAGCTATACTTTATCTCATAATATAAACCTATTTTATGGCATTCCTAATTTTGAGCCAAGTAAGACTAAGTAAATTGTAGTTTTTTAACTATTTGACAAAAATTTTAGGACTGGATACATACAGGATCAGTACTCAGTAGGCTTACTATATGAGCCGAATTTTGTTGGACAGATCAGAAAATATCTTAACACTTTCTTGATCATAAAATTCACCTAGAGACCACCAGACAAAAGAAATGATGTGTGCCAGAAAAGGTTGGCAGTTAATGGCAAACAGAGATTAAATTTAGAGTATAAAGAAATGAAGTCGTTCATTTTACTGGGAAGTTCCTTGTATCTTAAAATTCAACACTAGAATAAACATTTTTTTTTAGAATAAGTGCTGTATTTCAACATATAATAATATGTCAACAGTTGTAAGCATAATGAATTACTCCTTGACTCGAGAATAACTATGTATGATGTGATTGTTACCTTTTACAATACAAATTAAATAAAATAAAATACAAACTCCAGAACTACAACTGGTAATTCTGAGTTTTAAATTTTAAATGTAAACAGTCTTTTATACATTTAGTACTAGTAGTAACATTCTTGTTAAACAGTTGATAAACAATCTTTTATTATTAAATGTTTGTATTTAGCTAAACAATTATATAATCCATTCAGAAAAATAAATGATTTGTGAAGTGATTTGATTTTTTATAATAATAGTATAAGTCTAAAAAGAGAAAATGCGAGAACATCCATATATTGAACTATAGAACTGCACAATATGAGTAAAAATGTAAAAACAAAGTCTAAAAGAAAAAAGCAATGTATAACTTATCAAGGTAAGCTAATCTTTTTAAAACAAGAAAAGGTGTTTAGGGGGCTTCAACAAATGTATGGCAGTTTCCTTTGATTGCTTTGATGCTTCTGTACATTTGTCAGTCTTAACTCTAGGAACTTGAATCTGTGTTAACTATGGTCCTAGATATATTTCAAATAATCTACAAATAAAAACAAGAAACTGTTAATTTGATTAAATTTTTAAATACATTTAATGGTTACTGGTCATACAGCAGGTTGCACAAAACTTTTAATCAAGTAGTAAATTTAATTGATGTTTAAAGTCATCTTTGGCAATGATGTTAAAATGAGTGCTCTCACATTACAAGTGTCTAATTAGTTTAATTTGTGATTAAATTGTTTATGCAACCAGACGGTAGTGGTGCATTTTTTGGAAAAACTTTTATTTGCCCTTTTTCTTTATCTAGAGTGAGGTTAATTTGACGTATTAAAGTACTACTTCTTTTACTACTAGTAGTATTAGCTTTTGAATATATACAGGGTGTTACAAAAAGATGTTAAGAAATTTTAAGGACGGTTTCTACATCTAAAAATATGAAAATAAGTTTATATAAACATGGATTCTTAAAACGCTTCTTTTTAGAGATACAGGGTGTTTAATATTTTCACACCTCAAGTATTCCGAAGTTAGCAGAAATATGCGAAGACGATTTAGAGCATGAATTGAAGCACGGAGCCATTTCCAGCATCTACTATTATTATAGGCCTAAATCAAAAAGCACAGTTTCCTGAACAAATGATATTAAAAAACTCATTTTTATTATTTGTTTTTATTGTAAGAAATAAATTAATTTTTATCTCGAAAACGGAACAAAAAGACTCAAGAGACAGTTTTCACGTAGAATTGGTTGGGCTTAAAGAAAACAATATCAATTTTGCAAAAAAAAACAGTGGCGTGCCATCTTTTTCGCTAAAAATAAAGACTTACTAGCACGCACGCCACTGATGCAAGTACTTTAGAAAATAAGATTTTGCACGCAAAGGTACCCTTTGATTACATACTGGCGTGTACCAAAATTCATGTCAATATCTTAACGCATTTTCGAGAAATTAAAAACAAACTTTTAAAAAGAAAATATTAAACACCCTCTATCTCGAAAAAGAAGCGTCTGGGGATCCATGTTTATATAACAGGGTTCCCACTTTTCTGGAAAGTCAGAGAAGTCGGGGAATGTCAGGGGATTCAAAAGTGGTCAGGGAATGTCAGGGAAAACTAGTTGAAAACCTGGCAAGTTTGCCTTTTCCAGTTATAGATAAAAATAATTTCATTTCCCAAAAAAATTAAAAATAATCCGGGGGTGTCTTATCGATAAAAATAATTTCATTGCATAACAAAATTGAAAATAAGGCAATAAAAGTAGGTAATAAACTATCTATTAACTATAAAAAACAATTTTCTTGCTCGGTTAGCTTCTTTTTATTCTCGGAAATTGTGTTCAAGGAGACCTGGAAAGTCGGGAAATGTCAGGGAATTCGATTTAAAAATTTTGGTGGGAAGCCTGTAAAAATTTTTGGATATCTTGTCAATTTGACCCCGTCAACTTACTTTTAAATTTCCGCCAAACCAATGATCACACGACGTGTGTTAAAATAGATTTTTTTGGTTGTCGGACATGCAGAAACGAAACCACAGTAACTGTTTTTTAAATATCAATAATAACACAGCTCCACAAAAAAAATTCGATAAATTACCCCTGGAATATGACTATATCTACCATATGCTTTTGGGGTCGCTGAATCGAAATTTGGGGTCCATTTATCCCCATCACGTCAGGATTTTCATAACCTCAAAAGAAAAACCCGAATCATCAAAAAATCCTCTATCCATTGATCACTTAATCCTAATAACCTCTTTATTCCTTCATCCCTTAAACTCTTAATTCCTGAAACCCATATCCCCCGAAACCCATAAACCCCAAAACCCATAAACCTCAAAACTCTATAACCCCGAAACCCCATAACCCAGCAAGATAGAAACTTATGCGCGTTGAAACACAGTATGTTCGAGCCATGCATGCTTGTTGAGCCTTAAACTCATATTCTTGAATAACTTTACAAGCCCATAACCCCTTAATTCCTTTAACCCATAACCCTTTAACCTCATAGACTCCAAATGCTATACCCCTAAAACCCCATAACCCCGTAAGAAAAAGACTTTGGTGCGTTAAAGCACTGAAACACATATGTTCAAGCCATTCATGCTTACTTAGCCTTAACCCCATATTCTGTACTAACCACACAACTCAATAACCCAGCAAAGGATAGCTTCATGCACGAAATCTTATAAGTTAAATCTTTGGACATCATTGCTACTTGCATGTACTACTTATTCGGTTTTGGGGTTTATGGGTTATGGGGTTTATGGGATTTGGGGGTTATGGGTTTCAGGAATTAAGAGTTTAAGAGATGAAGGAATAAAGAGATTATGGGGTTATTGGGATTAAGTGATCAATGGATAGAGGATTTTTTGAGGATTCGGGTTTTTCTTTTGAGGTTATGAAAAATCCTGACGTGATGGGGATAAATGGACCCCAAATTTGGATTCAGCGACCCCACATACCATATCTACCATATGGTAGATATAGTCATATTCCAGGGGTAATTTATCGAATTTTTTTTGTGGAGCTGTGTAATTTTCCCATATGTAGCGGACACTGAATGTATATATACAGGGTATTTCACTTAAAACTCCCAATGTCTATAACTAAAAAACAAAGTGAGATAATTAATTTCTGTTAAAAGCTGTCGGTAGTAGGGGTCAGTCGCCGTTAACAAGGTTAAAAAATAAATCGACGCCTATCGCAAGTTGGGCGTCGCGACGCTGCAAAAATATAAATCGATTGCAGGAACTTTGAAAATAATAAATTCAAAAAGTACGTTAAATTCTAAGACTTTTTTGTCTCTTGCACAAATTTCATAACTCTACTGGTTTTTGCAATATAGCGGCTTAATTTATCACGAATTTAATTATTTTAATGGCATATTTCCTACATTATCTAAAAATAATAGAAAACTGTCTCTTAGAAACCTTCTTTATTTCATTGCAATTTATAGTAAGAATACTGGTTTAAGGTTTCGGCCTCATAAATCCGTCATCAAGTTATATTTCAAACAGTATCATAATATTTTGTACCTACATTACTGGCTACAACTTCTTAGTCTTGCGTTACTTTATGCATTTGTCGAAGTTGACGTTGCAAAAAGAATCGATAATACATTTTAATAAATTATTTTTTATTACAATTATGTGAAATATTTACATTTGTTCAAAATTTCTTCCTTCGACTTGAATACACTTGTCAAACTTATCTAATAATTTTCTATGTGTAACTTCTAAAAGAGTTCTTCTTGTAATTGAAGCGCATGCAGCTATAATTTTGTTTATAAGATCCGCCATATCTTCAATAGGTTCTTCATAAACTAAGTCTTTTAAGTGGCCCCAAAGAAAGTAGTCCAGCGGCGTAATATCAGGGGACCTTGCTGGCCATTCCAGTGGTCCATTAGTTCCAATCCATCGTTGATGATATTGTGCGTTTAAATGTTCTGATATAATTGCCGCATTGTGGGCAGGAGCCCCATCCTGTTGCAGCCACATATTTTGCCTTATTTCTAAAGGCACCTCTTCTAACAGATCAGGAAGAATATTTTGGAGAAACTCCAAATAACGATGAGCAGTTAGGGTACCTTCATAAAAGTAGGGTCCGATGAGGTGTTCATTTATTATACCGCACCATACATTTATGCTAAAAACGCGCTGATTTCCTCTTTGTTTAATCCAACGGGGATGGTTTTGAGCCCAATAGCGGCAATTCTGTCTGTTAATTATACCATTGTTTTGAAATCGGCTCTCGTCGCTACATAAAATTTTCGATAAAATATCTTGGTCTTGACTGTAAATATCAGCAAACCTGGCAAGAAAATTCATTCTCCTCTCATAATCTTCTGGTTCTAATTTCTGCACTAGTTTTGTTTTATAAGGATGAAAAGAATTCTCTTTTAATATTCTAGAAGACGAACTTTTGGAAACGCCAGTACTTTCTTTTATCTTTTGTAAAGAAGTAAGTGGAACATTATCTACCTCTTGTAAAACGCGAGCAATGTTTAAATTTGTTCTTACTGTTTTTCTCCTTCTGCGTTTTTGCTTTACAAACGAACCATATTCCCTCAGATTATTAAATAGGTTTATAAAAGTTTTACGATCTGGGACTGTTCTGTTCGGAAAACGATGTACGTAAATTCTTTGAGCTTCTAAGCAATTTTGTCGAGCTTCTCCGTAAATCAGCAACATGTCTAATTTTTCGTTATTGGTAAATTGAACCATGTTTGTGCTACAAAGTATAAACAGCAAAAAATCTGACTTCTAAATTAACGTTTTGACATGTATGTCTATTTTCTTAAACAATGTTGTGAGCCTGCTATGAAATAAACCAACATTTTACTTTTTGTTTTCAAAGCCTACTTTTTAAGAATAAAACAACTTAAAAAGAACTATAATCAAGTATTAATTTCAGAAATATGATGAATTAGTATTTTTTTGACGAGAAAACAAAAAATATTTATGAGGGAAGGGTTCTAAAATATAATTTCATATTTTTCTAGATAAACATTGACAAATACATGAAGTTATCCATACTTAAACTAAAACTAAGAAGTTGTAGCCAGTAATGTAGGTACAAAATATTATGATACTATTTGAAATATAACTTGATGACGGATTTATGAAGCCGAAACCTTAAACTAGTATTCTTACTATAAATTGCAATGAAATAAAAAAGGTTTCTAAGAGACAGTTTTCTACAATTTTTAGATATTGTAGGAAATAGGCCATTAAAATAATTAAATTCGTGATAAATTAAGCCGCTATATTGCAAAAACCAGTAGAGTTATGAAATTTGTGCAAGAGACAAAAAAGTCTTAGAATTTAACGTACTTTTTGAATTTATTATTTTCAAAGTTCCTGCAATCGATTTATATTTTTGCAGCGTCGCGACGCCCAACTTGCGATAGGCGTCGATTTATTTTTTAACCTTGTTAACGGCTACTGACCCCTACTACCGACAGCTTTTAACAGAAATTAATTATCTCACTTAGTTTTTTAGTTATAGACGTTGGGAGTTTTAAGTGAAATACCCTGTATATATATATATATATATATATATATATATATATATATATATATATATATATATATATATATATATATATATATGGTCGTAGAAAGTAAACTTACTTTCTACGACCAGCGAGTAAGCACAGAAGATGCCAAATGAGGTTTTGGCGAAACGTCTGCAAGTTTCAACTAGAAACGAATCAAACGAACGGATGAATTCCCGGATTAACCACGACACATATTTCTCCATCCGTGAAACCCTACGTACTTCCATATATATATATATATATATATATATATATATATATATATATATATATATATATATATATATATATATATATATAACAAGGGGAGAAAATCATGGCTATCGGACATAACCAGTAAGTTGCGTTCTTGCATTAAAGTACGGGGAGTCCAAGACCTTATGGATAACCCCGGGCCGGTAGACAGTTAGCTTTCGTCCTTATTAGGACTCATCAGACTGACTTAACCCTTTGGCACCTTTCCACACATAGAACCCCCGCATATTATGTCGTCCGCTTTGGATAAAGACGGTACACAATACACGCGAGCGCCATCCATGGGAAGTCACTGAAATGCAAGAACGGACCTTACTAGAGTAAAGCTGCTACTGTAGGCAACCAGTAAAACAATAATACGTACGGAAACATGACTCCCGGTACCCGGTACCGATTTTGAGCATCACTCCAGCTATCCACAATTTGCGGTTTATACTGTGAGTCGCACACTCAGTCCCACCGAGAGCCGTGCAACTCCGTCTAAAAGCCAGAGAATAAGAAAAATGGGTTTAACGTCCGAAATAATAAAACAAGGGGAGAAAATCATGGCTATCGGACATAACCAGTAAGTTGCGTTCTTGCATTAAAGTACGGGGAGTCCAAGACCTTATGGATAACCCCGGGCCGGTAGACAGTTAGCTTTCGTCCTTATTAGGACTCATCAGACTGACTTAACCCTTTGGCACCTTTCCACACATAGAACCCCCGCATATTATGTCGTCCGCTTTGGATAAAGACGGTACACAATACACGCGAGCGCCATCCATGGGAAGTCACTGAAATGCAAGAACGGACCTTACTAGAGTAAAGCTGCTACTGTAGGCAACCAGTAAAACAATAATACGTACGGAAACATGACTCCCGGTACCCGGTACCGATTTTGAGCATCACTCCAGCTATCCACAATTTGCGGTTTATACTGTGAGTCGCACACTCAGTCCCACCGAGAGCCGTGCAACTCCGTCTAAAAGCCAGAGAATAAGAAAAATGGGTTTAACGTCCGAAATAATAAAACAAGGGGGTACCGGGTACCGGGAGTCATGTTTCCGTACGTATTATTGTTTTACTGGTTGCCTACAGTAGCAGCTTTACTCTAGTAAGGTCCGTTCTTGCATTTCAGTGACTTCCCATGGATGGCGCTCGCGTGTATTGTGTACCGTCTTTATCCAAAGCGGACGACATAATATGCGGGGGTTCTATGTGTGGAAAGGTGCCAAAGGGTTAAGTCAGTCTGATGAGTCCTAATAAGGACGAAAGCTAACTGTCTACCGGCCCGGGGTTATCCATAAGGTCTTGGACTCCCCGTACTTTAATGCAAGAACGCAACTTACTGGTTATGTCCGATAGCCATGATTTTCTCCCCTTGTTTTATTATTTCGGACGTTAAACCCATTTTTCTTATTCTCTGGCTTTTAGACGGAGTTGCACGGCTCTCGGTGGGACTGAGTGTGCGACTCACAGTATAAACCGCAAATTGTGGATAGCTGGAGTGATGCTCAAAATCGGTACCGGGTACCGGGAGTCATGTTTCCGTACGTATTATTGTTTTACTGGTTGCCTACAGTAGCAGCTTTACTCTAGTAAGGTCCGTTCTTGCATTTCAGTGACTTCCCATGGATGGCGCTCGCGTGTATTGTGTACCGTCTTTATCCAAAGCGGACGACATAATATGCGGGGGTTCTATGTGTGGAAAGGTGCCAAAGGGTTAAGTCAGTCTGATGAGTCCTAATAAGGACGAAAGCTAACTGTCTACCGGCCCGGGGTTATCCATAAGGTCTTGGACTCCCCGTACTTTAATGCAAGAACGCAACTTACTGGTTATGTCCGATAGCCATGATTTTCTCCCCTTGTTTTATTATTTCGGACGTTAAACCCATTTTTATATATATATATATATATATATATATATATATATATATATATATATATATATATATTAAAGTTTTAAACAAATGGAAAACTTTTTTATTACTCCCTGAAAATGCAATTGTCAGTAAAATTTAGTGCATCTACAACCTCCAATAAATAAATTACAAGTCATCCCTATTGGAGCGGGAAATTAAAAAAACTGAAAATAACTAGAGTAAATTACCTAGCTCTGTTTTAAATTTTTAAAAATATTCAAAGGTGTTATTAAGAGTAGTTTCTTAGAATAAATTTCTAATTTCATTGCAAAATGTTAAGAAAGTCGCTTTTGTATTATTTTTCTAATTTTTTACTCTTTGCAGCAGTATGCCACTGGCTATCTTTTATTTTTACGCATTAGGACTATCACCCTACAACAATCTGCGAATTAGAACTCTGTAGTTGATATGTAATTATATACATTAGCGTTTTTATTTTTTAGCCAAATATGACACCGCTTGTCTCGATAAGCTTTTACAAAAAAAAATGTAAATTGTAACTAAATAAATAGGTAGGTACTGCTTTTAAAGTTTATAGCTTATCGACAGGACATAAAAATATCTTTATGAAAAGTTTATTTTAATGTTTAATTTAAATTAACACAATTTTCTTCACAAAACCTCATTGAAACAAGCGATGTCATAATTGTCCTAAAAAAAATAAAAACACTGAGGTAAAGTAATATACCTACCGGAGGTTTCTAATTTCTTCACAAATAGTTGTAGAGTAACTAGTTCTAATGCGTGAAAATAAAAGATAGTCAGTGGCGTACTGAGTATAAAAATTAAGAATTTTTTTAAAAACATATAAGAATTTGTCCCCAACTTATAAATGTAAGATAATTAATTAATGCTAAGGAACTTCATAAAATTTTATAATACTTTGAATAACAGGGGTAGTTTGGCTCGTAGTTTAGCCTCAAGCCATTAACTTCTCATAATAAGTACATATGTTACGGGTAGAACCCTAAGTGCGGCTACACCTAGGTGTAGCCATTAGCACTTGGCTAGTCCTAGGTGTATCCTATTACAAACCTCATTATAACCAGATACACCTAGGTCTGGCCAGTCACAGCCGGCTAGAACTAGGTGTATCAGCTAAGTGTACGCTAATATTGAATGCGCGCGCTATATGTAACCTATTTCTGGCTATACCTAGGTATCACCAGTCGCAGTCGGCTAGAACTAGGTCTAATAACCTTATTCTAATCGGCTACACCTAGGTATAGCCAGTCACGGTTAGTGAGAACCATAAGACATTTCATATGTCTATGATTAGTCAGAACTAGGTGTATATATGTCGTAGGCTAATTACAAATTCGGTCGCTTTATAAAAAGCCTAGTCGTTTTATAAATGACTAGGTATATTGTAAAATGAAAAATAAATACTGAATTTTGACAATTAGACTGAACTTTTTAGGCGTTTCATAAAACGCCGAATTGCTCTCAGGCTTATTGTAAACAGTTCTTCAATGTTGTTTGTTTTAGGATATGACCGATTATAACTAGTCGTTTTGTAAAAGACTGGAAAGTACTTAGGCATTTTATAAAACACCGATTTATACTGTTGCTTGATCGTATAATATTTCAAACAAATAAATAGTAAGTTGGACACTTTATTTTTGTCATAACATCATAAAAGAAATTAATGGATAACTCTTACAACACATTCGCTTTTTTTAATTAATTAATTTAAAAGTAATATTATTTTACTTATTGGTCCGCTTGAATCACATTTACTATTGCATTTCAAGTGAGCCTTAAAACAAAAACACTTATTTGTGTGGCACTGCGTTTTGGTTGCTTTGCAGGAACATTTTTTGAATCCCTGCCCTCCAAATTTAGAAAACTTTGTTAAAGCTTCTCTCAAAGAAATCATTTTTCCTTCCAAAACCTGAATTGGTTCGGGGTTTTCAATGCCAACGATTTCGTCTCTTGAAAACCATCGATTCAAAATTCCGTGCTTAGTACCAATTTGGTATACTCCATTTTTTATGTCTACGATATTTCCCAATATATTTTTAGGGTCTAGTGGTCCCCTATCGAATTTAGGTCTCGCCTAACTCGATAGCAGTCTTATTTTAATACGCCTATATAATATGTCTACTTTTATTCCAGGCGCATTGTAAAAATAATCGCCCACACCTTCATTTTACAATAAGCCTGAGAGCAATTCGGCGTTTTATGAAACGCCTAAAAAGTTCAGTCGAATTGTAAAAATTCAGTATTTATTTTTCATTTTACAATATACCTAAGTAGTCATTTATAAAACGACTAGGTGTTTTATAAAACGACTGAATTTGTAATTAGCCTACGACCTATACACTTGGTGTCCGCTGATATTTAGGACAAAAACTCCCGTGACGCTTATTTTTCTCGTAATTGTCTTTGGGTTGTTTAGAAAAATTGGACTGTGGAATTGAACAATATCTGCGGTAAGAACCAGAAACTAATGTACAGTTGACATAATATTGATATTGATACAAAAATTTTAAAAAGGTGGTGTACTCCTTTATCAAATCAACAGACTTAGAAACATAGCTAAACATCCCACCTTGACTTGTGTAAACACCATTGTGAGTCATAACATAACATGAATTATTTATTATTATTATTATTATTATAACATACATTTTTAAAGGGAGGTACCAACTAGTATCTTGAATATAACTGAAATTAGGCTTCAGGTCGCCACACAGATGCACTGAAAGCAGGTCTTCCCAAAAACTAAATTTTCTTTGCAATTTTCTCACCTGTACATAAGGCAACCTTCTGCAGCATTTGACATACATATTTGATATTAAAAAAATATTTGAAGCAGGCCACACAGGTAAAAAAATGAGTAAAAATACAATCAGGTATTTTCTAAAAATAGACGTTTTTTTCTAGTTTCTTCCACATGCACATGGAAGCAAGGAACCTTTCGCCAAGACTAACGTTTTTTAAATTAAGTATGTAAAGCATTTTTTTTTCAATTTTCTCACCTATTTACCAATTAGAAAAGGGAACTTGTGTGTACTGTGAATGAATTTTTGGCTTTGGAAATGAATTAATTAGGTACTTATACTAAATGTATTTTTTTCCTCTTCCTCTTTAAAAATATGCTTTTAATAATAAACAAATACCTATATCAAGTGCTGTAAAAAATTTCCTTCTTTCCTATGCATGTAACAAACCTGCACTTTTGAAAAAGACCTGCTTTTAGTGCACTTGGTGGCTGCCTCGAGGCGTACTTCACCCTTCACCTACATTAACTCTAGTACATCTTAGTGTTCAAGCAGCTTTGTTCGAGTAGCCTGAGGCTAAACTTTGCTATGCGTGTCTTATTGGTGCGTACATATATGCACTATTTTATAAATAAAGAAAATTTATTATTACTTCTTGTAAATATCTAAGTACTTTGTAAAACTAAGTAAAAATACTCGATTCATAAAATTATATAGACACTAGTTTGTTTTCCCCGCTCACCTTTTCATAACCAAATTTCATACTTACCTACTGATGCTTCACTTCTTGCATTTCTTAGCTTCACAAAAATTGTACTAAACAGAGATTATACTGGTAATTTCTGGGAGCAACCCTTTTTAATTTTGCATGCCTAGCATAATTACCTACAATGAACAAAATTTATAAATATCGCAAAAACTATTTTCAAAGACATGTAAAGTAAGGAGACTTGAAAATCCAAAATACCCACTAGATGATTTTAAAGTAGTTCAATGTTAATTAGGTTTATAAACAAAATTGTATTTAATTTATTATTTAATAATCACAAGTGGGTACTTAAATTTTAGAATATTTATCAGCTGCTGTTCCTTCATATTTACTATAACTCTTCGTATAACTCCAGTATCAATCCCCATGTAGGGACAGTTTTACATTATTAAAGCAGTTTAAAAAAGAATCAACTATACGTTAATTACCTATCTAATATAATAAGTAAGACTTTTGTGGTCATCAAAACATTCAAAAATGAACACTGACAATATTATATTGTCTATCTATAATAGAAACCAAGATATTATCTATGTCTGCCAGTCATTAGGTTTATTACGGAGTACAAAAATGTAGATTTGCTTTTAAAAATAGAATTTTATAATGCATAGAATTGTACTTTATATATTATGAGAATATGCAGAACATTGTAATACCTTGCCCTCAACATTGCCTTTTAAAACGGTAAAAGTTACATTTATTAACAAACACATTTTCACAATTCTTAACTAGTTATAAATGATGAATTTACCTACCTCCATCAAAAGCAATGAATTAATCTCGTAGTGTAAAATGTAAGAAGGACACTGTCACTCATTTGTAGGAAAACCTTATTATATATTCCTCATATTGAGGTTTGTCTCCAGTATTGTCCATAGGTATTTTCTTCCATCATTAAGGATATGGTCACTCCATTTTTAGGGCTTTTTTTGATAAAAAGGGATGTGAGCTTAAACTTACTCAACTTTCATTTAACTTACATTTTGCACACTCTCTTGATTCGGTCTGCGGTTTGGTCTTTTGAGGTTAAAAATCTTGCATTTTAAAAATGTAATAAGCGAAACTTATACGGAACTATTACACAGAAATAGTATTGTTTTTCCTGACCGTTTAAATTATAATATATGGTTTTATTTTTCCATGGGGTTGCGGTCAAAATGTTTACATTAAAACAATAGTCATCTTTGACGTTTCGGTTTATTGACTGACTAAACCATCATCAGAAAGTTAACTACAAATTTTTAAAAAGAACTTATTTTATCAGGTTTACTAATAATAACACAAATAAACATACCTTTTAACTATGATGAACAAACTTAGCACTGATACTACTACATTTTAACAACCATGTACTCTCTACGAGACAGAGTTAAACTATTATTTACTAACTTGCCTTAACAACCAAATTTGCATCGTACCTTTTAGAAGGTATAATGGATGGAAAGTCCACTGTAGGTACAAAATGTTTTGTGAATAATGCAAAAATTTTAATTTTTATGACATAATTAGGCCTCCATAAACTGAACTTAAATTTTCGGTATCTGACCTGAAATTGATGGTGTTATTGGTTTTCTTAATATGAATCATTTCTTTAATATTCCTTTTTTTGTTATTCGATTCAAACTCTAATATTTGAACATTATTGAAATTGAAATTATGTAGTTCGTCAAGAGCATGTTTAGATAGGGCTGTGGGGTTATGGTTGGTATTACGCAGGCTATTCTTATGCTCTTTTATTCGGTTTTTTAAATATTGTTTTGTTTGTCCTATATATGTTTTTGGACAATCAGAACAGTCAATTTTGTATATTAGATTTGTCTGAAATTCTTTAGGTGTTTTTGGTTTTAAATGTGTAAATAATTTATTAGTACTATTGTTTGGTTTTTCGGCGATATTTATGTTATATGGTAAGTCCTTAAACCATATAACATAAATATCGCCGAAAAACCAAACAATAGTACTAATAAATTATTAATGTAATTAATGTAATAAAAAAGGAATATTAAAGAAATGATTCATATTAAAAAAACCAATAACACCATCAATTTCAGGTCAGATACCGAAAATTTATACTCGATTTGAAATTGGTTGATAGTAATAAATCATTTTTAGCAGCCGATTCCATAGGCGCACCTACCTGACGTGCCGGTTTGAACCCTATTTACTTATCCGAATAATTTAGTAATCATTATTGTCATAACAGGTAAAAATAATTATGCCGAGAATTCCGGGAACAATTAATACACAATGTTACTTTTCAGGTAGTTACGAAAAATTAGGTACCTCTACTTATTGGTATAAAACTGTGAGTCATTTTAAGAGCGAACAAACCTAATGCGAGTATTCTAGGACACACATTTGGGTAATTTTTGAAAATGGAGAGTCTTTCAGGATTTATTCCAGTTAAGCGAGCTGCGAAATCAGCGCTAAGCATTAGTGAAAAGATTATTGTGCTTAATGTATTTAATGCACTTAGATATCAAAAAAGTGCAATAAGTATCGATTCTGCAGTGGAACTTTGTTCAAAGATGACAGGTATTGGAAAAGCAACCATCTACAGGCTGATGCGGGAAGAAAAGACAGGAACCGTGACGCCACCAAAACCATCTCCAGGAAGGCGAACAATACCGATCGATGAGGACGAAAAGGCCATCATAAGACGAAAGGTGCATTCATTCTATTTCAATAAGGAGATCCCTACTTTGGATAGAGTTTTAGGGGCAGTAAAAGAAGACTTTCCTGCAATCAAGAGAGATAAACTATGGAAAGTTCTAAGAGAAATGAATTTTAGATGGGAAAAACATAGTCGGAAGTCTCATTTGCTCGAAAAAGATGAAATAGTATGTTGGAGACGTAATTATTTGAGAAAAATAAGAAAATTTCGCAATGAAAACAAAACAATTTTCTATTTGGACGAAACATGGCTGAACGAAGGCTACACAGTTGGAAAAATATGGACAGACAAAAATGTGACTTCTCACCGGCAAGCATTTTTAGACGGTCTATCAACAGGAATAAATCCGCCCTCTGGAAAAGGAAAACGATTAATTATAACTCACATCGGTAGCTCCAATGGATTTTTAGAAGGTGGACTATTATCATTCCAATCAGTTCGTACAGGCGATTACCACGAGGATATGAATGCTGATGTTTTTGAGGAGTATTTCGAACAAATGATAGAGCTGATTCCACCTGGCTCCGTCATTGTGTTAGATAACGCTCCGTATCACTCCAGAAGATTGGAGAAGATGCCTACAACTGCTTGGCGAAAAGCAAAAATTATCGAGTGGCTTGTGGAGAAACAAATACAATTTGAGGACAATATGGTTAAAAAGGAGTTGCTATCAATTGTAAACACCCATAAACATCGGTTTCAAAAATATGTTGTTGACGAAATGGCCAAAAAACAAAATATAATAGTGCTTCGGCTCCCCCCCTACCATTGCGAATTAAATCCGATCGAACTGGTATGGGCTCATGTGAAAGGTTATGTGGCTAGAAAAAATACCACTTATAAAATGAGTGATGTTCAAAAACTCTTTGAAGAAGCGCTTCAAGAAGTCAACGCGGGGAAGTGGCAAAGATGTATAGAGCATGTACTAAAGGAGGAGGAAAAAATGTGGCAATTGGATAGTTTACTGGAGAAAACGGTCGAACCACTTATTATCAATTTAGGGGAAGAAGACAGTCCCTCAGATATTTCATTTTCTGATGATGATTAATTTAAAGCGAAGAACTGTAATGACTTACTATAAATTTTATAGAATTTCAAATAGAAACATTTTTCCAAATTTACTTGTTTATTAGTTGCTTTATTGTTATTAGTATTATATTTATTCAAATACAAGGGTAACAAATTATGCCACACATCCGAATGTTCACTAAATTATATAATTATTGTGTTTAATATAAACTTAAACCCACCCGAAAGCACGTGCATGAGTGCAAAACATCACAGGTAGAATACTACCGCTTATTGTTCGAGCCTCGGGTTAAGCTTTGTATTCGACGCCCTTATCAGATCTATAGGAATGGAAAGTTTAATAAAGGCAAAAGGGTCTAGACTTTCAATGTATATACTATTTAAAACTTGGCAATTTAGGTGGACCACTCTGTGTACGTGTTTGACGGATTTTAATGATTTATTACTATCAACCAATTTCAAATCGAGTATAAGTTCAGTTTATGGAGGCCTAATTATGTCATAAAAATTAAAATTTTTGCATTATTCACAAAACATTTTGTACCTACAGTGGACTTTCCATCCATTATACCTTCTAAAAGGTACGATGCAAATTTGGTTGTTAAGGCAAGTTAGTAAATAATAGTTTAACTCTGTGTCTCGTAGAGAGTACATGGTTGTTAAAATGTAGTAGTATCAGTGCTAAGTTTGTTCATCATAGTTAAAAGGTATGTTTATTTGTGTTATTATTAGTAAACCTGATAAAATAAGTTCTTTTTAAAAATTTGTAGTTAACTTTCTGATGATGGTTTAGTCAGTCAATAAACCGAAACGTCAAAGATGACTATTGTTTTAATGTAAACATTTTGACCGCAACCCCATGGAAAAATAAAACCATATATTACACAGAAATATTAAGAGAACTGAGGAAATAGTCAATGCACAGTATTTTACACGAGTAAAACGGATATTTATGCACAGGCATTGAAAAACACTAACCAATTCGTCGAATGGTGGGGCCACTAATCGACTTTCCCACTAGAGTTATTCAAATATGATTTTTGGGTCTGCTTGTTGTTTTTGTTACATTTCTTCTTTATTTCTCTATATACTTTAGATTTTGTAACAAAAATTACAAAATAGGACTAATTCTGAGGTTTTAAAAATGGTATAAATAAACAAACAGAGGTAAACAACCCCCGATATGCTAGTTACAAAAGTGGCTGCTAGAGGCGCGGCGATTTATCCGAGCCGACAAATCCCGACATACGTTCTTAACATATCCTATATAGATGACAAAGTAAGAAGTAATATACAATGTCTAAATTGTGTTCTCGGACCGTTCCAAGCGTCAACTCGAACTCCTCCGCCATCAGCTGATTCCCCGTTATAGTAGTTTAGCAAATCGGCTGATGAGGACGCCACGTTCTTAATTTGTGTCCCCCAACGCATTTCATTGGAAAAAATGAGAAAAAAAGTTATAATATCCAAGAATTACAATGAATGGTTACACAAAAATAATAATATAACCTAGAAAACTGTTATGGTACACTATTTCATAACCTTGGGCGGATATTATGCCTTAACATCAACGAAACACTGAGCATAATTTACCGAACGACGGGGGCAAAAATCTGCTGTGTACACAAGGTATTTCAAAATGATTTTTGAGTTTTACTATTGTTTCTGTTGTACTTCGTAGTCATACTTATATATACTTGAGCACTCCGAAAAAAACTTTTTAAATAATACTAAATTCGACGTTTCAAAAATGCTACAAAAGTTATATAAAACGTAAACATTCCCCGTTATACTAGTACCAAAACGGCCGCTAGTTGGCCAGAACGGTGTTGCCGTCTCCCTAATTGGAGTCGCCAATAGCTTTGAACATTTTTAAACATTTAAATCTAAATATTTTCAAAAACTGCTTAAAGAAACGTAAACAAACTATATATTTTTGAAATCAGAAAAAATATATCTTTCTAAATGGTTGAAAATATACAGGGTGTTCTATTTAAAAAATTTAAGTTGATGGCGATTTTTTGACATTCTGATTATCATTTGTTTATTTTTTTAGAAAATTCTGATGATTTAGATAAAACCCAAAAATGTTTGTATTAAACATTTTTCCATATCTCTAAAAATAAGGACTGTGGACCCCGTTCAAAATACAAGAGAAAACCCTGTACAGTTTAAAATGTATACCGGCGCAATGCCTAATACTATAAGTTATAATATAACACATGTTTAAGTCTAGGCTGCGATAAAACTCGTATTGTCTAGTAACCAATTATTCTAACGATATTATTCCTGCGTTCGGCGAATATCAACTAAATTGTAAAGTTAAAAAACGCGATTGTTTTTTGGACTTTGTAGTTCTTGGTACTGATTCTCCTGCTCTTATTGGTTTAAATAACCGTATTAGCATTAGCCTTAATCTTATAAGGAAAATCAATTCAATTAGTGATAATTCTTTGATTAACAAATATTCTCATATTTTTAAAGGTATAGGCTGTATTAAAGGTCGGTATCTAATTAAATTAAAGGAGAATGCATGGACATGCTGCAAGAAAAATTCATTTTCTCTTAATAGAAATATTTAAAAATACTTTAAGGAATTTAGAAAATGATAAAATTGTTTGTAAGCTTAATTACCAAACAGAATGGGTTAATCCTAACTAACTAACTAGTTGACTAGTTGTAAAAAATGATTAATTTTTGAGAATATGTTTAGACTCTAATGATCTGAATAAAAATATTCGCAGGAAACATTTTCCTCTACCCACTTTTGGTGAAATCAGTGCCAAACTTGGTGGTACAAAATTTTTTTCAACGCTTGATGCGATGTCAGGATTTTGGCAGGTTGCCTTAGATAAATATAGTTCCGATCTCTGTACTTTCGCTTCGCCTATTGGCCGCTATAAGTTTTTAAGACTTCCGTTCGGCTTAAGTTGTGCCCCAGGTTTCCATAAAAAATTTAAATAAATATTTGATTTGCCCGGGGAAGAGATTTATCTAGATGAGATTTTAATTTGGGGCAAAACTAAGGCTGAACATGATGAGCGCTGAAAAAATGTCTTTAGAATTGCGATGCAAAATAACATAAAGTTTAATAAAAATAAGTGTAAAATAGGTCTTAATAATATTATTTGCATGGGTCATATAATATCAGAGTCTGGTTTTCAAGCTGATGATTCCAAAGTAAAAGCTATAAAACATGCCGTTCCCAATAATAAAGAGGATTTACAGTTTTTGGGAATAGTGACGTACATATGTACATATTATTTGTCGGAAAATTCATTAATCACCTTTCTACAATAACTGCACCTCTACGCGAATTATTTAAAAAATCCTGCTTGGGTATGGGAAAAACAGCAGGAAGCTTCTATTAATATTCTAAAACAAAAACTGATAAACCAGCCCATTACCAATAACAATTTCCGCATTCTTCAAAAAGTGACGTGAGTGCAGTACTTATGGAAAATGTATGCATCAAAGTCAGTGAGTATTTTCAATTAAATCGGGTTCAAATAAAAAAAGATTTGTTTAGTTCAGTGTTTGCATACGAAAGGTTCCATCAGTGTATTTTTGGTAAGAAAATTATTCTGCAGACCGATCAAAAAGCTTTAACACGGCTGTTAAAGAAACCTCTACATAAGTTCCCTCCGCGTTTACAACGAATGTTCATACTTTTTCAAAAGCCTATCTTTCTCACGATCCTAATAGTAAAGACTGCATAGAAGAGGAGATCGAAACGCAGATTTGTCTATTACGCTATAACTTAAATTCCACTGACGGAAAAATTTCAGAAATTACGGTTTTAGGCTCATAATAAAGAATAAGTGATAGTAATTTTGTTAGTTAGGCCCTAGGCTGTTGCAAATTTTCGGGCCCCCCCTTAGGATGGCCAGAAAATTTTCGAGTGAAAGTGGGTATAGAGGTAATAGTCAGGGCAGTCCCTAACCGGGGGTGCCTTGCACACCAGTGGCAAAGTAGCATAGGCAGCATGAGATGCGCCGCAAATATATTAAAAACGAATAAAAAACCGTTTTCCGTTGTTCAGTAGCTGTTCTGCTATTATATATATTTTTTATTATAGACCGCGAAGCGGTCTATATACCGAGCCGTTGGTCAGAAAAATGTGTGTGTGTGTGTGTGTGTGTGTGTGTGTGTGAAAGTTGTCCGTTTTGACATTTTCACCTTTTCAATTTTTTTTCTCGAAAACGGTTAGAGGGGGGGCAACCAAATTTTCTGGGTTAATAGAGGGATAGTGTGGCTAGCTTCGGTAAAAAATTCAGTTATACAGGGTGTTCCGTTTTGGAGATATAAAACGTCAAAGTCGAAATTTCAGTGATTTCCGTTGAAATCGGGTACAGGTCGCAAAAGTGAATTAAATCGATTTAAATTTTCAGAGGTTGTAGAGGACCGGGAGCTTCAGAACCCTATTGAAACTGGCGGTATTCGGAAAATGGGAAGTAATTTTTTTGAATTTTTTTAGGTCGAAAAAAGCAGTTTGCAGACCCCTCTGTGGCACCAAATAACTCGGTCACCGGAACCTCGGACAGAAAAACGTATTTGAACTTAAAACTAAAGAATCTCAAATACTGTCTTTTTGCAATACATTTACCTATACCTAAAACGACTGGAAATTGGAAAAATTTGGGAAAAACTGGAAATTACGTTTTTCATGCAAATTTTTGACGGTTGTCAATTACTTTGGGGGTCAAAATGGATTCAAATCGAAATCCCATGTACCTTATCGGAAAGACCTCGCCGAACTACGTTATAAACGTATTTTTTTGTTCCTTCATTCTTAATAGGAAAGGAGCAATCGATAATTAAATTTAGATTTTTTACGATTTTTTTTCATGATATCTCTACATTCGAATCACTCTGTATTTTTTCCTATCTAATTTCTTCCAACTTTTTCAACGCTATTCAGTGGGGATATAATCAGGCTTTAAAATGAATCCCGAATGGGTGATCCAGGGCCTGATTTAGGGGGTAAAAACTCATTTTTTCTGTTTTTTTCCATCAAAATTCATCTTTAAATGGCATTATTATGTATTATTTCTCTTATTTAACAGCTCTTTTTTGGTTTATTTTCTTCCTACATCATCTGAGAACACTCCACACTAATTAAAATTCCATATTTTTTCGTTAAAGTTATAAATAAATACCTTTCTTTGCATCGGTGCAGGAAAAATTTTAAAAAGTGCATATATTAAAAGCCGTGCCTTGACAAAACAAATGAAACTGACCCTCTTTACATCGAAATGAAAATATGACCTGTCAAAATGTCATGAAAATAACAGTTTTTGTAGCGATATTGGAAGCTTCCTGGACCGATTTCGGCTTGAAATATACATGCCAAAGGTAAAACGGACTTTATATTTTTAGTTACAATACATTTCATTGGACGATTTAAGCATTAAATACGAATTTTTTTAATTTTTCTCAGACCATGCAAATGCATGTCAAAATCAGTTTCACACGGAGAAATGTATTAAAATATGAAGGGTCGAAATGTCGCAAAAATGTCAGTTTTCCTTGCGAGATTTTAGGGTTTCTGAAACGTTTTCGACTTGAAAAATACTGGGCAATGCCTCTATAGACCTTCCCGTGTGGATTTCGGAACATATAATTTGAAGAATTAGTCATTAAATACCAATTTTAACAATTTTTCGATGACGCGGCGAAGCATCATAGAAAGGCTATTCCATGAGGTAGTATACGGGGTAAATCACAATGACGGGTCTGATTTAAATTTTGCTTAGATTTGTTATTAATTGAGAACGGATTATTCGATTGAAAAGAGTGATGTGGCAATCGAAAGGGGAGGAAGTAAGCTATTTTATTTGAAAATAATTTCGACATTTCGTTGGCATGACGACGAAAAATTTGCTATTTCCGATATTTATTGAGTTAGAGAGCTGAAATTTGATATATGGGAAGAATTCGGTCAATCATTCAAAATTATATGTGTAAATTTTGATTCGCATGGTTTCTATAGCAACGATTAAGGATAAAGTTGACAATTTCTAACTCACGTACGGCTGATCTGATTGAAACGAGTGAGGTGGCAATCGAAAGGGAACGAAGTAAGCTACTTTTTTATGTGAAAATAATTTTGACCTTTCGTTGCCATGACGACGAACAGTTTGCTATTTCCATTATTTATTGAGTTTTAGAGTTGAAATTTGATATCTGGGTAGAATTCGGTCAATCATTCAAAAATATTTTTATAAATTTTGATTCCGATGATTACCATAGCAACGATTGAGCATAAAGTTGATCATTTTTAACTCGCGAACGGCTTATCTGATTGAAACGAGTAAAGTGACGATCGAAATGTTAGAAAGTACACTACTTTTTTATGTGAAAATAATTTTGACATTTCGTTGCCGGGACGATGAACAATTTGCTATTTTCGTTATTTATTGAGTTGGAAAGTTGAAAACTGATATCTCGGAAGAATTCGGTCACTCATTCAAAAATATATCTGGAAAAATCGATTCCCATGGTTGGCATAGCAACGATTAAGGATAAAGTTGACAATTTATAACTCGCGGACGCCTTCTGCGATTGGAACGAGTGAGGTGGCTATCGAAAGGGATGGAAGTAAACTACTTTTTTATTTGAAAATAATTTCGATTTTTGGTAGTCATGACGACGATCAATTTGATTTCTCCGTTATTTATTGAGTTGCAGAGTAGAAATTTCGCATCTAAGTAGAATTCGGTCAATCATTGAAAAATATTTTTGCAATTTTCAATTTTAATGATTGCCATAGCAACGATTAGGGGTAAAGTTAACAACTTACAACTCGCGAACGGCTTCTTAGATTGAAAGAAGCGACGTTCATAATATGTATGCACAATTTTTTTCCATAGAGACATCAGTTTTGATTCGGGCACGCCACCAATTTTCATCCAGCTCGACCATTTCAGGAAGATGATGTTATCTAATGTATGGTTCAAAGGCAATCGAAAGATGACAAGTTTAATTTAGTAGGGTTTCAGCGAAATCGTACATATTGTATTTATATGTAATATGTGTTTGTATGTATATAGCGATACGGTTACGAAGGGCGGTCTATTCTGCATCATCAGTCCGTAGGAGTGTGATATCTTCCTTAATACATGGCCTAGAAACACGAAATTTTCAGGGCATGACAATGATGATATTACCGACCTTATAGAGCCCCCTCGGGGGGCGATTAGGCGGTCTACCCGTACTAGTTAGAGACCGCCTTTCAGGCCGGTCTCTATACCGAGCCGTTGGTCAGAAAATGTGTGTGTGTGTGTGTGTGTATGGCCGTTTGTTGTCGTCCGTTTCGACATTTTCACCTTTTCAATTTTTTTTCTCGAAAACGGTTAGAGGGGGGGGCAACCAAATTTTCTGGGTTAATAGAGGGATAGTGCGACTAGCTTCGGTAAAAAACTCAGTTATACAGGGTGTTCCATTTCGGAGTTATTAAACGTCAAAGTCAAAATTTCAGCGATTTCCGTTGAAATCGGGTACAGGTCGCAAAACTGAATTAAATCGATTTAAATTTTCGGAGGTTGTGGAGGACCGGGAGCTTCAGAACCATATTGAAACTGGCGGTATTCGGAAAATGGGAAGTAATTCTTTAGAATTTTTTTATGTCGAAAAATGCCGTTTACAGACCCCACTTTGGCACTGAATAACTCGAAAACGAAACGTCGTACAGAAAAACGTATTTGAACATAAAACTAAAGAATCTCAAATACTTTCTTTTTACAATACATTTACCTATACCTAAAACGACTGGAAATTGTAAAAATTTGGGAAAAACTGGAAATTACGCCTTTTCAGGCAAATTTTTGACAGTTGTTAATTTTTTTCGGGTCAAAATGGATCCAAATCGAAATCCCATGTACCTTATCGGAAAGAGCTCGCCGAACTACGTTGTAGACGTATTTTTTGGTTCCTTTAAATGGCATTATTATATATTATTTATCTTTTTTAACAGCTCTTTTTGGGTTATTTTCTTCCCTTATCATCTGAGAACAATCTACACGAAGTAAAATTGCATAGTTTTTCGTTAAAGTTATAAATAAAGAGCTTTGTTTGTATCGGCGAAGGAAAAATTTTAAAAAGTACATATTTTAAATGGTTTGCCTTGGAGAAACAAATGAAACGGACTCTCTTTACATTGAAATTAAAATATGACCTGTCAAAATGTCGTAAAAATGCCAGTTTTTCTTGGGAGATTGGAAGCAGTCTGGACCAACTTCGGCTTGAAATTTACCGGGCAAGGGAATTAGGGACCTTATACTTTCGGTAGAAAGACATTTCATTTGATAAATTTGGCTTTAAATACAAATTTTTTCGATTTTCCGATGACGCTACAAGACATCATTGAATATTCTAATATTGCGCTCAGTGGCATCGAAAAATTTGTTATATTAAAAAATATGCATTTTATTTCCTAAGCATGAGCGTGTATACCTTTGGGCCAATAAATTAATTATTATTAAATAATTTTAATTTAATTTTAGGGAAATGAATTGATTCGGATCGTTTTAAAGTAAACAGAACGATTCGAAAATATATTTTATACCCTTGGGCAAGTCGGTGATTGTATACATGTCTACAGGGTGTCCGAAAAGTCTTTGTAAGCGCAAATATCTTAGTTATTGGCACTAAGAAAAATTTAAATGAGTCTTATTTCAAGGAAATCGTAAATTTTTTATTCCTTTGTGTGATTGTTTATATGTTGGTATGTATACAGAATGTCCAAAAAGTCTTTGTATGCGGAAATATCTCTGCCCTTAGTACGAAGATAAACCTATTGAGCAGGTTTTCAAGAAAATCGAAAATATTTAAATTACTATGTGTCGTGTTTGTTCTGTTTGTATGGATGTATAGTACAGGGTGTCCGAAAAGTCTTTGTATGGACAAATACCTTTGCTATTTGTACAAATATAAACTTAAGGTCGAACTCGCAAAATATCGCGCCCGCTTGATGCGAGGTTCCAATCTTACCGATTTGGAGCTCTCTACACGGATGCTTGTATTCCCCTTACGCCGCTACCCGACAGTAGCGATGATAAAATGTTGCCTCGAGAACGCTGATGTCTCGTGTTTCAAGGACACCAGCGAGAGTTTTCGCATTACCTATTTAATAAATATACTTCAGATTTTGTAATTTCAGTTAAATTTACCAAATGAATGTTACTCTTTAGCCATGTTAAATTGGCTGATGCGCGGAAAAAATAGTATAAGTCAATGTTTTTAAGAAATGAGTTAAGTGCACCACATATTATATTAAACTATGACTAGTTCCTTTGGGCAAAGTAGTATAAATCCATTTCAATGCTAAAAGCTATAAAAAAAGTTAAATTAGTATAAGTCTAAAAACCTTCTTTAATCGAGCGGGAAAAAAAGAACAAGTCTACTTGTACTATCATACCCAATGTTAAAACGTGTATGATAGTATAAGTCGCACTTGCGTTATTTTAAGCGCGGCTAGACTTGTCATTTGAAGACAAAGTTGTCGAAGAAGACTAATAATTTAATATTACTGAGTTCACTTTCAATAGTTTTGTGTTTTTTTTGTAATAAAATATTGTGTTTACTCTTTCAGCTGTGCAAAATAGTATAAGTTAATAAAAATTATGTGTCAAATAGTATGCCACGAAATATTTTTTTATCACAATAAAAATAAACAAAAACTACTATATATCTTTTTTCTAATAAAATATTATTAATAAAATATATTGTGTTTGCTCTTTCAGCTGTGCAAAATAGTATAAGTCAATTAAATTATGTGTCAAACAGTCACGAAATCTTTTTTTTTATCACAATAAAATAAACAAGAACTGCTATATTTTATTTTTCAATGATAAAAGGTATTTTTATTATTATTTATTGGTAACACAATATCCGAGGTATATCTTTTCACTGATTTCGCAAACGGTAACAAAGTTTAATCGCGCATAACTCAAAACTAGAATTTTAGACTTACAGGGTGGTGCAACCAAGATGGGGTGAACGATTGTGAGTAAACGGTGAGGAATTTCGAAAAAAATTTTTTTGGATATTATCGATAGTCAGACACGCTATGTTTTAAAATTATAGCCATAATACAGGGTGGTCCGAAAAACTCGTGGCGAACCAAACTTGTATTTTTTTAAATGGGACACCCGGTATATAATTATTCCAGTTGATTCTCCTGTTCGTTACAATCATTTTGATATAGGGTTTATTGGGTCTAAAACTTATAGTAAGGGAATGGGACGCGATTAAAGTTGAAAAAATGCTCACAGTTCGGCCATTTTTTAAAAAAATTTGAAACAGGTATGGAAAAACCAAATATTCCATAAAACGTTACATATCCCTGAATACATTAATCACTTGCAATTTGTTTAAAGTTATTCACTGTTATACAGGGTGGTCAAGTTTTGCAAATGCGCCCTGGACTCATTTTTTTTAAATGGAACACCCTGTATATTTTATTTTCATGTTAAAGATAACATTACTAGCTTTCAAAAAATACCATACATGATGCCTTTCTGACCAACAGTTTTTTAGTAAACTAGCCGTGAAAGCAAAGTTTCTTCATTCTAATACGATTATACTGAATTTACGTTGTTTATTATTGAAATGAAACAAAAGATTGACGAACTTGTTAAAGCTACTGCCGCATAATCCATTATTTACAAGTTAAGTGTAGGTGGCCCAATAATTATGAGGTAAGAAAACTGAGACCCGAAAGTTTTACATGTTTATTAGAGATATTTCAAAAAACAGAAAATATCGTTTTTAGGAAATGTAAAGTAATTAATAAACCAGTTATAAACAAAGATAATCAGTTATCAGTATTATTAATAGTGTAAGAAAATTAATTAAGCAAAAACAGAACATCTTTTAAAATTATTTAGGTATGTACTTACTTGTAAACCTAATTTAATATAAACAAGTAAGTACATACCTCAATAATTTTAAAAGATGTTCTGTTTTTGCTTAATTAATTTTCTTACACTATTAATAATACTGATAACTAATTGTCTTTGTTTATAAATGGTTTATTAATTACTTTACATTTCCTAAAAACAATATTTTCTGTTTTTTGAAATATCTCTAATAAACATGTAAAACTTTCGGGTCTCAGTTTTCTTACCTCATAATTATTGGGCCACCTACACTTAACTTGTAAATAATGGATTAAGCGGCAGTAGCTTTGACAAGTTCGTCAATCTTTTGTTTCGTTTCAATAATAAACAACGTAAATTCAGTATAATCGCATTAGAATGAAGAAACTTTGCTTTCACGGCTAGTTTACTAAAAAACTGTTGGTCAGAAAGGCATCATGTAAGGTATTTTTTGAAAGCTAGTAATATTATCTTTAACATGAAAATAAAATATACAGGGTGTTCCATTTAAAAAAAATGAGTCCAGGGCGCATTTGCAAAACTTGACCACCCTGTATAACAGTGAATAATTTTAAACAAATTGCAAGTGATTAATGTATTCAAGGATACGTAACGTTTTATGGAATATTTGGTTTTTCCATACCTGTTTCAAATTTTTTAAAAAAATGGCCGAACTGTGAGCATTTTTTCAACTTTAATCGCGTCCCGTTCCCTTACTATAAGTTTTAGACCCAATAAACCCTATATCAAAATGATCGTAACGAACAGGAGAATCAATTGGAATAATTATATACCGGGTGTCCCATTTAAAAAAATACAAGTTTGGTTCGCCACGAGTTTTTCGGACCACCCTGTACTATGGCTATAATTTTAAAACATAGCGTGTCTGACTATCGATAATATCCAAAAAAAAATTTTTCGAAATTCCTCACCATTTACTCACAATCGTCCACCCCATCTTGGTTGCACCACCCTGTATACTACTTTTCTCGCGCATCAGCCAATTAGTCTGGCTAATTCGGCGGCAGTAGTGATACTAATGATGAAATGGATTCCAAGGGTTCTAAAGAATCGTCTTGGTCATTTCCTCTACTGGCAAAAGCTGTTCCACTTGTATTGTTTGTAATGTTATTATTAAGGAACGGATAAATCATACGACCTCGTCGCTTTTTTAGATTCCTAAAAGTTGAAGGTAAAGTAGTCACTTCTATTCCTTACTGCTCTTCGGCTTTTTTTCCTGACCTTAGGCATTATTATTATTAAAACGAATCACAAAATTTGCCCGAACTAGTTTTTATTCACTGATAGTAAAGTACAGGGTGTCCGGATTTCATTGCATTTGCGGGTTATCTCAGTTATTAGTAGAGATAGAAGGTTGCAGTTTGCACGTCATGGCGCTACTTTTTTGTGAAACGAAAAATACCATAAACAGAATTTTCATAGCTTTCTTTGTTTTCGAGCTACAGGGTGATTTTGAAAATTTTCACTTTTTAAGCACCCCTTGTATCGCGGGTATGCCGCATCATATCAAAATAGCGAAAACAGACTTGTAGTTTTTTTCTAAATATTTTAATTTTCGAGCAGTGAAGTAAAGTTGTGGTTTTTAAAATGGGACACCCTGTATATTTATACATCGTTACATTCCGCTTATCGAGGGCTTTTTGAAAATATATAACACATGATATTTATTTTTTCATTCAAGCCGTTAAATCACAATTTTTAATAAAAATGTTAATTTTTATATAGTAGGCTTTGGCTTACAAAACAATTGACATACATTTTAGAAATCTTGTATGTTAAGTTGTTGATATCATCCATTTTAACAATTTGATATTATGTTACCGCCAGATTTTTTATTGTTGAAATTTAATTTTTGCAATATCGTTTATTAATTTACCTATAGTTTGTTATTTTTGTTGACACTCATTATATTAACATGACTGCAAGCGAGACGTTTAAGAATTTTGAAAAATATGATATGTTAACCTGTTTTATTCAGTGCAACGAAAATAGCGATGAGACGTCACAACTGTAATTTAAGAGGTAAATTAATATTTTATGAGGTATCCTTAGCATCTCTTTCACTTTCAATATTTTTAGATATCCAGAAAGGCGGCATCCCAACAAAGTCAACAATAACAGAGTTAATGCTAATCTTGTCAATTTTGGATCATTTTTGAAACCTCGTCCAAAAGCTTATGATAAACCACAGAGAGAAACTGATTAGATTAATGTTTTGGCAACAGTGGAGACAAACGCTACAAGTTCATGTAGAATAGTTGAAGACGGAGTAGGAGTGCCAAAATCTAGAGTTTAGGAAATACTAAAAAAACATCATTTCAAGCTGCATAAGTCTCAGCTGGTACATAATTTGAATCCCGGAGATTCTCAGACGCCTAGATTTTTGTCACTGGTATTTACAAAAGATTAAAATAAACCGACATTTTTACCGTAAAATTATATGGTCGGATGAAGCCGATTTTAGCAGCGTAGGAATTTGAAATCGACAAAACAGTAGATACTGGTCGCAGGAAAACAAACACGTTATATTTCCAAGGGAGCGACAGGGCAGATTTGGCTTCAGTGCTTCAAATTGTGGTCTAATATAATAAAATTTCATATTTATGAAGGAATCCTAACTACAAACAGATATCTACATTTCCTGGAAAATATGTTAACAGAAATTCGCGAAGATGTTCCTTTGGTCCAGTTAAATAATATATTTTTTCGACGGACCTCCTGCCCATAATTCTCACGTTATAAGAACTTATCTGGAAAATCACTTTCCTGGTCACTGGAGTCGCACAATAAGATGGCCTCCCAGGTCAGCTGATTTGTCAGTTCTCGACTTTTTTTTGTGGGGTTATTTGGAAAATAAAATATTTCATACCCGGCATCAAACGATAGAAAAATTGCGTAATGCTACTGAAATGGAATTCAGAAATTTGCAAGCACGGCCAGTTATCGTTTTAATTGCTTTAGGAAGAATAAAAAAATGTGACAATATTGTGTTCAGAATAACGGAAATCAATTCGAACAATCTCTGTAATGTGTAGGTATAAGTTTTACTTCACGACCTACTATAAAATATTGACATTTTTATTAAAAATTGTGATTCATCGGCTTCAATGAAAAAATAAATATCATGTGTTATATATTTTTGAAAAGCCCTCGATAAGCGGAATGTAATGACGTATAGATATACAGGGTAATAGGGTATCCCCTTTAAAAAACTACAACTTTACACCATTACTCGAAAATTATAATATTTAGAAAAAAATTAACTACGTCATCGTATTATACGTAGCAATCTGCATAAAAAGCAGTTTTTACTATTTTGATATGATGCGGCATAGCGGAGATACAAGGGGTGCTCAAAAAGGGAAAATTTTCAAAATCACCCTGTAGCTAGAAAGCTATGAAAATTCTATTCGTGGCATTTTTCGATTCACAAAAAAGTAGCGCCATGACGTGCAAACCGCAACCTTCTATCTCTACTAATAACTGAGATAACCCGCAAATACAACGAAATCCCAACATCCTGTGCATTAGAAAGTAAATACCACGAAAACGAAATGATAACTAACTATAATATGAATAATTAATTAGAACACAATAGTTCACAATAATCAATTAATCACATCACATAAACCGCTCTGCAAAAACTGCACAACAAAACCCGGTTCGCATGCACTTGGCACGCAGGCACGCGTCATGGTCTAACACGACGACGCGACGGCTCAGCCGCTGTCTGGCATTTCGCGAGAGACCCCTTGCTCCGCGTCCGCAAATCCGAGAGAAATGGAGATATGTTTTGGATGGGATCTTGAAAACCACATATCTATGTTATTTTTCAATCTAATGCAAAAATTTCATAAACTAATTATTTATAATTTTTCATTCCACGTCGATTGATCGTTTTAGAAAATCGATATTTTGATTTTATAATTTAAAAAAAATCAATTTTGCCAAAAAGAAAATACAAACGTGCAAAAAATCAAAAAAGTAAAACGATCAAGTTATCGGCATACCGATTTCCTACATTTCAAAAAAAAAAATATATATATATATATCGGACTAAAAATAACGAAGAAGTATTGGTTTGTTTGAAACGGTAATTTTAGAAGAGCGGTAGTTTGCCCTTAATTGTCGGATTTAAAGCAAATCGTATATATTTACATTTCTATGTGTACGGAGGTATATGTCTGTATACAGGCTGTCCAAAAAGTCTTGGTTGGAATACTCCTAGTAGTACCAGGATAAATGTAATTAAACCGGATTTCATGCAAATCGATTATATTTGTTTTTATATGTGTTGTATATACGTATACAGGGTGTTCGAAAAATCTTGGTATGGGCAAATACTTCTACTAGTACTACCGAGATAAACCTAATTAATTCGGATTTTAGGTAAATCGACTATATTCCTATTTAAACGTGTGGGTGTTAGTTTGAATGTATACAGGGTGTCCAAAAAGTCTTGGTATGGGCAAATACTTGCACTAGTACCAAGATGAACTTAACTAATTCAGATTTTAAGTACATCGACTATATTCCTTTTTAAACGTGTTAAGTGTTAGTGTGAATGTATACAGGGTATCCAAAAAGTCTTGGTATGGGCAAATACTCCTATTATTACTTAGATAAACTTTATTTGGTCGGATTTCACGCAAATCGAATACATTTGTATTAATATGTGTTTATGTTTGTATGTATGTATACAGGGTGCCCGAAAAGTTTTTTGTTGGCCAAAATAGTTTCTACGTGTGGTGTTGGTATGTGTGTAGCGACACGGTTACGAAGGGCGGTCTATTCTGCATCATCAGTCCGGAGGAGTGTGATATCTTCCTTAATACATGCTCTAGCAACACGAAATTTTCAGGGCGTGACAATGATGATATTACCGACCTTATAGAGCCCCCTCGGGGGGCGATTAGGCGGTCTATGCAATCTAGTTAGAGACCGCCTTTCAGGCTCGGTCTCTATACCCCCTGCTTGGTCAGAAAAATGTGCATATGTATGTATGTTGTCGTCCGTTTCGACATTTTCACCTTTTAAATTTTTTTTCTCCGAGACTGTTGCAAGTGAAACGTTCAAATTTTCTGGGTTAATAGAGGGGTAGTGCGACTACCTTCGGTAAAAAAATCAGTTATACAGGGTGTTCCGTTTCGGAGTTATTAAACGCCAAAATCGAAATTTCCGCGATTTCCGTTGAAATCGGGTACAGGTCGCAAAACTTAATTAAATCGATTTAAATTTTCGGAGGTTGTGGAGGACCGGGAGCTTCAGAACCCTATTGAAACTGGCGGTATTCGAAAAATGGGAAGTAATTCTTTTGAATTTTTTTATGTCGAAAAATGCCATTTGTAGACCCCTCTTTGGGGCTTAATAAGTCGAAGCCGGAACATCGGACAGAAAAACGTATTTGAACATAAAACTAAAGAATCTCAAATACTTTCTTTTTGCAATACATTTACCTATACCTAAAACGACTGGAAATTGGAAAAATTTGGGAAAAACTGGAAATTACGCCTTTTCATGCAAATTTTTGACAGTTGTTAATTTTTTTCGGATCAAAATGGATCCAAATCGAAATCCCATGTACCTTATCGGAAAGAGCTCACCGAACTACGTTATAAACGTATTTTTTGGTTCCTTTATTCTTAATAGGAAAGGAGCAATCGATAATTAAATTTTGGTTTTTAATCATTTTTTTTTCATGACATCTCTACATTTAAATCACTCTGTATCTTTTCCTATCTAATTTCTTCCAACTTTTTCAACGCTATCCCTTGGGGATATAATCAGGCTTTAAAATGATTCCCGAATGGGTGATCCAGGATCGGATTTAGGGAGTAAAAACTCATTTTTTCTGTTTTTTTCCATCAAAATTCATCTTTAAATGGCATTATTATATATTATTTATCTTTTTTAGCAGCTCTTTTTTGGTTTATTTTCTTCCCTTATCATCTGAGAACACTCTACACTAAGTAAAATTGCATAGTTTTTCGTTAAAGTTGTAAATAAACAGCTTTGTTTGTTTCGGTGCAGGAAAAATTTTAAAAAGTACATATTTTAAATGGCTTGCCTTGGAGAAACAAATGAAACGGACTCTCTTTACATTGAAATTAAAATATGACCTGTCAAAATGTCGCAAAAATGCCAGTTTTTCTTGGGAGATTGGAAGCAGTCTGGACCAACTTCGGCTTGAAATTTACCGGGCAAGGGAATTAGGGACCTTATACTTTCGGTAGAGACATTTCATTTGATAAATTTGGCTTTAAATACAAATTTTTTCGATTTTCCGATGACGCTACAAGACATCATTGAAGATTCTAATATTGCGCTCAGTGGCATCGAAAAATTTGTTATAATATTAAAAAATATGCATTTTATTTCCTAAGCATGAGCGTGTATACCTTTGGGCCAATAAATTAATTATTATTAAATAATTTTAATTTAATATTAGGGAAATGAATTGATTCGGATCGTTTTAAAGTAAACAGAACGATTCGAAAATACATTTTATACCCTTGGGCAAGTCGGTGATTGTATTCATGTCTACAGGGTGTCCGAAAAGTCTTTGTATGGACAAATACCTTTGCTATTTGTACAAATATAAACTTAATTGTCGGATTTAAAGCAAATCGTATATATTTGCATTTCTATGTGTACGGAGGTGTATGTCTGTATACAGGCTGTCCAAAAAGTCTTGGTTGGAATACTCCTAGTAGTACCAGGATAAATGTAAATAAACCGGATTTCATGCAAATCGATTATATTTGTTTTTATATGTGCTGTATATACGTATACAGGGTGTCCGAAAAGTCTTGGTATGGGCAAATACTTCTACTAGTACTACCGAGATGAACCTAATTAATTCGGATTTTAAGTAAATCGACTATATTCCTATTTAAACGTGTGGGTGTTAGTTTGAATGTATACAGGGTGTCCAAAAAGTCTTGGTATGGGCAAATACTTGCACTAGTACCAAGATGAACTTAACTAATTCAGATTTTAAGTACATCGACTATATTCCTATTTAAAAGTGTTAGTCTTAGTGTGAATGTATACAGGGTATCCAAAAAGTCTTGGTATGGGCAAAAACTCCTATTATTACTTAGATAAACTTTATTTGGTCGGATTTTACGCAAATCGAATACATTTGTATTAATATGTGTTTATGTTTGTATGTATGTATACAGGGTGTCCGAAGTTTTTTGTTGCCAAAAATAGTTTCTACGTGTGGTGTTTGTATGTGTGTAGCGACACGGTTACGAAGGGCGGTCTATTCTGCATCATCAGTCCGAAGGAGTGTGATATCTTCCTTAATACATGCTCTAGCGACACGAAATTTTCAGGGCGTGACAATGATGATATTGTCACGGGATCTTAACTAAAATACTAAAACCCTGGCTTCATAATTAATTCTGCAGCAATACTTTTATTAAAATAAAATGAATAATTATATTTACAAGAAGTCAAACGAGGCATTACCTATTAATTCCTAATACACCGTCGACGGAGGAAAGTGGTTCTCTTCAGCTGTAACTCGCTTGGCTCGAAAAGTCAAAGCAAAAGTGACGTCTCTCTCTCAGCACATCCATCAGGTCGACCACTTCCCCTGCCAGCGGTCCGATAGTGCGACGCGCGACGACGCACAGTGGTTCCGATAACTAATCTGACTTGACAGAATTATTATACACAAAAACAAAAATAACGACACAGCATCATTGAATATTGCTAGATTATACGTGTTGATCAGGCACGCTTTCAAGCAACGCTCAACTGCACAGAGCCTCGTGCAACTGTTCACGATCTCTCTTACTTTTCTCTCTCTTAACACAAACGTTTAATTTTTCACTCTCTATATTCCTTTAACACCGTTTACTACCTTATACCTCTTTATTACTTGGGGGAAAAATTTAAAATACCTTTTATTTATTTTACTACCTATTTTCACTAGTGGCTTTTATATAACAACAAAAAAAAATATATGCATTGTTCCTACTACTCTTCAAAATTATATGGTTCGTGGTACGGGGCCAATCTATATACATGGACTGTTTCCTGTTTAGCTCTTGCTCCTTCACCTCTCTGGATAATGTAATTTACTGGCGATGCTTTTCTTACAACTACAAATGGTCCGTGATACTTGCATTGCACCTTTCTTTCTAATGAAAACTCTAAGTTTGACTTTGTCTCCTGTTTCATATGTCACTTTTTTGTGGTTACTGTCATATCGGGTTTTGTCCTTTTTCTGTTTCTGAGTAATATTTCTTTTTGCTTCCTGTCTGTGTTTCTCTATATTCGGGTTCGGAATAAGCATAGTGGCTGATTTTAAAAACATGGCGTCTGGTATGAGCTGTGGGTTTCTCCCAAAAACTAAATAAAATGGCGAAAACTGCGTTGTGTCCTGTTTGCTGGAATTGTAGGCAAATGTTACCATTGGTAGGTATTTATCCCAGTCATCCTGTGACGTAGACACATACAGGCGGAGACTGAGCATATCTGCTACTGTTTTGTTGAAACGTTCAGTTAGCCCATTAGTCTGCGGGTGATATGGCGTAGTATATACGTTTTCTGAGCCCATATTTTGCACCATTTTTGTTACCATTTCTGACCTAAAAACTTGACCTCTGTCACTCAATATTTTCTTTAGTACCCCATGTATGCTTATTACTTGGTCCACCAGAAACGCTGCTATTTCTTCTGCTTTTGCACTAGGTATTGCCTTGGTTATTGCATAACGGGTCACATAATCTGTACAAACAACTATATTATTATTTTGACTTTTTGTTTTTGTTAGGGGTCCTAAAATATCTATACCTATCATTTCGAAAGGCTGCAAATCATCAATCTTTATTGGTTGCAGATCACCTGCTGGTTTTTCATTGTTTGGCCCTTTTCTCGTCTGACAATCAGGACATCCCCTAATAAATTTCTTAACGTCAGATGCATTTTATCCCAATAATAGCGTGTGTTTATTCTGTCGTACGTTCTTGCATAACCTAGGTGTCCCGACAATGGCTCACAATGCAGCTGTTGCATCAGTTGTGCTTTCAGTCCTTGAGGGATTACCAACTTGTCCTCCTGGTGTGGGACAGCCGACTTTTTATATAGCACACCATCTTTGACAGTAAAATTTTTTGCACCACGTTGCAAATGTAAATTGCCATAATTCGGATCCTGGACTGCCTGTAGTAAGTCTGACACGACTGTATCTTCTTCTTGGCACTCCGTGATGTCCACTAAGGGTAGCAAAAATGTGGGAATTTCATTGGCATCATTCTCGTCCTTTAGTGTTGCCTGGACACAGGGTTGTCTGGAAAGACAGTCTGCGTCTTGATTGCATTTCCCTGATTTGTGTATTATTTCGTAATCAAATTCTTGTAGTTTGCAGCTCCATCTAGCTAATCTCCCTGTAACATTTTTGAAATTTTTTAGGTAACACAGTGGCTGGTGATCAGAAAAGATTTTTATGTGTTCTCCCCAAATATAGCTTCTCAGATACGTTAAACTCCACCTTCTTTTTCTCCAACTCCATAATTTTTTTCGGCTTTGGTGAGCGTTCTGGACACAGCAAATGGGATGCATTTCCTCGTTCATTTTTTGTAAGAGTACTGCTGCTATCCCTTGGTCTGATGCGTCTACATGTAGCTCTTTTTCGGCGTTGGGAAGGTAGTGTGTTAACACTGGAGGTGATTCTAATTTTGTTTTTAAAATCTGAAAAGATTCTTCTTGGGCTGATGTCCACCAAAATGGTGTATCTTTCTTCAGCAAATCGTATAACGGCCTGGCAATGACACTAAATTTTTCAATAAATTTTCTATAGTAGTTGGCGAGTCCTAGAAAACTTTGAAGTGTTTTTTTATTTCTTGGAGTTGCAAAATGGTGTACTGCTTCAAGTTTTGAAGAATCTGGAAGAATACCTCGCTCACTAATGGTGGGGCCTAGTACTGTTAGTTCTTTATACGCAAACTGGCACTTAGATGGTTTTAACTTTAGCCCAGTTGCTTTTAGCCTTGACAATACTTTTCTGAGGTTCTCGTTATGTTCTTCCAAATTTTTTCCATAGACTAAGATGTCATCTAAGTACGTCACTGCTCCATTCCACTTCATGTCTCCCAAAATTGCGTCTGCCAACTGCTGAAAAGTGCTTGGTGCTGTTGTAAGACCAAAACTTAGGCGGTTAAATTCGAACAAGCCATCGGTAGTGACGAATGCCGTTTTATGACTGTCTTTCTCGTCAATTTCTACTTGCCAGTACCCTGAAAACATGTCCAACGTAGTAAAATATCTAGCTTCTCCCAGGTAGGTCAAAATGTCGTCTATAACTGGCAGAGGATACACATTCTTTGTTGTTTTTGCGTTTAATTTTTTATAGTTTACGCAGAACCTCATATCTCCATCCTTTTTGGGAACTAGGACTACTGGACTGGAATACGGACTTACAGACTTTCTTATCACCTCATTTTCCAACATTTCTTCCACTTGTTTATTAATAATTCTTCGTTCTGTGTGAGACACCCTGTATGGTCTGGAAACCACTGGAACGTCATCGGTCGTCTCAATTCGGTGCTTCACTAAATCCGTTTTTCCTAGGTCGCTGATGCTCCAAGCAAAAGTATCTTCAAAATCTCGAACTAACTTACTTACACTTTGAAAGTCATTTTTACACAAGTCCCTATTTACATTATAACTTTTTATTAAATTATTGTTCGTTAAAGTCACTAAAGTTTCGCTTATATTTTTTATAGTCACTATCTGCTTTAAACGCGATGCATGTGCCTGCAAAAAGTTTTTTTGTCTTTCTACCGTAGTTTTTTATTTCGGCGTACCACGTCAAATTATCACTAAAAATTTTATTTATTTGAAGTCCATTTTTTATAAAAAAATCATAGTTCGGGTTAAAGTTTATTTTATTTTCACCAGTTTTTTTAAAGTTCACTTCGCATTTAATAATGTCTTTCGCAATTACCGTGTCACTACGCAACGTAATTTTCGCATTGTCCGTTCTGCAGTTTTCAATTTCAATAGGCAACTCTTCCCAAAAACAACTATTTACATTACTGATTTGATTATTTACAATTTCTTTATGACTACTACTATCACCTAAATTCATTGCCAAGGTAACTATTTCAGTTTCATCCGTTTTCAAACTAATTTCATTCGCTTTTAAATTTATCATAGCTTCGTGGGCCTTAAGAAATTCTAATCCTAATAAAACGGGCTGGGGTAGATTTTCTATAACTAATGCTTCTAAGGAAAAGGTACAACCAATAAAACGAACATTTATTTCTGCATAACCAATAATTTTTACCAGCGAACTATTCGCTACTTTAATAAAAGTTATGCCTGTGCCGGGCTTTATTTCATTTTTATTTACATATTTACTATCTACAATATTTTTAACTGACGCAGTGTCTATTATAACCTCAATATTTACATTATTTAAACTTCCTTTTACGGAGAGAACATCTGTTGCTGCTTCATGCTGATTCTTGTTCTGATTCTGATTTTCTTTCTGTTTCTGGACAGCGCTTATGTGTGTTAACACTGTCCGTTGGAGTTTTCCGACTGCTGTTGCTGTTGCCAATTTTGATATCTATTAGTTTGCTGCTCTGGACGGCGGCCATTTTGTTCTCGGCCATGTTGATTTGGCGTCCACCTTGTCTTTGGTTTTCTAAATTTTGTTGACCCCTGTAATTTTGGTTGTTTCTATTTTGCGGGTTGCTAAAACAAACTCTTGCCTTGTGACCTGGTTTTCCACACTGAAAACATACTGGCCGACTGTCGGTAGTACGTGGCTGCCAGTTTTTAAAATTTTTTGATTTTGCATCGCTTTTCCAATTTCTTCTCTCACAACTTGTGTAATTTCATCCATCAAGTTCGATTTTGCTTTCTCTGGCTGAACCTGCTGACTTGTCCCTGTTACTTTTTCTGACATTGACAGCTGTGCGAAGATTTCCGAAGCATGACTTATTTCTTTTTCCGCGTCGTTTATGGTTTTAACAAGCTCTTGAACTTCTGCAAAATTTTTTGGCTGCCTAAGCTTGATTTGGTAGGCGTATGTGGGTAGTAGACCTTGTTCAAAATGTTCTCTTCTAATTTCGTCCTTCATTTTTGGATCTACTTTGTCGCATAGGTACACCATTTCCCGTAGATAATTCATTACGTTTTCACCTGGACGCTGTCTTCTATAACGTAATTTTAGCTTCGTTTCGTTGACATACGTGCTAAACGAAAATTCTTTTTTCAGGTCTTCTACCGTTGCTTTCCAATCGGAACCTGGGTTTCGTATTGCATAAATTTGCAACCAAGTTTGCCCTTGACCCAATAAATATGACGAAAAATAACACAGCTTAAGGTTGTCATCCCAGTTATTAATCAAAGCTGTTTTTTCATAATCTTCCAAAAATACACTTAAATTATCGCAATCCGGATTATACGAACGCGGCGCTACAAACTGTGGAACTGCCGGTGTTCTGGCTGGATTTATTAGATTTCCTAACGTGCAATTCAAGGTGTTCGGCATTTTTGAAAAAATATTTTTATCTGATTTTGGGGTTACCTGGTCGTTACTTGGCAATAAAGTTAGTGACTCGTTTGAAAAATTTTGAGAAATGGAGCTATTGCTACTACTATTTTCCGCTGAAATTGACGACTGTATGCTTTCCGGCGAGTTATTAAATACTAATGACCTTCTAACACTTTCTTTACTTTTAGGGGTTGATGACGTTTCAACAACTTTGTCGTTTTCTTTAGTACCGCTTATTCCCTTATTTTCCGCTTTATTTTCACTTTCTGTTACTTTATTTTTATTTCCTGCCTTCTTAGAATGACTTCTTAACACCATTAATTTTTCCATGTAGTAAGAAAAGTGAACATTTTAAAAAAATCGCATCCTTAAATATTAAAACCGCGACCAAAAATTTATTTTTAAAACTTTTTCCAAACTAGTAAAAAAAAAATACGTAGCAATTTTCATACTGCATAACTGGCATAATTTTAATTTTGCTTATTTTTAGAATTCAAACCCAAAAAGGCAGAAGATATTCGTTAAATATAAAGAACTTAAAAACGTTAAAAACAAATTTTAAACAAGATTTCTACCGGCATTAGTTACTAGAGAAAATCCAATAATTAAAAAAAAATCCAATATGTATTTTACAGAAACCGAAAAATTGTAAATCCTTTAAAAATAAACTAAGTTTATCCATAGAAAACGTACTAAATATGTAACACCAGCCAATAAAATATTTGTTTAAAAACGCCCTAAATAAATTCTAAATATAAAATAATACCGTTAAAAGCATGAAAGATTATTCATTTCGCACCAGGAATGTGCGTAAAAAACATTTGATCAATCCGCAAAAAATAAAAACGATAACCTTGAACATGACCTTTTTGGAATTTTACCAGCAAAATTTTTTAATAAATTCATATCTATTTCAAAAATACATTTTTCCCCTATAAAACAAAATAAAAAATCGGTACAATAGGCAGTTTGCGAATTTTTTTGCATAACTAAAAATGAAACCAAAGGTAATTATTCACTACAACGGCCGTTCTGGCCGAAACACGGCGACCTCCACCATAATTGTCACGGGATCTTAACTAAAATACTAAAACCCTGGCTTCATAATTAATTCTGCAGCAATACTTTTATTAAAATAAAATGAATAATTATATTTACAAGAAGTCAAACGAGGCATTACCTATTAATTCCTAATACATCGTCGACGGAGGAAAGTGGTTCTCTTCAGCTGTAACTCGCTTGGCTCGAAAAGTCAAAGCAAAAGTGACGTCTCTCTCTCAGCACATCCATCAGGTCGACCACTTCCCCTGCCAGCGGCCCGATAGTGCGACGCGCGACGACGCACAGTGGTTCCGATAACTAATCTGACTTGACAGAATTATTTCTACGTTTTTTCTGGGAAAATAACAATAAAAAATGGCTGCTATTTGTATATTTCCTCATAAATATTTAGTGCAAACGATTTTTTTTTCGCACTAGCTCGCGAATGTTTCCATCAGGATCCTCCACATGACTTTTAGTCATTATATTATAATTAAACACACACACTCTAGTCTTCTTGAAATGTTAGGGGCATTTCGCCAAACCTCAAACACTTTTCTTCTTGGAATTCCAAGATCACTGAAAAAATTATTACAAAAAAAATATGGTTGAACATGGTTATAAAATAGTTAAAATTAAACACCCAAAGAGGTAAACTAACCGCTGAAAATAACGTTACAACGGCCTTCGGCGGCCTTTGCAATTGCGGGCCTGCTATTTCAATTAGAAATCGAACAATCTAAAGAAATTTGGCCCTTTAATTACGTCAACCAAAGAAGACAACAATAATAATAAAATAAAAAAAAAATATATTAAAACCAAGGGAAATACCTGTAATTTACTCTGCCAAACTCACTTATTTATTAGAAAAAATTTTACCCGTACAGAGACTGTAGTTCCGAACATAAATGAAGACGGGTGCCATCGGGATATAAAGGATCACGGTAACAGAGACTTCTGCGTGATTTTGGGTAGACTCTATTATGTTATTTCTAAAACGGGTTGTACTTTATAGATACACAATTATTTATGACCATAATAAGATAAAATATATGTTGTTTTAAAGTTCAAGAAATTTTACCTTTTGTCAAGCTAGATTTTTAATACGAACGTCTGTGCGACGCCTCGCCGCTACCGGACTTCAAGCAGGAGGAAGGGTGTTTCCCGGGAACAATGGAAAAAACAATTTGGTGACAATATTACCGACTTTATAGAGCCCCCTCGGGGGCGATTAGGCGGTCTACGCAATCTAGTTATAGACCGCCCGCCGAGCGGTCTATATACCGAGGCGTTGGTCAGAAAAATGTGTGTATGTATGTATGTATGGCCGTATGTATGTTGTCGTCCGTTTCGACATTTTCACCTTTTCAATTTTTTTCTCGAAAACGGTTAGAGGGGGGGCAACCAAATTTTCTGGGTTAATAGAGGGATAGTGCGACTAGCTTCGGTAAAAAACTCACTTATACAGGGTGTTCCGTTTCGGAGTTATTAAACGTCAAAGTCGAAATTTCAGCGGTTTCCGTTGAAATCGGATACAGGTCGCAAAACTTAATTAAATCGATTTAAATTTTCGGAGGTTGTGGAGGACCGGGAGCTTCAGAACCCTATTGAAACTGGCGGTATTCGGAAAATGGGAAGTAATTCTTTTGAATTTTTTTATGTCGAAAAATGCCCTTTGCAGAGTCATTTTTGGCGCTTAATAAGTCGAAGCCGGAACATCGGACAGAAAAACGTATTGGGACATAAAACTAAAGACTCTCAAATACTTTCTTTTTGCAATACATTTACCTATACCTAAAACGACTGGAAATTGGAAAAATTTGGGAAAAACTGGAAATTACGATTTTTCATGCAAATGTTTGTCGGTTTTGAATTTTTGGGGGGTCAAAATGCATTCAAATCGAAATCTCATGTGCCTTATCGGAAAGAGCTCGCCGAAATACGTAGTTTCCTTATTTTTTGGTTCCTTCATTCTTAATAGGAAAGGAGCAATCGACGATTAAATTTCGATTTTTTACGATTTTTTTTCATGACATCTCTACATTCGAATCACTCTGTATCTTTTCCTATCTAATTTCTTCCAATTTTTCAACGCTATCCCTTGGGGATATAATCAGGCTTTAAAACAAATCCCGAACGGGTGATCCAGGACCGGATTTAGGGGGTAAAAACTCATTTTTTCTGTTTTTTTTTCATCAAAATTCATCTTTAAATGGCATTATTATATATTATTTCTCCGATTTAACAGTTCTTTTTTGGTTTATTTTCTTCCCTTATCATCTGAGAACACTCTACACTAAGTAAAATTGCATATTTTTCGTTAAAGTTATAAATAAAGAGCTTTGTTTCCATCGGCGCAGGAAAAATTTTAAAAAGTACATATTTTAAATGGCTTGCCTTGGAGAAACAAATGAAACGGACTCTCTTTACATCGAAATTAAAATATGATCTGTCAAAATGTCATGAAAATACCAGTTTTTGTAGCGATATTGGAAGCTTCCTGAATCGATTTCGGCTTGAAATTTACCGGGCAAGGGAATTAGGGACCTTATACTTTCGGTAGAAAGACATTTCATTTGATAAATTTGACTTTAAATACCAAATTTATCGATTTTCCGATGACGCTACGAGACATCATTGACGATTCTAATATTGCGCTCAGTGGCATCGAAATATTTGTTATAATATCCAAAAATATGCATTTTAATTCCAAAGCATGAGCGGGTATACTTTTGGGCCAATATATTAATTATTATTAAATCATTTTAATTTAATATTAGGGAAACGAATTGATTCGGATCGTTTTAAAGTAAAGAGAACGATTCGAAAATACATTTTGTACCCTCCGGCAAGTGGGTGATTGTATATATGTCTACAGGGTGTCCGAAAAGTCTTTGTAAGCGCAAATATTTTTGTCATTAACACGAAGAAAAACTTTAATAAGTCTTATTTCAAGGAAATCGTAAATTTTTTATTCCTTTGTGTATTTGTTTATATGTTTGTATGTATACAGATTGTCCAAAAAGTCTTTGTATGCTCTGTATCTTTGCCATTCGTACGAAGATAAACTTAACTGAGTTTTCAAGAAAATCGAAAATATTTAAATTACTATGTGCCGTGTTGTGTTGTGTTGGTATGTATGTATACAGGGTGTCCGAAAAGTATTTGTATGGACAAATACCTTTGCTATTTGTACAAATGTAAACTCGTATATGTTTGCATTTCTATGTGTACGGAGATATATGTCTGTATACAGGCTGTCCAAAAAGTCTTGGTTGGAGCAAATATTCCTAGTAATACCAGGATAAATGTAGTTAAACCGGATTTCATGCAAATCGATTATATTTGTGTTTATATGTGTTGTATATACGTATACAGGGTGTCCGAAAAGTCTTAGTATGGGCAAATACTTCTAGTAGTACCAAGATAAATTTAATTAATTCGGATATTAATTAAATCGACTATATTCCTATTTAACCGTGTGGGTGTTAGTATGAATGTATACAGGGTGTCCGAAAAGTCTTGGTATGGGACTCTTATTATTACTTAGATAAACTTTATTAGGTCGGATTTCACCCAAATCGAATATATTTGTATTAATATGTGTTTATGTTTGTATGCATGTCTACAGGGTGCCTGAAAAGTCTTGGTATGGGCAAATACTTCTACTAGTACCGAGATAAACCTACTTAATTCGGATTTTAAGTAAATCGACTATATTCCTATTTAAACGTGTGGGTGTTAGTTTGAATGTATACAGGGTGTCCAAAAAGTCTTGGTATGGGCAAATACTCCTATTTTTACTTAGATAAACTTTATTAAGTCGGATTTCACGCAAATCGAATACATTTGTATTAATATGTGTTTATGTTTGTATGTATGTATACAGGGTGTCCGAAAAGCTTTTTGTTGGCAAAAATAGTTTCTACGTGTGGTGTTTGTATGTGTGTAGCGACATGGATACGAAGGGCGGTCTATTCTGCATCATCAGTCTGAAGGAGTGTGATATCTTCCTTAATACAAGGCCCAGCAATACGAAATTTTCAGGGCGTGACAATGATGATATTACCGACCTTATAGAGCCCCCTCGGGGGGCGATTAGGCGGTCTACCCGTACTAGTTCCTTATCCCTTGATTATGCGATTTATTATTAGCTTCTTCTACCTTGTGGTTAAGGATAGGTAGGTCGTATAATGCAACCATGATATTGTTTAATAATATGTGATCCAACACCAAATGTCTTATTTAAATAGTAAGTTTTACAGGTTTATTCAGGTTTGTTTTGGAAATTTGTTTTTTTTATTCTGCAATAATTTTGCTAAATGTCTTTTATACCTTAAGGAGAATGTTTAGTTTTTATATTATTTTTAAGGTTAAAAAATAATACAAAATGTTGGATTTCTAAATGGCGTTTATTATTTTCCATTCCTGTGACATTAGTAAAAAATATAGCGGCACAATAGTTAGGGACGGCCCTGGTAATAGTAATAGGAGGGTGAAAAAATAAAGACGCAGGTTTGTGACAAGATTTTAAACACAAATGATTGCCATTCGTGGAGTTGTTATTCGTTTAATAAATATTAGCTTTGGTATAATAATAATAATAATATGAGACCCGGTATTAAGATGTAAAAAATTATTCTAATTAAATTTTTTATCTGGGAGATTTGAATTTAGGTTTTTTTTTATCTTCTGACAGCCCACGAAGACCGAAGTCTAAGTACTATGTACCGTGGGTGTACTGGGGAATCGACTCACACATCTAGAGCTGGAAACATCCGTAAGGATTTCACCAGCCCTTTAAGAGGATGTGTGGGGTGGTACCACCCGATCGAGGAAGAATTCCTCTACCACCTTCATTTAATATTTTTTGTGTTTTTTCAGGATTCTATGTTTACTATTTTGGGCGCCATCTTGTCATTGGGCCCTAGGCACGCGCCTAATGGTAAAATAGGCCCTGTATTTAACTAAGGAAGTGACTCCGCTGCCGGCGCCGGTTCCCAAAAAGTTGATGGATGGATACCGGCGCCGGCAGCCGAGTACTAAATTTCTCGGGTGCCGGCGTCGTAGTCCGGATACGGCCAAAACGGAATGCCGGCAGTTCTAACCTAAAATAATAAAAGTTATGTCTTTTAGATATGTAAACATTGTGTTGCTTTAATTTTGCGTAAAAACTATAAAATATAAAAGTAGGTGATAAATTTTCTTCATATTAAAATTTTAATTGTATTTTGGTGGATTACAAGAAAGCCTCAAACTATGAGTTTTAGTTGCGTGATACCAGAACAATTACCAATCAAAGGCAACGAAATCCTAATAATGTGGTGGATATTAATCCGGCTCTGAAACACTATTATCTGCGGTTAGTCTGTGTTAAAGGTGGAAGACCATTCAAGACAAAAATGAAAAGTCAACAAGGAAGTGTTCCACGTATAAGCAAGGCTGCCAGCCTAACATTTTCTTGAAAGTAAGTGAGTGTAAACAATTCCTATGCATCCTGGAGCTTGAACAAAACACAATCATACTTCATTCAAACCTTTTTTCAATTCTCTAGCAAAACAGTGAAACATCCAAGCAGTGGCGGCGCTAGATTTTTAAAATGGGTGGGCGGACGGAGGAAAAAAAAAAAAAGCTTGGGCGGACGGTGGCAGAAGAAAATAAGCTGGGGCGGATGGTGGAAAAAGAAAATAAGCTGGGGCGCACGGTGGGCGAATTTTGCAAAAAACTTACATTTACCAACAAATTAAAACGTGCAATAAATAATATTGTACACATATTTAAACACAGACCCAGGGTTGCCAGGTCTACCGATTTTTCGAATCGAGCAGGACAAAATAATGTTGAAGGACAACATTTGTATGAAGTTGACAAATCCGCACATCCATAGATGGAATAGTATCCTGTAACGTAATTTTGTCCAGTGTGGATCCCACTTATCTTGTAACGTAATTGGGTCCGGTGTGGATCCTGCTACCGGTGCGGTTCCCGTCGACGACAGGCCGTCGTCCCGCAACTGTTTGCCAGGGTGGGCGGCGACTGGCGCTTGGATTTGTGGGTTTTGCTCCCGCCCACCCCAGCACCGCCCTAACGCCGCCATTGCATCCCTTGTTCAGTGGAACATCCAAGTTCAGAAATGGAAAAAAGGTATAAAGAACAGCCTAAGTTGAATTACGAGACATACAGATGCCAGGAAAAGTCAAAAAACGAGGACGTCCGAAGGGAATTGGAAATACAGTATTAGGGTTGAATCGCAAAAGGGCTAGGAAAGCAAAGACCTAATTTTAAGAAAAGTTTTATGTTTATTTTTCTTATTTCTACTTATAAATTCGCAGAATAATAATTGTTATATTTTTGTAGCAAGATTCAAGTTTCGTTAAAGTTTACACTATAATATTATTATTATTTTTCGATTGAATTAAGGTATTTTGATTCTGATCTTATTTTGACATTAATTTTCGGATGTTGCCGGCACGCAGTTCGGCTGCCGGTGCCGGCATCCAGCAAGGCTACTGTTGGAAGTACGAAATCACCCTGAAAAGTGACGTTGCTAGGGGACGGGTTTTTGACACGCATGTCAGTCTCTAATAAAAATTTTAAGTAAAAAGTATCCTTGTAGCTTTGAGTCTAAAAGTTGACGTCAAGAGTTGCAGTTTTTTAGATACTCCTTACAAAATCATTGTTTTATCTGATCAGTAATCATTTACGTGTATTATGATCATGGTAGAATAAATGATGCTTACAAAGTGAAGAAGCGTTTTCATTAAAAATACAGTCCACTCAAAACAACATGGCGGACCAGTAGAAGAAGGTAACACGGCCCAAGTCAATGCATCGGAAGGAAATAATATAGCATAGGGCCCATCATCGTTGGTCTGCTTCGAACCGGATTAAGGAGAAAGGGGCTGGAATTTTGTCGTCAAAAGGTGCTACATGTAGAAAAAAGTTAGAAAAGGACAAGGTGCGCAGCAAATAAGGATTTTAAGGTCAGATTGTTTAAATTTGCTATCATGTTCAAACTACTTGGTAGAGACTTATAAAGAGAAATAATATAATGAAAATTATAAAAGGTTATTTAACGCATATAGAAGGTTAAAGGTGTCTTTGAAGAAAAAGAAAAATTGTATTTTTAATTTAAACAAAGGATTCTTGACTAAGATTTTTTGTATTTAAATTAGGGCGTTTTTATAACAAAAAGAAGGTGTCTTGCATGACAAAATAAGGTGTCTTTTTAGACAAAATTAGAATTTTATGGTTTAAGGTGTCTTGCATGACAAAATAAGGTGTCTTTTCAGACAAAATTAGGTTTTTATGGTTTAAGGTATCTTGAATGATAAGGTGTCTTTTTAAACAAAATAAGGGTTTTATGATTTAAGGTGTCTTGCGTGACAAAAGAAGGTGTATTTTACGACAAAAATAAGTTTGCTTTTATAGTCAAAAGGAAAGAAGGTTAGGATTTGCTTGTAATCTGTTTACACATTTGTTAAAAGTGACTTTTTGCAAAAAGGTTTAGGGTATTATTACAAGGTGCAAAGTGTAAACTGAGCAGATAAAACATGAATACGTTAATTCAAAAGCGAGGTCATATTAAGGGCTCTATCACAAGACTTTACAATTATTTAAGCAGCCTGAATCCAGACATGCAAATTGATGTACATCAACTAGTAGTTCGCGAATCTTTGCTGCTTAAGGCTTTTGAATCATTTTGTAGTATACAAGAAAAGATTGAAGAGTTAGTGGATGATGCAAACGCGGATGCGCAGAGCGAGGAGAGCGGAGAGGTTGAAGAAAAATATATCGAATGCCATGCAAAAATTCGATCTCTTATTGATGTGCAAATGGGTCAACAAATGTCTACTAGTAGGGGCACAAATCAGGGTCGGGAGTCAAGTAAACAATCTCATTCTCTTGCGCCAGCAGTAAGGATTAATTTGCCTAGCTTGACAATACCACCTTTTTCAGGAAATTATGGCGAATGGACTTCATTCATTGATTTATTTACTGCATCCATCCACAATAATACTGATTTGGTGGATTCACAAAAATTTGTCTATTTAAAATCTTTCTTAAAAAATGAACCCTTCTTTAATATGTGAATTGAGTATCTCAGATAGTAACTACCAAAGGGCTTTAGATATACTTAATGCCAGATATGACAAAAAATTGCCGATTATTAATTATCACATTAATGGACTTATGCAAGCCACTTTAGTTAAAGGCGGCAATGGGTTAAGGGATTTTTTAAGTCGAGTAAAACAACATATAAATGCTTTAGAAGGATATGGGATATTGGGACTTACTTTTAATAAATATATTTTCTGGTAAGATTGATAGAAATTTAAGAAATGACTTTGAATTATCGAGAGATCAAAAAGAGTTGCCAACTTTAAGAGTTTTTCGAATTTTTGGATAAAAGAATAATTGCTTGGGAGTCTTCACAAAGTGTAAATGTAAAAAATGAACCAAAGCAAAAATTCTTAAATGCTTCAAGTCACGCAGCTACAGGTACTACAATTGATTGCTTATATTGTAGAGGCAAAGAGCACAGTATTTATAAATGCACAAAATTTAAATCGTTAGGTATTTCAAAAAAAAGAGATTTCGTAGCAAAAAACAAGCTTTGTTTTAATTGTTTACGCAAAGGTCATGAGGTTCCTAAATGTTATAAGGAGAAATGTAGAGTGTGTTCCGGTAAGCATCATTATTTTCTGCATGAAAATAGGTTTAAAAATAATGATATTCAACAGACAACAGCAAGTACGTCATCAGGCTCTCTGCCTCAAAATTTAGTAGCACATCAAATGGTGAATGTATGCATGAAAAAACAAGTGTTATTGGCCACAGCCAAATTCACTTAATTTCAGAAAGTGGTAATAGATTGGAGGTTCGAGGTTTGCTTGATTCTGCTTCACAGACTTCATTTGTAACTGCTCACATTGTTAATCAATTAAAAGCCAAGCCTTTTAAGGCTAGTCTCAAAGTATCTGGAATTGCACAAACAAATATTAATAATGTCTCAAAAATGGTTAATTTAAACATAGGGTCGAATCGATCTCTTAAAGAAAAATTTGGTGTTACGTGTGGCATTTTAAAAAAAAACATTACGTGTGATCTTCCACAACAGAAGATTGATACTTCTCAGTTTGTCATTCCGTCGGGTATTGATTTAGCCGATCCAGAATATTATTGTCCAGGTAAGATAGATATGCTCATTGGAGTAGATTTGTATTTTGATCTTATGGATCCAGGGTTGATAAGGCTAGGTTCTAACTTACCTATTTTACAGAACAGCAAACTAGGATGGGTTCTAGGCGGATCAATACATTCCGAGCAACAAGGTGCTGTCTCAAATTTAAGTATAGTTCTCTTCTCACGGGTGAATCCTGAGATTAATGAATTAATCCCAAAGTTTTGGCAATTGGAAGAAATTTCAAATAAAAGGATCTTTTCTTCAGAAGATAAAATAGCAGAAAATATTTTTTCTGAAACTACTAAGCGTAATATTGAAGGAAAATTTGTAGTAAATCTTCCTTTAAAAAAGGAAAATCAAAGTTTAAATTTGGGGGAATCCTTTGAACAGTCAAAGCGTAGGTTTATTTCCTTAGAGAAAAGATTTCATAAAGATAAAGCTTTGTTTAATCAGTACAAATTGTTTATTGATGAATATGTTGAATTGAAACATGCTTCTTAAGTAGATTTGTCTTTGGAAACCAAAGATTCTTTGAAAAAATATTTTTTACCGCATCATTGCGTAATCCGAGAAGAGGCCATAAGTACGAAACTAAGAGTAGTATTTGACGCCAGCATGAAAACGTCATCAGGTGTTTCTCTAAATGATGTAATGTGCAAAGGGCCTACGGTCCAAGCTGATTAATTTGACATCGTGTGTAGATTCAGAACATTTAAATATGTTTTTACGACAGATATAATTAAAATGTATAGGCAAATCCTAGTAAATCCAGAACAGAGACATCTTTAAAACATTTTATGGAGGGACGATCCAGATGAAGAGCTGAAGTGTATACAGTTGGATACTGTTACTTATTTTACAAATTGTGCTTCATTTTTAGCAACTAGGTGCTTGATTCAACTAGCTAATGAGAATAGTTTTGCTTGCTTCTCAAACTTTGATTGAACAGACTTATGTTGATGATGTTTTGGGTGGTTCAAATAGTCTTGAAGAGTTTCATAAACTTCAAGAAGAGTTGATTAATTTACTAGGCTCTGCAGGTTTTCAGTTGCATAAAGAATAATGGGTCTGGAAACCGCGCTGAAAATATTTCGTCTGAATTTACCATTCATGTTGATGAACACTTAAACAAGGTTTTGGGTATTTCATGGAAAGCGTCATCGGATAAGTTTTGTATTCATGGCTTTCCACATGAGAAAAATCTCAATCCTACAAAACGAAATGTACTGCCCCATATTGCTAAACTATTTGATCCTTTAGGTTTCGTAGGACCAATAGTTATTTTAGGAAAAATCCTAATGCAAAAAATATGGGCTGCCAAGCTTCATTGGGATTCTAACTGACGATCTTGAAAAAGAATGGTACAGTTTTTCTAAAAGTACTTCAGAATTAAAAGACTTACAGGTTCCTAGGTTGTTATATGACTCAAATAATGAAGTTAAGTCATTTGAACTTCACGGTTTCTCGGACGCTTCAACTAAAGCATATAGTGTGTCTATTTGCGAACGATTTACACTAATAATCAAGTCGCTTGTAGGCTTATATGTTCAAAGTCTAGAGTAGCTCCACTTAAAGTGGTTACTCTGCCAAGATTGGAATTATGTGCTTTTCTATTGTTGGCTCGATTGTGTCATACATTAGTTGCAGTCTTTAATATTTCTTTTTTAAAAATTGTTCTTTGGACTGATTCCAAAATAGTTTTATGTTGGTTAAATGGTACTCCTGGCAGGTGGACAACTTTCGTATCCAACCGTGTCTCAGAAATTCAGGAGCTGTCCACTAATTTTCAATGGAATCATGTACGCTCTGGTGACAACCCAGCAGATCATCTTTCACGAGGTTTGGACCCAGTGTCTTTATCGCGGTGCAAACAGTGGTGGTACGGCCCAGATTTTTTATATAACTTTGATTTAAATTTTCAGAGTATCGTGCCAGAAATAAGATCCATAGCTCTTCCAGAGCAAAAGGTGGCACTACACAACTCTGTAGAATCTTTTTCAGGTGCAATTGAAATTTATTCAAGGTTTTCACATTTTCGTAGGTTGCAAAGGGTAATAGCATATTGCTTCAGATTTGTGAACAATTGTTCAAAAAATAAAGAAAAATTAAAAGGACCTCTGCCAGTTGACGAGTTAAAGTTGTCGCTAAATGTTATTGTTAAATGTATTCAAGGTCACTATTTTTCAAAAGAAATTCAAAATGTTAAATTTGGTGTTTCCGTTTCGTCGGGACCTTTAGTACAACTTAATAGATTTATTGGTGCAGATAACATTTTAAGAGTAAAGGGTCGGTTGTCTCTGTCTGAGTTACCTTATTCGCAAAGGTTTCCGATTATTTTACCGCCAAAGGATCATATTGTCAATCTTCTTTACCAACAAGAACATTTCGATTTGCAACATGCAGGTCCTCAGACAGTATTGGCTCACATGCGTTTAAGGTTTTGGCCAGTAAATGGTCTCCGTGCAATAAAAAGGGAAATAAAAAATTGCTTGGTTTGTTATCGATTTCGTGCTGTTAATGCCAAGCAAATAATGGCTCCCTTACCTTCAGACAGAACATCGGTTGCTCGACCATTTTTTAAAGTTGGAATAGACTTTGGAGGTCCAATTATTATCAAAGAGTCTAAACTTCGCAAGGCTAGACAATTTAAATCATATATTGCTCTATTTATTTGCATGGTAACAAAAGCTATTCATCTTGAATTAGTTACCAGTCTATCATCCGAAGCCTTTTTGCCAGCATTAATTAATGGGGGTGATGTTGGACGTTGGAGTACGAAAACACCCTGAAAAGTGACGTTGCTAGGGGACGGGTTTTTGACACGCTGTCAGTCTCTAATAAAAATTTTAAGTAAAAAGTATCCTTGTAGCTTTGAGTCTAAAAGTTGACGTCAAGATTTGCAGTTTTTTAGGTACTTCTTACAAAATCATTGTTTTATCTGATCAGTAATCATTTATGTGTATTATGATCATGGTAGATTAAATGATGCTTAAAAAGTGAAGAAGCGTTTTCATTAAAAATACAGAGTAGTTATCTTTCACCGGCATCAGACCAATCCAAATCCAAAATCCAATTCCCCCCACTCTTCACCAATCCAAATCCAAAATCCCCCCACTCTTCACACTACCAAAATCCCCCCACTCTTCACACTACCAAAATCCCCCCACTCTTCACCCCACCAAAATCCCCCCACTCTTCACCCCACCAAAATCCCCCACTCTTCACACCACTCCTCTCCCCTCTCCGCTCCCCTCTCCTCTCCCCGCTCCAAAAACAAAAAACAAAAACAAAAAAACAGACGACAAAAAACACTCTTCACACCACCAAATCCTACCACTCTTGTATCAAATCCAGCTCCAAAGGAGCTTTCAAAACCATTCCTCCTACCCGCCACACCACTTTTATTGCTATAAATTCTCAATATTTACAGTATTTAACACAATTCACAACGATGTCTGTAGCAGTCCCTATTGATTATTCATGGGACACAGAACATTGCGAATGCTATAATCCACAAGAGTACATAGAAAACAATTTAATAATAATCAATCCACCTCCCAATCTATCTAAGAGTGCTAAAAAAAAGTTTCGAACTCAACAGAGAAAGAAAGTTCAAGAATTGGAAGCAAAAAGAGAAAAACTATGTCTTGCCCAACAGCAAATGTAATGTTTAGTCATGTAAGCGGAAAGAAAACCTTGCAGGATTTTACTACAGATGAACTAGAAATGTTACCTTTGGAATATCTAATTAATTATGCAGATCCTTTGGAACTCTTGGATGTATGGGGAAAATTACCAATGTCTTATAAATTAAGTTTTGATCTTCAAATTAAATTGCCATGTTTTTTTCATTATAATCGTCCTGACTGGAGCACACAATTCGATGGTCCTCCTGTATCTCAGAAATCATGTTTCATGTGCAATAGAAACATAAAGTAGACTAATGTAGATAAACATATTGTTATTTTTGTTCAAATAAACCTGTATTTAATATATTATGTTTTATAAATGTCAAACAAATAATTAGAAGTATTATTCATTAATCCATGGATTTACAGCATCCCACCACTCTTCACCCACCATATCCTCCCACTCAAAATCGTTAAACATCATTAAGCAAAGCTTCACTCGTTTCATCGTATTACAGCGCGTTACTTAAAAGGGTAAGTGCGGTTAAAACGCAAGTGTTGTACTAATTCGAACAATACACAGGTCAATACAGACCCCATATGTAGAGCGGTAGAAAGGACAATGTTTTTATTTGTAGCTTCACTATTGGAGTTCTATTCTTAAAAGTGGGTGGGTTGGAATGTACACACCAAAGTACATCTCCTAACACTCCGTGCGCATGTCTAGCACGCTCGGTGTGCGCGTGGTACGCATTTTGGTCTACTGCGCATATAAAAAAATGGCGTCTAAAAAAAAATGGCGGATCAAAAAAAAACAAAAAAAAAACGGATCAAAAAAAAAAGTTTTTTTTATATTTTTCGTTTTTTTACATCTGCGAAATAGGGATGCGCATGAGCATGCCCCGCCCACACGAATTCTCTTTATATTCTCTTTGCGTTCTTAAGTGTCTGCAGTCGCACCTTGAGCTCGACAGTTGTGCTTTCTCCTTGTTAGCTATATATCCTCAGTGGTTAGTTAGCGTTGATATTATATTAATTGTTTAGTTTGCAAAAACAGTATTGTGCAGTGTTGTGAGACCAGTGAAAATATCCCAAGAATTGTTGAATAAGTATCAGTCTTTTCTGCTTTTTTGTTCAGTTCTCAAAATGTATCAGTGCAGTGAATGCAACAAGAGTTTTACTCATCAATCGAACGTGCATAGACATAAACGAGAAGCATGTCCTTGTATACCATCCTGTTCTCGGGAAAAACGAAAAACCAATACCCAGTTATGTGATATACCGTTGAAAAGATCCATAGTAGAAGACAGACCCCCATTACCTAAACTTACTTTATCGCGATGTAAAGATTGTGATACTTGGTATATAAAAAATAAACTTGCTGCGCATTTACGTTCAAACCTACATAAAAGTGCACTTAAAAGTGATGATAATGTGAAAATTTTAACATCTGCGTTTAAAAACAGGATTGTGTCTTACATATTGCTGCCATCGAAAAAGTACGTGGACATTGAAGAATTTTTTGAAGAAGTGAAACGAAAGTTTGTAAGTTTACTTTCCGAGGAGTTAGTTAAGCATAAAAGTGTTAAGATTAATGTAGAACTATTTGGGCAATATCTCTTACAAACAAAACAGACAATCGAAACTAAATCGTTTAATACGAAAAATAAGGTCATAACTTCAACAACAACGGATTTATCTGATATTTATAAACAGTTTTTGTCTGAAATAAAAGAAAAGATGTCAATATTTGCGGAGAATGGTTCAGGTTGGGCGTTGGAAAAAATATTACATTTGGAGCTTAACATAAATAAATTTAATCCAATTAGTCAAACATATAAATATTTTGGAAGAGAAATCCAAGACTGATCATGTGATGGTTAATAATGTAATTGATATTCTAAAAGATTTAGTTCATGACGAATATAAAACATAAGAACCCTGGGAAAATATTTTATTTTGAAAATGACTCTGCTACCAGTAGGAGTTCTATTTCTATCAGCATTCCTTAACACTACTTTGTTCATTCAAGTTGATCATAATGTTCGAGAAGCATTTATTTGTCTATCTGTTAATAATGTAAATAATGATAGTTGGCCTTCAACATGGAAAAGAATGAATATAAATAATGGTTTATTTACCTACAAAATAGATGATAATATTATAAATGATTCTACCATTGTACAGTATAAGTTAAGATTATATTATTTCAATAAAACTTCAATAGTGACACAGGAATGGAATAAGTTGTATAGAAAATCTTGTATAGCAGAATGTAATTCAAATGTGTGTGTAGTATTATTAAGTATATTGTTAGTAGTGTTTCTATGTTCAATAGGATATATATTATTCAAAGTATATTTGTATTATAAATAAAATCCAATAATAAAAAACATATCTACCATTGTACAGTATAAGTTAAGATTATATTATTTCAATAAAACTTCAATAGTGACACAGAAATGGAATCAGTTGTATAGAAAATCTTGTATAGAAGAATGTAATTCAAATGTGTGTCTAGTATTATTAAGTATATTGTTAGTAGTGTTTCTATGTTCAATAGGATATATATTATTCAAAGTATATTTGTATTATAAATAAAATTCAATAATAAAAACATATATATAATAATGGTTTTTATTCATAACAATACCTATAATTATATAACAATTTTACGTTTGCTAATGCACAATGCCATGGATTCACATTTTTGTGAAAATAACATTCTGGAATTTTCTTAAATTTACTTAATTTTGGTTCTTGGGCAATGGGAATAGCGTATATGAAATCTTCATCCAAAAACTTTTTTAAGAAGTTTATTTTTTCATTCCCTTTCACGTAAATTTTGGGCGATTGGTAAACTTCTAACACATGCTTTAAAATATTATCAATTTCATTAAGTTCTATATTTCCAAATTCCCATTTTAGTCCATGATACTCTTCGCCCCATTTAACCATTTTGAGATCGAGAGCAGATAACATATTTTTTTGAAATGGTGATTTAAACAGATAATTTGAGCAACGAATACCATCATAAATCGCTAATTCTTTTGGAAGGTATCCAAAGGAACTGTTATATCCTTGAATGTCGATAAAAAGTTCTGTCTTACACTCATTCATGGTTAGTCGCTAAATGATGTTTAAATCTGTAAGATTAGTGTTTAAATCCCCACACCACTCTTACTACTCCCCACTACCACGCTTATTATCCCCACTACCACGCTTGCTTATTTAAGCACTCACCCACAGTTCTACAACCATTATTTCAAGCAAGCATCTGAAAATGTATCAACCAACAAACCAACAAGAGTTTAGTAAGAAGCGCAATGCAGCTCTCATCAATGAAACCATCTACTACATAAACAAATCCAAATCCAAATGGGTCAGCATTGGATTTTCCTTAGAGAGAAAATATATTCCTGTTGTTAAAATCTGTGGCTACAAATATAATCAAAATGTGATTTTTAATGAAGATCAATGGATTTCCTTCCTTAATAATCAAGGAATTATGTTAAGTTTCATTTATTCCAACAGCACCGGGTGGCAACCCATGAAGGGAAATGGTTATGAGATTCACTTTGTGTTTATTGGTGATGCAAGAATAATTAAGATTACACAAGATGGAGGTAATGAAGTATTCCTAGCTGGTGATACCATAAATGAATTAGTGAACATGGCAAATTTAATCAAATATCGTGTTGATATCTTAAAAAACCAGGAATTTTCCAAATATTACAATATTTTAGTTAGTGGAATCTCTATGAAAAATGGCGATTTGTTAAAAAATGTATATGATGTTATTTCACCTATGGAAAATAGTTTAAATGTTTGCTGTGTTTTAGAATTATTAAACTTTTACTCAGATTGTGTTCTGGAGGATGTAGAAACATTCGTATGTAATGAATTTGTAAAAAGTTGTATTGAAAATAAAAATGTATAGGTATATTTTTCTTTTTATTCCACCCACCTCCTAAATTAATTTTTAAAGCTCTGAACTTACTTTAAGTGTCACATACTCATACAAGATGTGGTTAGCATATACATCTCAACGAGTAGCATATAACCTAACAAGCGCTATAGATAATCTATCACAACACTTTAGTAACTTAAAATTTGATGCTGTCCATGAAGCCGAGTATGGATTCGAAAGATTTTATACATATGATATGGAAAGAAAGTATGAAAAAGCTGCAGAAGCCTGTAACATATATTTTCATACTTCTGATCTCTCTCTTATGTTAACAGGGTGGCAACCCATGAAGGGAAATGGTTATGAGAATCACTTTGTGTTTATTGGTGTTGCAAGAATAATGAAGATTACACAAGATGTTGGTAATGAAGTATTCCTAGCTGGTGATACTATAAATGAATTAGTGAACTTGACAAATTTAATCAAATATCGTTTTGATATCTTAAAAACCAGGAATTTTCCAAATATTTCAATATTTTAGTTAGTGGAATCTCTATGAAAAAATGGCGATTTGTTAAAAAATGTATATGATGTTATTTCACCTATGGAAAATAGTTTAAATGTTTGTAGTGTTTTAGAATTATTAAACGTTTATTCTGATTGCGTTGTGGAGGATGTAGAAACGTTCGCATGTAGTGAATTTGTAAAGACGTATTGAAAAATAAAATTTTAAAATATATTTTTCCTTTTTATTCCCCCCACCTCCTATTCCTCCCACCTCCTATTCTAAATTAATATTTAAAGCTCTGAACTTATTTTAAGTCTCACATACTCATACAAGATGTGGTTAGCATATACATCTCAACGAGTATATGATGAATGCATGGATATGGAAAGAAAGTATGAAAAAGCTGCAGAAGCCTGTAACATATATTTACATACTTTTGATATAAGAACTTTTCTGCAAACCATAAAGGAAATGGGATTTGAGGAGCATTTGGGTGAAGTAAAACAGTTTATTCCACAAGACATCATTGAAGAAATATTTGAAACCTAATTTATAACAAATAAAAAACTTTATTTCATTTATGTGTTTTATTCAATCAATAAATAATTATTATATAAATTGTATACATTAGTAAGTGCACATATACATGGTGATTTAGAATGATAAAAAACAATGAGCTTCTCCTTCTTGTAACGATGGATTTTCATCAAGTTCCATGACTGGTTTTAATGAATATTTTCGAATGTATTCGGATTTCTCTCTCCTTTTTACTAGCTCTCCTATGCCACCTCTCTCTTATGCTACCTCTCTCTTATGCTACCTCTCTCTTATGCCACCTCTCCCTACTAGTCCTCTCTCTTATGCTACCTCTCTTTTACTAGCTCTCCTCTCCTATGATACCTCTCTCTCGCTTTTACTAGCTCTCTCCTCTCTCTTATGATCAGTGAGCGGAATCACGATGCGACAACAGAGTCGCACTCAGGACAAAAGCTATTTTACATGTTATTAAGTTATTAAGTTTTTCCAAATACTAAACAGATTTTACAGTAGTTTGTGATCAACAACGCTTGGAGTTGCATGGGTATTGCTTGGTTGCAAGTATTGTTCTTTCGCAGAAATCATAAATTAAAAAAGTTGTAGCTAAATATATCGGTATTTTTTATATATACACCTATTATAAAACTTGTATTTAATGATATATATATATATATATATATATATATATATATATATATATATATATATATATATATATATATATATGTTCTGGACTTTATATTCTAACAGGGCGGCTCGTCCATAAGGTCATTTGTCGATGACCCACCTAAATTTATTTTCAATGACCGACTTAATAATTTATTTTTTAAAACCACACTTTTTTGTAAAATACTTAATGCACGTTCCTCAAGAAAGAATCAAGCCAAGCCATCGTCGAAAGATATCAACATGCCGGTCCCGGTTGGGTTTGCTTGGGTTTGCTGGGTTTGCTGCAATACACTCGAACCGCCGTGAAATATACTATTTAAAAAACATGTGGGTTTGACAAAGAAAAACTAATTAACTACTATGCGCATTGCATCTGTATTGTATTTATTAAAGAAAACGGTGTTTCGGCTAGCGTTCCTTGTATAATATCAATATGTGTTTGGGTATTATTTGATATTTCGGTCAAGTTACAGCAAAAATACAATTGTAGTACCCTGTAGCATAGTCGGATTAAATAATGAAACGGATAAACTGTAGAAAAACTTAGATGTATTGTAAATCACTAAAAATACATGTTTAACGAAACTGGTTCATGGTACAGTACATTCCTTGATTCCTTGTATTGCCTATTTATTCTAACACATTACGAATAATCATACTTTTAGTACAAGGCGCGACATCTATTGAGGAGACGTATCAAAACGGGAAGCGGCTAACAATCTTAGACTTCTAAATCACATAGAAAAGCAATACTAAAACTACAAGTCATAAACATCTAGAATAGCAATGTGTAATATACTGTAGTATCTATTTTATGTTTTGTGCGATGTTTATTTGTAAGTAATTAATTCCTTGGCGAAACTAGGCACATTATTAAAAAACCGCGACGGTCCAACGCCCGGCCCCGCGCGACAGTTCACTATAACAAGCGGCTAGCCATACCAACTGTACTTTGGCTGCTTCTGCCTGCATACACATTTTGCGATAATCATGTTACGCTTCTCGACTTCTAGGTCCGGCGGGACTATTTAATTTAAAATTTAATTTACGTCCGCACATCCACATTTGACGTAGTGATACAGACCTTGCTACGCTCGGCTCGTATAAGTCATTAAAAAATATCTCTGGCACAGGAACTCGGGAGCTTCGAAGCGCCAGCGTGGATTCTCATTTAGTATGAATTTGACAAGAATTCAAAAAAAAGACCATTCGGGCCCGGCACTGAATCCACTACCAACTGATCCGATCCATAAGCGGATACCTTAGCACTAGGGCATTTCGCCGTTGGTACAACTTTTGTAACAAAATAAACTCTCCTCAATACGCGCATACAACGGCATACAAGTTTAGAAAAACAAATGTTTGGGTTTATTTTGCATGAAAAGGCACACAAAATTTTGATTTATTGTTGGCCTTTGACATTCAAATAGAAGAGAATCCCTAAGCTAGGTTTTCCTTTCAAACCAAAGAGATCGCATATTCTATCTATTTTCTATGTGTGTTCAGGAGGCTAAAAATGGACAACTCTAAAGCTATAGTATATAAAAATCCTAACAATTATAAGTTTAATTGTGTACGTGGGAAAAAATTTACTGCAGAAAGAAACTTTAGGGCGCACAAAAAGAGTCCATGGCGCAACTGATCCTGACTTCAGAATAAAAGACAAAAAGTGTTCTTCATATCATTTTAAGGTATGTTTTCGGAGAGAATTCATGAAACATTGTGAACCACTCATGATGTGAGTCTTGTGCCAGAAAAACATCTGCTTCAACAACAGGAACACTTTTTAACCTGGAAAAGCTATAACTTCGGTAGAAATAGAAAGATCGTTCAATAAGTGGATTGTTAAAACGAAAAGAAATAAACTATTGCTACGAAATTGAGAAAAAATTTTAATAATTTATTTTGCACACAAGATTTAAGAACTTGTTTTTAATATGTTGAGCTTTTTAATATAAAAAATGTTTTAATTGAAATTTTAAGTTTATGTTCCCTTATCTACAACTCTACACTCATGGTTGGTTGACTATAGTATAGCAAGGCGCCTTAAGCGTTTACACCATCGGACTTCATATTTATTATAATTTCACCACAATGGCAGGTGATGTTATTTAATAATACTTTAATAGTTTTAATCGACTGACATAAATATAATTATTAGGAATCCATAATTTAAGAATATACTGGTATAATGCCATAATTTCAACTTAGTTTCAAATTTCAACTAAATACTCTGGTCTAAATACCTACCGTTCATGACCTCTAACAGTGCGAGCTATAGGCTAGTCGCTTCGGACGTGGCACAAAATTACATTATTTAACGTAACCAAAATCAAATTTTTTGTATACCCTAGGTTATTATTCACATAATAACTGGTGTAATTTAAAATGCTGTATTGAATGAAAAGCCAATAAAAATAAAATACGTTCAAATATTGTGTTTTACGCGACTGAAAATGTCTAGTAGTATAAGGTACGCCGGCAGTCCGATTCTGTTAGCGCATCCAAATTTCCGCTCTATGCTTATGATACATACCTCCCTACCACCTCTCTCTCTTATGTTACTTTCTCGCTCTCTCCCTATGCTACTTCTTGCATACAAGCTGCCGTTTTACCATTTGTTTCAAACATTACATAGTTCTAACGTATAAAAAAGAATGTACAAGAAGGTATAAAATGTCTATTTTTTCTGAATTTGGTTTCAGATTTTTCCAATTTATCTTTATAATATTGTTTATTACCTATACCAAATTTAAATTAGATTTATCAGCCACATCGCCAGTTAAAAGCTTGGTTTTTTCTTCCGAGCCAGAAAACGATTTCTTCCATGCCTAATTACACACTCTTTATGTTTCCCAACTAATACCTCCAAATGAGAGCCATTCAACTTATCATTAACTCAGTCCTCCCAAGAAAACTCTCTTATTTATTTTCTATCGATACTTGCACGGATTTTGCTTTGAAGACCTCACCGCTATAATTATCATCCTTAATTGTTTATAATAGAACAACAAAAGGCGTGTTACCTATGCAAGGACCTCCAGATTATGGATCAAAATTGTCTGCAGACGTTTTTCCCTGCCCCATCCCAATCTTCAATCCTTTAAATCCTGTGTCAATAGATCACATTTTCCTTCTCTCTTCAGACTCCCACGACACATTAGTACTTAGGCTTGAAGTTTTCGTGGACTGTCTCAGATAAAAAAGCCAAGTGTTTCACCTCTATTTGTGAAAAGACAATATTTTGATGTGGAATAAATAATGCACTTTTGAGCTTTTTCTAAAATCTTGCTCTTGATGGTAGTTTTCGACTGAACAAAATCCTGGCAACGCATAACTGGTCAACTAGAACACCTTACTTTAAACCAATACTAAATCTAAACTTTCCTAGTGAATCTGAACGTTTATGTCGACAACACCAAAAAAGTATTAATACAGTACACTTTGACGCTAAGAAATGAAACATCCTTTGAAGCTATTTTTAATAAATTTGATCTTAGATCGGTACACTTAATTGTAGCAGCTCGAAAAGGCGGATTAAAACTTTGTTCTTTAACTTGATGCATCCCAGAATAATATAATGACAACTTGTGTTACTATCTTTATTTAACCCATCAGTGTACATCTTACCTAGTAAAAACATTATTGCATTCCCAACTAAAACTATTAGTAAAACTCAATTCCAAGTTGCTCCAGTTCTCTTAAAATACTCATAATTTCAGGTGTATTAATACCATCCGTATTATTCTCTTCCAAACATCGAAATTGGTCTATCATGTCATTGGCATCTGTGTACTCTAGGATAGGACTCTCCGTCTAACTTCCTGAAGCCCTCCTCCCCATTTTTCTACTTCATAGTTCCCATCGCTAGTGTCTTCGATTAATTTTCTCCTTTGGATTTCGTTTTGAAATTTTAAAAATTTTAAATATTTCGTATTTTTCTTTTTAGCCACTATATTATTCAATTCTTTATAAGTGCTTCGGGGAGGAAATAGTTTTTTAATAATATTTACATACTTCCAACCAGACGATGAACTAATGCGTTCACACCGTTTAAAGTTTCTTTTGTGGGCATTTGTTAGAACTAAAATGTTTCTATATTGTAAGAGGTCGTTATCGGTGTACTCTACAGGGTGTTCCTCAGTCAGGAGATTTAGGAGGCCATCTGTTAACTTAAACTCTTTCTCACTAATAATTAGAGTATTTCCTTTAAAAACAGCTGGCACATTTCCAAGAAACCAACTAGAGCACACCTCCCGAAAACCAAACACGTTTTTATTTGACATTTCCATCAACTTTAAAGTTATTTTGCTGATAGCCATCTTATCTCTTTGACATCTAACTTGATAATGAAGCTTTCTTAGTGATAGTAGGATATTTATTAACACGTAATGGCGTCGTAAAATAGACGTAACATAGACGTAACATAAACGTAAAAAGCTAGTAGCATACAAATGTATAACATAGACGTAACATAAACGTAAAATGGTATATGGCCTGTTTTTACCTGGTTTTCAGCTGGTTTTAGCTGGTTTTTACCTGTTTTTAGCTGTTTTTAGAAAGAGTCTTTTCTATCAGTTAAAAAAATAGAATATTTCTTAACGAGGGAGAAAACACAATTTACACTCGTGTGGCATCATCCCGAGCCGAAGGTGAGGGATGATCGAACGCCACACTCGTGTGGCATCATCCCGAGCCGAAGGCGAGGGATGATCGAACACCACACTCGTGTGGCATCATCCCGAGCCGAAGGCGAGGGGTGATCGAACGCCTCACTCGTGTAGCATCATCCCGGGCCGAAGTCGAGGGATGATCGAACGCCACACTCGTGTGGCATCATCCCGAGCCGAAGGCGAGGGATGATGCCACACGAGTGTAAATTGTGTTTTCTCCCTCGTTAAGAAATATTCTATTTTTTTAACTGATAGAAAAGACTCTTCCTAAAAACAGCTAAAAACAGGTAAAAACCAGCTAAAACAGCTAAAACCAGCTGAAAACCAGGTAAAAACAGGCCATATACCATTTTACGTTTATGTTACGTCTATGTTATACATTTGCATGCTACTAGCTTTTTACGTTAATGTTACGTCTATGTTACGTCTATTTTACGACGCCATTACGTGTTAATAAATATCCTACTATCACTAAGAAAGCTTCATTATCAAGTTAGATGTCAAAGAGATAAGATGGCTATCAGCAAAATAACTTTAAAGTGGATGGAAATGTCAAATAAAAACGTGTTTGGTTTTCGGGAGGTGTGCTCTAGTTGGTTTCTTGGAAATGTGCCAGCTGTTTTTAAAGGAAATACTCTAATTATTAGTGAGAAAGTTTAAGTTAACAGATGGCCTCCTAAATCTCCTGACTGAGGAACACCCTGTAGAGTACACCGATAACGACCTCTTACAATATAGAAACATTTTAGTTCTAACAAATGCCCACAAAAGAAACTTTAAACGGTGTGAACGCATTAGTTCATCGTCTGGTTGGAAGTATGTAAATATTATTAAAAAGCTATTTCCTCCCCGAAGCACTTATAAAGAATTGAATAATATAGTGGCTAAAAAGAAAAATACGAAATATTTAAAAATTTTTAAATTTCAAAACGAAATCCAAAGGAGAAAATTAATCGAAGACACTAGCGATGGGAACTACGAAGTAGAAAAATGGGGAGGAGGGCTTCAGGAAGTTAGACGGAGAGTCCTATCCTAGAGTACACAGATGCCAATGACATGATAGACCAATTTCGATGTTTGGAAGAGAATAATACGGATGGTATTAATACACCTGAAATTATGAGTATTTTAAGAGAACTGGAGCAACTTGGAATTGAGTTTTCCTAATAGTTTTAGTTGTGAATGCAATAATGTTTTTACTAGGTAAGATGTACACTGATGGGTTAAATAAAGATAGTAACACAAGTTGTCATTATATTATTCTGGGATGCATCAAGTTAAAGAACAAAGTTTTAATCCGCCTTTTCGAGCTGCTACAATTAAGTGTACCGATCTAAGATCAAATTTATTAAAAATAGCTTCAAAGGATGTTTCATTTCTTAGCGTCAAAGTGTACTGGATTAATACTTTTTTGGTGTTGTCGACATAAACGTTCAGATTCACTAGGAAAGTTTAGATTTAGTATTGGTTTAAAGTAAGGTGTTCTAGTTGACCAGTTATGCGTTTCCAGGATTTTGTTCAGTCGAAAACTACCATCAAGAGCAAGATTTTTGAAAGATATCGGTCTTAGAAAAAGCTCAAAAATGCATTATTTATTCCACATCAAAATATTGTCTTTTCACAAATAAAGGTGAAACACTTGGCTTTTTTATCTGAGACAGTCCACGAAAACTTCAAGCCTAAGTACTAATGTGTCGTGGGAGTCTGAAGAGAGAAGGAAAATGTGATCTATTGACACAGGATTTAAAGGATTGAAGATTGGGATGGGGCAGGGAAAAACGTCTGCAGACAATTTTGATCCATAATCTGGAGGTCCTTGCATAGGTAACACGCCTTTTGTTGTTCTATTATAAACAATTAAGGATGATAATTATAGCGGTGAGGTCTTCAAAGCAAAATCCGTGCAAGTATCGATAGAAAATAAATAAGAGAGTTTTCTTGGGAGGACTGAGTTAATGATAAGTCGAATGGCTCTCATTTGGAGGTATTAGTTGGGAAACATAAAGAGTGTGTAATTAGGCATGGAAGAAATCGTTTTCTGGCTCGGAAGAGAAAAACCAAGCTTTTAGCTGGCGATGTGGCTGATAAATCTAATTTAAATTTGGTATAGGTAATAAACAATATTATAAAGATAAATTGGAAAAATCTGAAACCAAATTCAGAAAAAATAGATATTTTATACCTTCTTGTACATTCTTTTTTATACGTTAGAACTATGTAATGTTTGAAACAAATGGTAAAACGGCAGCTTGTATGCAAGAAGTAGCATAGGGAGAGAGCGAGAAAGTAACATAAGAGAGAGAGAGGTGGTAGGGAGGTATGTATCATAAAAGAGAGGAGAGAGCTAGTAAAAGCGAGAGAGAGGTATCATAGGAGAGGAGAGCTAGCAAAAGAGAGGTAGCATAAGAGAGAGGAGTGGTAGGGAGAGGTGGCATAAGAGAGAGGTAGCATAAGAGAGAGGTAGCATAAGAGAGAACAATACTTGCAACCAAGCAATACCCATGCAACTCCAAGCGTTGTTGATCACAAACTACTGTAAAATCTGTTTAGTATTTGGAAAAACTTAATAACTTAATAACATGTAAAATAGCTTTTGTCCTGAGTGCGACTCTGTTGTCGCATCGTGATTCCGCTCACTGATCATAAGAGAGAGGAGAGAGCTAGTAAAAGCGAGAGAGAGGTATCATAGGAGAGGAGAGCTAGTAAAAGAGAGGTAGCATAAGAGAGAGGAGTAGTAGGGAGAGGTGGCATAAGAGAGAGGTAGCATAAGAGAGAGGTAGCATAAGAGAGAGGTGGCATAGGAGAGCTAGTAAAAAGGAGAGAGAAATCCGAATACATTCGAAAATATTCATTAAAACCAGTCATGGAACTTGATGAAAATCCATCGTTACAAGAAGGAGAAGCTCATTGTTTTTTATCATTCTAAATCACCATGTATATGTGCACTTACTAATGTATACAATTTATATAATAATTATTTAATGATTGAATAAAACACATAAATGAAATAAAGTTTTTTATTTGATATAAATTAGGTTTCAAATATTTCTTCAATGATGTCTTGTGGAATAAACTGTTTTACTTCACCCAAATGCTCCTCAAATCCCATTTCCGTTATGGTTTGCAGAAAAGTTCTTATATCAAAAGTATGTAAATATATGTTACAGGCTTCTGCAGCTTTTTCATACTTTCTTTCCATATCCATGCATTCATCATATGTATAAAATCTTTCGAATCCATACTCAGCTTCATGGGCAGCATCAAATTTTAAGTTACTAAAGTCATGTGATAGATTCTCTATAGCGCTTGTTAGGTTATATGCTACTCGTTGAGATGTATATGCTAACCACATCTTGTATGAGTATGTGAGACTTAAAATAAGTTCAGAGCTTTAAATATTAATTTAGGATAGGAGGTGGGAGGAATAGGAGGTGGGAGGAATAAAAAGGAAAAATATATTTTAAAATTTTATTTTTCAATACAAGTCTTTACAAATTCACTACATGCGAACGTTTCTACATCCTCCACAACGCAATCAGAATAAACGTTTAATAATTCTAAAACACTACAAACATTTAAACTATTTTCCATAGGTGAAATAACATCATATACATTTTTTAACAAATCACCATTTTTTCATAGAGATTCCACTAACTAAAATATTGAAATATTTGGAAAATTCCTGGTGTTTAAGATATCAAAACGATATTTGATTAAATTTGTCAAGTTCACTAATTCATTTATAGTATCACCAGCTAGGAATACTTCATTACCAACATCTTGTGTAATCTTAATTATTCTTGCAACACCAATAAACACAAAGTGATTCTCATAACCATTTCCCTTCATGGGTTGCCACCCTGTTAACATAAGAGAGAGATCAGAAGTATGAAAATATATATTACAGGCTTCTGCAGCTTTTTCATACTTTCTTTCCATATCATATGTATAAAATCTTTCGAATCCATACTCGGCTTCATGGACAGCATCAAATTTTAAGTTACTAAAGTGTTGTGATAGATTATCTATAGCGCTTGTTAGGTTATATGCTACTCGTTGAGATGTATATGCTAACCACATCTTGTATGAGTATGTGACACTTAAAGTAAGTTCAGAGCTTTAAAAATTAATTTAGGAGGTGGGTGGAATAAAAAGAAAAATATACCTATACATTTTTATTTTCAATACAACTTTTTACAAATTCATTACATACGAATGTTTCTACATCCTCCAGAACACAATCTGAGTAAAAGTTTAATAATTCTAAAACACAGCAAACATTTAAACTATTTTCCATAGGTGAAATAACATCATATACATTTTTTAACAAATCGCCATTTTTCATAGAGATTCCACTAACTAAAATATTGTAATATTTGGAAAATTCCTGGTTTTTTAAGATATCAACACGATATTTGATTAAATTTGCCATGTTCACTAATTCATTTATGGTATCACCAGCTAGGAATACTTCATTACCTCCATCTTGTGTAATCTTAATTATTCTTGCATCACCAATAAACACAAAGTGAATCTCATAACCATTTCCCTTCATGGGTTGCCACCCGGTGCTGTTGGAATAAATGAAACTTAACATAATTCCTTGATTATTAAGGAAGGAAATCCATTGATCTTCATTAAAAATCACATTTTGATTATATTTGTAGCCACAGATTTTAACAACAGGAATATATTTTCTCTCTAAGGAAAATCCAATGCTGACCCATTTGGATTTGGATTTGTTTATGTAGTAGATGGTTTCATTGATGAGAGCTGCATTGCGCTTCTTACTAAACTCTTGTTGGTTTGTTGGTTGATACATTTTCAGATGCTTGCTTGAAATAATGGTTGTAGAACTGTGGGCGAGTGCTTAAATAAGCAAGCGTGGTAGTGGGGATAATAAGCGTGGTAGTGGGGAGTAGTAAGAGTGGTGTGGGGATTTAAACACTAATCTTATAGATTTAAACATCATTTAGCGACTAACCATGAATGAGTGTAAGACAGAACTTTTTATCGACATTCAAGGATATAACAGTTCCTTTGGATACATTCCAAAAGAATTAGCGATTTATGATGGTATTCGTTGCTCAAATTATCTGTTTAAATCACCATTTCAAAAAAATATGTTATCTGCTCTCGATCTCAAAATGGTTAAATGGGGCGAAGAGTGTCATGGACTAAAATGGGAATTTGGAAATATAGAACTTAATGAAATTGATAATATTTTAAAGCATGTGTTAGAAGTTTACCAATCGCCCAAAATTTACGTGAAAGGGAATGAAAAAATAAACTTCTTAAAAAAGTTTTTGGATGAAGATTTCATATACGCTATTCCCATTGCCCAAGAACCAAAATTAAGTAAATTTAAGAAAATTCCAGAATGTTATTTTCACAAAAATGTGAATCCATGGCATTGTGCATTAGCAAACGTAAAATTGTTATATAATTATAGGTATTGTTATGAATAAAAACCATTATTATATATGTTTTTATTATTGAATTTTATTTATAATACAAATGTACTTTGAATAATATATATCCTATTGAACATAGAAACACTACTAACAATATACTTAATAATACTAGACACACATTTGAATTACATTCTTCTATACAAGATTTTCTATACAACTGATTCCATTCCTGTGTCACTATTGAAGTTTTATTGAAATAATATAATATTAACTTATACTGTACAATGGTAGATATGTTTTTTATTATTGAATTTTATTTATAATACAAATATACTTTGAATAATATATATCCTATTGAACATAGAAACACTACTAACAATATACTTAATAATACTACACACACATTTGAATTACATTCTGCTATACAAGATTTTCTATACAACTGATTCCATTCCTGTGTCACTATTGAAGTTTTATTGAAATAATATAATCTTAACGTATACTGTACAATGGTAGAATCATTTATAATATTATCATCAATTTTGTAGGTAAATAAACCATTATTTATATTCATTCTTTTCCATGTTGAAGGCCAACTATCATTATTTACATTATTAACAGATAGACAAATAAATGCTTCTCGAACATTATGATCAACTTGAATGAACAAAGTAGTGTTAAGGAATGCTGATAGAAATAGAACTCCTACTGGTAGCAGAGTCATTTTCAAAACAAAATATTTTCCCAGGGTTCTTATGTTTTATATTCGTCATGAACTAAATCTTTTAGAATATCAATTACATTATTAACCATCACATCATCAGTCTTGGATTTCTCTTCCAAAATATTTATATGTTTGACTAATTGGATTAAATTTATTTATGTTAAGCTCCAAATGTAATATTTTTTCCAACGCCCAACCTGAACCATTCTCCGCAAATATTGACATCTTTTCTTTTATTTCAGACAAAAACTGTTTATAAATATCAGATAAATCCGTTGTTGTTGAAGTTATGACCTTATTTTTCGTATTAAACGATTTAGTTTCGATTGTCTGTTTTGTTTGTAAGAGATATTGCCCAAATAGTTCTACATTAATCTTAACACTTTTATGCTTAACTAACTGCTCGGAAAGTAAACTTACAAACTTTTGTTTCACTTCTTCAAAAAATTCTTCAATGTCCACGTACTTTTTCGATGGCAGCAATATGTAAGACACAATCCTGTTTTTAAACGCAGATGTTAAAATTTTCACATTATCATCACTTTTAAGTGCACTTTTATGTAGGTTTGAACGTAAATGCGCAGCAAGTTTATTTTTTATATACCAAGTATCACAATCTTTACATCGCGATAAAGTAAGTTTAGGTAATGGGGGTCTGTCTTCTACTATGGATCTTTTCAACGGTATATCACATAACTGGGTATTGGTTTTTCGTTTTTCCCGAGAACAGGATGGTATACAAGGACATGCTTCTCGTTTATGTCTATGCACGTTCGATTGATGCGTAAAACTGTTGTTGCATTCACTGCACTGATACATCTTGAGAACTGAACAAAAAAGCAGAAAAGACTGATACTTATTCAACAATTCTTGGGATATTATTTTCACTGGTCTAACACTTTGCACAATACTGTTTTTGCAAACTAAACAATTAATATAATATCAACGCTAACTAACCGCTGAGGATATATAGCTAACAAGGAGAAAGCACAACTGTCGAGCTCTAGGTGCGACTGCAGACACTTAAGAACGAAAAGAGAATATAAAGAGAATTCGTGTGGGCGGGGCATGCTCATGCGCATCCCTATTGCGCAGATGTAAAAAAAAACGAAAAATATAAAAAACCTTTTTTTTTATCCGCTTTTTTTCTTGATCCGTTTTTTTTATCCGCTTTTTTTTTAAATCCGTTCTTTTTTTTTTATCCGCCTTTTTTTTTTAGACGCCATTTGAATGAAACGAGTGAAGCTTTGCTTAATGATGTTTAACGATTTTGAGTGGGAGGATTTGGTGGGTGAAGAGTGGTGAGATGCTGTAAATCCATGGATTAATGAATAATACTTCTAATTATTTGTTTGACATTTATAAAACATATATTAAATACAGGTTTATTTGAACAAAAATAACAATATGTTTATCTACATTAGTCTACTTTATGTTTCTATTGCACATGAAACATGATTTCTGATATACAGGAGGACCATCAAATTGTGTGCTCCAGCCAGGACGATTATAATGAAAAAAACATGGCAATTTAATTTGAAGATCAAAACTTGATTTATAAGACATTGGTAATTTTCCCCATACATCCAAGAGTTCCAAAGGATCTGCATAATTAATTAGATATTCCAAAGGTAATATTTCTAGTTCATCTGTAGTAAAATCCTGCAAGGTTTTCTTTCCGCTTACATGACTAAACATTACATTTGCTGTTGGACAAGACATAGTTTTTCTTTTTTGCTTCCAATTGTTGAACTTTCTTTCTCTGTTGAGTTCGAAACTTTTTTTTAGCACTCTTAGATAGATTGGGAGGTGGATTGATTATTATTAAATTGTTTTCTATGTACTCTTGTGGATTATAGCTTTCGCAATGTTCTGTGTCCCATGAATAATCAATAGGGACTGCTACAGACATCGTTGTGAATTGTGTTAAATACTGTAAATATTGAGAATTTATAGCAATAAAAGTGGTGTGGCGGGTAGGAGGAATGGTTTTGAAAGCTCCTTTGGAGCTGGATTTGATATAAGAGTGGTAGGATTTGGTGGTGTGAAGAGTGTTTTTTGTCGTCTGTTTTTTTGTTTTTGTTTTTTGTTTTTGGAGCGGGGAGAGGAGCGGAGAGGGGAGAGGGGAGCGGAGAGGGGAGAGGAGTGGTGTGAAGAGTGGGGGATTTTGGTGGGGTGAAGAGTGGGGGGATTTTGGTGGGGTGAAGAGTGGGGGGATTTTGGTGGGGTGAAGAGTGGGGGGATTTTGGTAGTGTGAAGAGTGGGGGGATTTTGGTAGTGTGAAGAGTGGGGGGATTTTGGATTTGGATTGGTGAAGAGTGGGGGGAATTGGATTTTGGATTTGGATTGGTCTGATGCCGGTGAAAGATAACTACTATACAGTCCGCTCAAAACAACACGGCGGACCAGTAGAAGAAGGTAACACGGCCCAAGTCAATGCATCGGAAGGAAATAATATAGCATACTTAGGGCCCATCAGCTACCGTTAGGGATGCCGGCATCCATGATGGCTGCGGGCGCCGCACCATGGACGGAAATCGAAAAAAGTTGGTCAAAATTATTTATGCCAATATTATGATTTTACATGTTTTAGCAATGCATCTAACGTCATTTTAAATAATTTTAAATTCAGTGGAACGTCTAATATATAGGGTGATTCAACTTATATGAACAAATCTTGAACACTAATAACATACAATTTGTTACAAAATAAAGAAAGCCAAGCCATTAAATACAGATTCCTTGGGCTAAGATAATGATACTCTCCTATGCCATTTAGCATATCAATACCCCCTTTTCGATATAGAGGGTGTTGAAGTTTAGTTTAAAAAAATCGATTTCTATTAATAACTCCTGTTCCTTTTAAGAAATTTGGCTAAAATTTGGCATAGTTTTTTTCTTGTTAAACCACATAATTTGTTTAATTTTAGTAAAATTTTTTAAAAAGGTACTGTGAAAGTTGGGAGGTCATGAACCCTTTAACTAAGTACCCCAACTTTTTTTGTGCACCCCTGTGTTTAAAAAATGTAGGTTTTTGTATTGGGCGTTTATTTATGCTTTTTAAACAAATAAATGGGTTCCTGAAAATCCTGAAATATTTAATATCTTTTGCGGCCTCACTTTTTCCAGATGACCGCAGACTCATCAGGGTAGCAAATGACAATTCTGCTGTTGATGCTGTTAACCTTAGTTCTTTTGTACGACGCCTTTTTGTTCTGTCACTGGACTTCTCAAATTCTGTTTGAGGGCGACCAGGACCACCTTTTGTTGGCAAAGAACACACAGGAAAAATTATCGAAGTACTGACCCAACCACCGTATTTTTCAATAAAACGCCCTTTCGTTCTATTAGAGCTGTTCCATTTTTCTTCAAAATGAAAAAAAAATTGCTGCAATGACTTCCTGAGAGCATCACGCTCATTGACTTGATATCCGGTAGTATTTGCTACCGGTTTTACCAAATATTCATATTTTCCATTCATCTTTGACCCAGGTGACGCCCAAATCCACTCGCACAATCGTTTACGTTGAATTTATTGTAGAATACGAGGAACCTGGCAAGAAAAAATAACCATTAGAAAGGTGCAAACCAAAGAAACGCTGCAAATTGAATCATTACTTCCACATCACATGATACATAAAAACTAACATTGTTTTTGAATGGTTTGACTCGGAAAACCTTAAAAAGATATACAACACCGTATGTTAAACTTACCCCCCTCCTCTCATACCTATTCGCATTACCCCCGTCCCCTTCTGAAATAATGAAAAAAACCTCAAAATGTCATTTTATGGCATGATTAACCAAAAACCTATCCTATCCAGTTAATAATCCCAAAAATTATCATTCCCCACCCTTTTTATCCCCACTCTCTGCGCCATTATAGCTCAAAACCAATCCGAAGCTTTCTGTTATGGCCTAGAATATGTGTACCAATTTTAAAGTCGATATACAAACTGTTCGAAATTTATTGCGCGCACATCAGGCACACGCAGACAGACAGACAGATACACACAGAAGCCAAAAAAAGTTGAATTTATCGAAGTTTTAAAGCCATCCTGACGTTTCCAGGCAAAATAAATTTGGAAATTTATTCGCTGGTACAGTAATTCCACTCATTTTGTGATGTGGAAGTATGATCAAATAAATCCTACTAAACAAAAAAACATTTAAAAAAATGAGGGGCAAATTGGGGCAACTTTTTTTAAAAAAATCCTTAACTGGAAACTACAAACAATGAGAAAGACCGGAATCGCTACCGAAATCGACCAAAATCCATACTTTATTATTAAACCTTTTATTTAGTTGTGAAAAGTATGAGCGTTTTTTTCTGCCCAACTTTAAATTTTAATTTCGGGGGCAGTGAAATATGAAAAATAACAGTATTTGCTAAAATAATATATACATACCTCCAGGTAAAGACTCCATGACGAATTATACAATATACTCCTAAAACACGCTGAAGATAATCAAGTTTTCACTGTCCGAAAATAACAAAATCCAAAGTGCAGACGTACTATCGCGCAGAAGGTTAAAATTAACACTGAAGTTCTTAAGAACTGTGGCCCTCACTGAAAAAATATACCTGGGGGATTAAAGGGTGTTTATTAAATATTAGTTTACCCAGGCATTTGTGGCGAATTCTTAGAATTTGTTCTCGGCTGTTTATGACCAACTTTTTTCGATTTCCGTCCATAGTGCGCCGGCAGCGAAGTAAGTTTTTTTTAACTAAAGCCGATGCATGCAGTGTGAAATTTTGGAAATATAGGTGGAAAAAATTAATTTCTTTAATATGCCCAATTACAAAAAAAAAACATATTTTAATAAAGGAATATCCCCCCAGCATAACTTGCTTAATTTTATAACCTGGCCAATCATGCAAAAGTGTATCGTTACCTTTATTTGAGTTACTCCCAAAACATTCTCCGAAACGCTTATCAGTAGTTCATGTTCATCCGGCTGTTCGCTTGTACGGAAACTATTTATATTCAGAAATTTTTTGTGTTGAGCATTAATTTGTATTTTCTATTTATTAAGATATGGTATTGCAATTTATTGTTCTTAAGTAAAAGGCCTTACATGGATAGCTAAGAAACACATATGATTTATTACTAGTTTCATAACTTTCGAAGGTTTCAGTTTAGTATACCTCATTATACCGCACTGAAACAAGTGAAACCTATTACTAAACATTGTACCCACCATATTACAAGGTTAAAGAAGCTAAACAACTTTGTTATCCCCCACACCATAACAGAAATTTCGGCTGAGACAGAACTGCAGGCACTAATCGATCACACCGTGGTACGGCCCTATAAAGTTTTAGAAGAGGTCGTTAACAGGATGTATTTATCAATTCAAAAAGTTCTTTTAGAAATATCACATGTGTTGTCCCACAGGGGTCTATTTTGGGTCCACTTCTTTTTCTAATTTATATAAATTCTATTTCAAATTTAAATTTAAAAGGTGACTTAAAATTATTTGCAGATGATACAACAATTATGTATTTTCCGGACAATAATAAACAAATGTTTTTTAATATTAAATATGATTTAAATAAAATTTAATAAAATAATATGTTTTGTTAATGTTGTGTAATGTTAATAAATTATCTCTAAATTTTAAAAAATCTTCTTTTATGATAATAAAAAAACAGAAAATTAATATACTCTTAATACTTAAGGAGGGAACTATAAAATATTCACCTAACATACAATTTGTAGGTTTATATTTAGTCAATTTAAGTTGGAAAGTTCATATTCAACACTTAAGAAAAGAAATTTCTCCATTAAGGCCGAACTTTGTGCAGAAAGGAATTTATCGGCGAGTAAAACTCCCGCGAGCTGAACAAACTAGCGAGATCACGAGGTGGTGCAAAATAGTCGCTAAACAGCGCTACACACTGAAATGCGTGGCGCTCGAAGACATCGAATTCCGGGAATTAATATATGTTTTATTTCGTCAGTCGCGTCGCGCCGGTTTATTTCTAATATCGATAATTTTCGTTTGTAATACAGGTTCTGAATTTGAATTACAAAATACTTTACATTTATTATGCTATATTTGTTTTGGTTATGACCTATTATGACAAAGCCCGATTAGAAGGAAAACAAAAGCTCTAATTGTTTATTTTAATATTTGACAGGAAAAAATCTATTTTTAAAAATGTGCAGATTTTATTCTTATTGTTAACTAACTTGCGCCCGCGACTTCGTCCGCGGTATGACAGTTTTACTCCATTACAAACTTTGAACCCCCATTTTACCCCCTTAGGGGTTGATTTATTAAAAACTGTAAAACACTTGTTTAATAATTTATTTTTTGGAGTACTTCTATGAAGTTTCAAGTTAATAGGACCAACTAATATTTTGTCTCCGTACAAACTTTCAACCCCCTTATGACCCCTTTAGGGGTTGAATTTTGAAAAAATCCCTTCTTAATGAGCCTCTGCATTATAAAATAAACTAGGTACTGACCAAATTTCATATTTATAGCTTCAGCGGTTTGGGCTCGGCGATGATGAATTATATATATACAGTGTGTCCACGGATGGACCTAACTATACTTGTAAACTTTCTTATTTTGCATTTTAGAAGAAAAAGTTATTCTTCAAAACAAATTTTGCTTATGCTAAAAAGTTCACCGCCATATTCAAAATTTCGAATTAACATACAGGGTCGATAAAAAACGAGAAAAAGTGAAAATAAGTCAAGAATAAAGTACCTGTTATTTGAAAGAAAGGTGAAAATGTTACAGAGAAAAGATGTTTGTAATGTCAATAAAAGCTTAGATATCCAATTTAAACGTTGTATCTCAAAACTGATTTATTTGACTTTAATGATTAAAGTAATAATAATTACACAAATTTAGCCAAAGTTAATAATTTATTGAAGAACGAAAACATAAATACAAAGAAATATTACTCTACATGTTGTCCTCCTACTGCTACACATTTTTCAATCAGTGTCCTAAATTTTTCGTACACTAGATGAATGGTATGCTCATTTATTTCGGCTATTGCTTCTATAATGTTCTGTTTTAAAAGATTTTCATCATCGTGAAGATCATTCACATAAACTTTTTGTTTAAGATGTCCCCATAAAAAAAAATCCAGTGGGGTGATGTCTGGGGAACGTGGAGGCCATCTAATAGGACCGAACTGTCCAATCCATTTGATAGCAAAATGCCTATCTAGCCACTCCCTAACTCGAATTGCTTTATGTGCAGGACAACCGTCCTGTTGAAAATGAAGTGTCTGTCTCACCTGCAAGTTTACTTCATCCAGAGCAGGGAGTAAGAAGTTTTCCAACATCTCTATGTATGTGTTCTGGTTTACGGTTCCGTCAAAAAAATAGGGACCAATAATTTTATTATACATTATTGCACACCAAATATTAACTTTTTTATATCGCTGACTATTTGTTATAATTCGGAAATTTGGATTTTCTTTCGACCAATATCTAGAATTTTGACTGCTAACGACTCCATTCGTGGTAAATGTTGCTTCGTCAGAGAAAACAATGTTTCTGTAAAAATATCTTTCCATCATAATTCGTTCGCCCATCAACAAACAAAATTCTAAACGAAGCGCATCATCGCCTCCTTCAAGTTTATGAATTCTCACCGGCTTGTAAGGATAGATGTTGTTTTCTGACAGAATTTTCTGTAAATGGCTTTTACCGAAAGGTAGATCCAGTGTCCTTTTCCTTACTGATTTCTTGGGGAAATTTGTTACCGAATCAATAGCAAGCAATGTAGCGGCATCATTTTCGTCATGGATGCGTTTTTGCTTCTTCAGATCTGTTACAACACCTGTTTTATCAAACTTTCTTACTAACTCCCGAACAGTTTATAGAAACGTATACCCCCGGATACTTTCTATTAAACAGTTCAATTGCAAAGCGATATGATATTTCACCTATACCGTAGCATCTCACTAAATAAATTCTTTGCTCTAGAGTCAACATTATTCCAAATTTTTGACACTCACTGGAAGGTTTTTTGACTTTAAATACCTAATTTGGGTTAAATGTCAACTGAGTTTATTGTTGCTGTGGATACCTGCAATAATCACTTTGGCTAAATTTGTATAATTATTAATTAAATCCTAATAAACCCAAAAAAATTAACTTTGAGATACAAGGTTCCAATTTGATATCTGAACTTTTATTAACATTACAAACATCTTTTCTCTGTAACATTTTCACCATTCTTTCAAATGACAGGTACTTTATTCTTGACTTATTTTCAGTTTTTCTCGTTTTTTATCGACCCTGTATGTTAATTCGAAATTTTGAATATGGCGGTGGACTTTTTTTTTTAGCATAAGCAAAATTTGTTTTGAAGAATGACTTTTTCTTCTAAAATGCAAAATAAGAAAGTTTACAAGTATAGTTAGGTCCATCCGTGGACACACTGTATATATATATATATATATATATATATATATATATATATATATATATATATATATATATATATATATATATATATATATATATATACAGTGACCGGCAAAATGTTCGCAACATATGGGAAAAATTTTTATTAGGAGAGTATTGGAAAAACTTTTCCTGGGGATCGGTTCTGCATGTCCGATAACCTAAAAATCAATTTTGACATACGTCACGTGACCACTGGTATAGCGTCAAATTAAAAAAAAAATTGTTAATTTACAAAAAGTGAGGTTAGTTGACGAGATATCAAAAAAAGTTATTTGAAAAAATTGCTTAGAATTAAATTCTAGGTCCTTGTGCAAAATTTTAAGATTTTATTTAAAAAAATTGGAAAACTCAATTTTTTTTAAATATTTTTTTATCGATTTACAAATTTCCAGTTTTTTTCGTTTAGATAGCTTGGCTAATGTAAAGCCCATGTATCTGGATGAAAATAAACGAATGTAGTAGTTTTTTCTACAATTGACAGGACAAAATTAAAAAAAACAGGGTTTCGCCAGACGCTAGCTGTTGCAATGATTTGTATCTAGCAGCAGTGTCAAAATTTTAGAGACATTTCAATGAGATTACATTGAGAAAACCTTAATCGTCTTAAATATATCTGAAGTTCGACTTTTTGTAAAGTTAAGGGGATTAAAATAGATAATAAACAAAAAAGTACCTGTTTATTTAATCGAAATTTCATAAACGAAAACCAATGTAAGAAAAACTTAAAAGTAGTCAAATTCTGTACTAACAACATAAAAAATCATTGTTTTTCCTTGGGTGCACAAAATTTAAAACTCAGTATGACCACCATTTCTCTCCATACATACTATTGTTCTCGAGCGCAACTCTCGATTAACATTTCGGAGCATTTTACGATTTATTTGCAATACACAATTTCTAATGACATTCTCTAAATTTTGTATATTCCTAAAGGGTCGATGTTTGTACACAGAGTTCTTTAGGTATCCCCACATAAAGAAATCTAACGGAGTCAGATCTGGTGATCTCGCAGGCCACGGATTTTCAGAAAACCGTTCTATCCACTGGTTTCCAAATTCTTGATCCAGCCATCTCTTCACCTCATTTGTGGAATGAATGCTAGCTCCGTCTTGTTGAAAGTATAAATTTCTTCTTTCGGCTAATGACAAATTGTCTAAAAAGTCAGATATCTCAGTTTGTAGAAATTCTAAATATCGTTCTGAATTTAAATTGTCTCTAAAGAAAAAAGGTCCCACTATTCTGAGGTTGAAAATTCCGCACCACACATTAACCTTAAAACTATATTGGTCTTTACTCTGAATTACAAAGTCTGGGTTTTCGGTGGTCCACCATCTACAGTTTTGTGAACTGACGGTTCCGTTAGAGGTAAATGTAGCTTCATCCGAGAAAAGAACGTTCTTTGGGAAATTAAAATCTTCCTCAATCATACCCTGGAACCAGGCACAAAAATCGAAGCGGGCGTCATAATCCCTATCTTTTAATACTTGTACAAATTTAGGTTTGTACGGATGAAATTTGTTTCTTTTTAATATCCTCCGCACAGATCTTTCGTGAATATTAGTGATCTCCGATATTTGACTAACTGCTAATTGGGGTGTTTCTGTGATCGACAAACACACATCCAGAGAACCTTCGTCACCTGTTACCGGTTTTTCATGGGAAACTTTATACTGATTTTCTACCGATCCCGTTTCTTTAAATTTATTGACTAGACGAGATACTGTGGAATAATGGAGGGATTTATCGGGGTGCCTCTCATTAAAAATTGCTGCTGTTTCTCTATGGCTTTTGTAATTATCTCCAGAAATTAAAATAATTTCTATCTTTTCCTGAAGAAGTAGTGTGGGTGCCATTTTAAGGAATAAAATATTAATAAACTTATGTAAAATATCAAACTTAGTAAGATGCGAGACATAAACCAATGACATAGGTTGAAATCAAACAAATTATAATTTGTTTGACATTTTCTGTTGTTTTTAACCTACTAGATTATTTGGTTGTTTTAATTTCAGAGCCTGCTTTGGTAGTTTTAAGTACAACTAAATAGACCTGGTTGTTAAATTTATGTGCGAAAAATCTTAATAAAATCTTGATACAGTCATTTCATTAGATTCAAACCATTGCAACAGCGAGCGTCCGGCGAACACCTATTTTTTCGATTTTGTCCTGTCAATTGTAGAATTGTAGATCTGACTCCGTTAGATTTTTTTATGTGGGGATACCTAAAGAACCCTGTGTACAAACATCGACCCTTTAGGAATATACAAAATTTAGAGGATGTCATTATAAATTGTGTATTGCAAATAAATCGTAAAATGCTCCGAAATGTTAATCGAGAGTTGCGCTCGAGAACAACAGTATGTATGGAGAGAAATGGTGGTCATACTGAGTTTTAAATTTTGTGCACCCAAGGAAAAACAATGATTTTTTGTGTTGTTAGTACAGAATTTGACTACTTTTAAGTTTTTCTTACATTGGTTTTCGTTTATAAAATTTCGATTAAATAAACAGGTAATTTTTTGTTTATTATCTATTTTAATCCCCTTAACTTTACAAAAAGTCGAACTTCAGATATATTTAAGACGATTAAGGTTTTCTCAATGTAATCTCATTGAAATGTCTCTAAAATTTTGACACTGCTGCTAGATGCAAATCATTGCAACAGCTAACGTCCGGCGAAACCCTATTTTTTTAATTTTGTCCTGTCAATTGTAGAAAAAACTACTACATTCGTTTATTTTCATCCAGATACATGGGCTTTACATTAGGCAAGCTATCTAAACGGCAAAAACTGGAAATTTGTAAATCGTTAAAAAAATATTTAAAAAAAATTGAGTTTTCCAATTTTTTTAAATAAAATCTTAAAACTCTGCACAAGGACCTAGAATTTAATTCTAAGCAATTTTTTCAAATAACTTTTTTTGATATCTCGTCAACTAGCCTCACTTTTTGTAAATTAACAATTTTTTTTTTAATTTGACGCTATACCAGTGGTCACGTGACGTATGTCAAAATCGATTTTTAGGTTATCGGACATGCAGAACCGATCCCCTGGGAAAGTTTTTCCGATACTCTCCTAATAAAAATTTTTCCCATATGTTGCGAACTTTTTGCCGGTCACTGTGTATATATATATATATATATATATATATATATATATATATATATATATATATATATATATATATATATATATATATATATATATATATACAGGGTGATTGATGGTGAGTGGCCTATTAGAAGTTCTGGCGAACTAGTCAACGGATCACTTTGAAAATTTGGTAGTTTACATAAGTGGACATGACCTTTCTTTTAAAATTATTTTTGGCCTTGCGGTGTTGCCGCTTCTACTGAAAAGTATTAGCACCTATGATAATTTAAATGGAACACCCGGTATATTATATTTTTTTTAGAATCCCTGTTGGTTTGTTAATAAGTTTCGTTAACATATTCCTATGTCTATCTAGTATCGTTGTCGAGATAATAATTATTTTCTTCTTTTTTTCTCGGAAAACATGGTAGTCAATAAGGGCTGATATTTTTGAACTCATGACAGATAGGACACTAGAATTTGGTGGAGAGCTAGGTAATACCACGAGGCTATTCACTCGGTGTCCAAATCGTAGTTATATTTGTACAGGGTGTTTCAAAAATAAACATATTTTGATGGTTTGGAAAAATGATTAAAAGTACATTTTTTTAAATGGAACACCCTGTATTTTAACCGCGGTCCTAAAAGCTCTGTAAATTTCCTATCTTTCAATATATCATGTCCCTATACCTATCTCGAATAGTTTTTGACTTATTAGCATTTATTTGGACAATTTAACTATTACAGATAACATTCACGAGTTTTTAGGAAAATTTGAAAAGTAGCCTTTGGAAACTGTTGTTTTTAAATGGATGACACTTTTCTATTATTTATTCCGTTTCGTTGTCAGTTGGTTGCCGTACTTGAAAATTCTAATTTAAGGTTTTAAGAGAAATGGAAGAAAACAATAATTATTCAAATACAGTACTTATGAATTTATTTGTTTTACATGGTCAGTGTGATAAGATCATTAGTCGTACTTGTAGAAAATTCAATGAAATGTATCCAAATTTGCCATCAATGAACAATAAGAAATTTAGACAAATTTTAAACAATTAGTAAATTCTTAAATGCTTAAAATTACTTAATCATATTTAAGTTGTAGTGTACATAATAATATTTTTTTGACTTCTAACAAAATTACCAAGAAAAAAGTAAAAAACATTTAATTAGTTTTTAATAAATGTTCAAAACGTTGGCCGTTGACATCTAAGCATTTTAAAATTCGCTTGTTTACACCATGTCCAGTAGCAAGTCTAAGTTCACCAGCATCCAAATTTTGAAATGCCCGATTCACCCGATCTTCTAACTCTTCCCTTGAATTTACCGGTGTCTTGTAAATAATATTCTTGAGAGTGCCCCAAAGGTAAAAATCCAGAGGTGTTAAATCTGGGGACCTTGCAGGCCAATTCCAAGGTCCCAAACGCCTGAACCAACGATCTTCAAACATTCTCTGTATTTCCGCACTAACTTCGTCAGTGCAGTGAGCGGGAGCCCCGTCCAATTGGTACCAGCAGCCGACAAATGTAGTTAAAATTTCTAAGTATTTTCTGGAAGTTAAATTTTCATCATATATCAAATATTGAATTTTGTTGTCCATCATTACACAAAAAACATTAAATCGAAAATTTTCTTGAAATCCAGTATCTCTCGTTACATGAGGATTTTCCTTCGCCCAATAATGAATATTTTTCCTATTAAAAATTCCTTCGCGAGAAAATTTTGATTCATCAGTCCAAATGATTTTCCTTAAAAATTGTGGATCTTCCTGAATATGAACTAACAAGTTTTCGCAAAATAAAACTCTTTGTGGACAGTCCTCAGGCTTAAGACATTGAACTTTGGTATACTTATAATCATGCATATTATGTTTAGCCAATATTTTTTGCACGCAGAAATAGGTTAAGCCCAAATCTTCTTTGGCACATCTTATTGAAGCCTGCGGATAGGCATGAAAATAAGCCAAAACGTTAATTTCGTTGTCCTCACTAGATGTTACAGGTCTGGGTAAATTTCTGGGAACTTTCAAGGAAGAACCAAAATTTTTGAAATTGCTTTGAATTCGTCTAAATTTCTTATTGTTCATTGATGGCAAATTTGGATACATTTCATTGAATTTTCTACAAGTACGACTAATGATCTTATCACACTGACCATGTAAAACAAATATATTCATAAGTACTGTATTTGAATAATTATTGTTTTCTTCCATTTCTCTTAAAACCTTAAATTAGAATTTTCAAGTACGGCAACCAACTGACAACGAAACGGAATAAATAATAGAAAAGTGTCATCCATTTAAAAACAACAGTTTCCAAAGGCTACTTTTCAAATTTTCCTAAAAACTCGTGAATGTTATCTGTAATAGTTAAATTGTCCAAATAAATGCTAATAAGTCAAAAACTATTCGAGATAGGTATAGGGACATGATATATTGAAAGATAGGAAATTTACAGAGCTTTTAGGACCGCGGTTAAAATACAGGGTGTTCCATTTAAAAAAATGTACTTTTAATCATTTTTCCAAACCATCAAAATATGTTTATTTTTGAAACACCCTGTACAAATATAACTACGATTTGGACACCGAGTGAATAGCCTCGTGGTATTACCTAGCTCTCCACCAAATTCTAGTGTCCTATCTGTCATGAGTTCAAAAATATCAGCCCTTATTGACTACCATGTTTTCCGAGAAAAAAAGAAGAAAATAATTATTATCTCGACAACGATACTAGATAGACATAGGAATATGTTAACGAAACTTATTAACAAACCAACAGGGATTCTAAAAAAAATATAATATATCGGGTGTTCCATTTAAATTATCATAGGTGCTAATACTTTTCAGTAGAAGCGGCAACACCGCAAGGCCAAAAATAATTTTAAAAGAAAGGTCATGTCCACTTATGTAAACTACCAAATTTTCAAAGTGATCCGTTGACTAGTTCGCCAGAACTTCTAATAGGCCACTCACCATCAATCACCCTGTATATATATATATATATATATATATATATATATATATATATATATATATATATATATATATATATATATATATATATATATATACACAGTGACCGGCAAAAAGTTCGCAACATATGGGAAAAATTTTTATTAGGAGAGTATCGGAAAAACTTTCCCAGGGGATCGGTTCTGCATGTCCGATAACCTAAAAATCGATTTTGACATACGTCACGTGACCACTGGTATAGCGTCAAATTAAAAAAAAAATTGTTAATTTTCCGCACTAACTTCGTCAGTGCTGTGAGCGGGAGCCCCGTCCAATTGGTACCAGCAGCTGCGATACTGGGCGAGAGGAAGGTTGTCCACGAAATTTTCGACAAATGTAGTTAAAATTTCTAAGTATTTTCTGGAAGTTAAATTTTCATCATATATCAAATATTGAATTTTGTTGTCCATCATTACACAAAAAACATTAAATCGAAAATTTTCTTGAAATCCAGTATCTCTCGTTACATGAGGATTTTCCTTCGCCCAATAATGAATATTTTTCCTATTAAAAATTCCTTCGCGAGAAAATTTTGATTCATCAGTCCAAATGATTTTCCTTAAAAATTGTGGATCTTCCTGAATATGAACTAACAAGTTTTCGCAAAATAAAACTCTTTGTGGACAGTCCTCAGGCTTAAGACATTGAACTTTGGTATACTTATAATCATGCATATTATGTTTAGCCAATATTTTTTGCACGCAGAAATAGGTTAAGCCCAAATCTTCTTTGGCACATCTTATTGAAGCCTGCGGATAGGCATGAAAATAAGCCAAAACGTTAATTTCGTTGTCCTCACTAGATGTTACAGGTCTGGGTAAATTTCTGGGAACTTTCAAGGAAGAACCAAAATTTTTGAAATTGCTTTGAATTCGTCTAAATTTCTTATTGTTCATTGATGGCAAATTTGGATACATTTCATTGAATTTTCTACAAGTACGACTAATGATCTTATCACACTGACCATGTAAAACAAATATATTCATAAGTACTGTATTTGAATAATTATTGTTTTCTTCCATTTCTCTTAAAACCTTAAATTAGAATTTTCAAGTACGGCAACCAACTGACAACGAAACGGAATAAATAATAGAAAAGTGTCATCCATTTAAAAACAACAGTTTCCAAAGGCTACTTTTCAAATTTTCCTAAAAACTCGTGAATGTTATCTGTAATAGTTAAATTGTCCAAATAAATGCTAATAAGTCAAAAACTATTCGAGATAGGTATAGGGACATGATATATTGAAAGATAGGAAATTTACAGAGCTTTTAGGACCGCGGTTAAAATACAGGGTGTTCCATTTAAAAAAATGTACTTTTAATCATTTTTCCAAACCATCAAAATATGTTTATTTTTGAAACACCCTGTACAAATATAACTACGATTTGGACACCGAGTGAATAGCCTCGTGGTATTACCTAGCTCTCCACCAAATTCTAGTGTCCTATCTGTCATGAGTTCAAAAATATCAGCCCTTATTGACTACCATGTTTTCCGAGAAAAAAAGAAGAAAATAATTATTATCTCGACAACGATACTAGATAGACATAGGAATATGTTAACGAAACTTATTAACAAACCAACAGGGATTCTAAAAAAAATATAATATACCGGGTGTTCCATTTAAATTATCATAGGTGCTAATACTTTTCAGTAGAAGCGGCAACACCGCAAGGCCAAAAATAATTTTAAAAGAAAGGTCATGTCCACTTATGTAAACTACCAAATTTTCAAAGTGATCCGTTGACTAGTTCGCCAGAACTTCTAATAGGCCACTCACCATCAATCACCCTGTATATATATATACATATATATATATATATATATATATATATATATATATATATATATATATATATATATATATATATATATACATATATATATATATATATATATATATATATATATATATATATATATATATATATATATATATATACATATATATATATATATATATATATATATATATATATATATATATATATATATATATATATATATATATATATATATATATACAGGGTGATTCACGGTGGATGGTACGTTACACGTATCTGGCGAACCAGTTAACGAATCGTTCTGAAAATTTGGTCCGGTTGGGTTTGCTTGGATTACGAACATGCTCTACCTGTCTAAAATATTTTTAACAATGCAGCGTTGCCACTTCACTTTTTATTTTTGTCTATTGTACCCATACCTAACTTGAGTTTCTTGAGTAAGTTCCCGACTTATAAGCCATTATTTGTAAAATTTTCTCAACAATTTAATTTCCATACGGATTTTAGTACGTATGCAATGACAAACTATTGTTTGATATAAAAGTCATGTCAATTTCGTTATTATAAAAAACTATTAGCGACGATATTAACCTTGAAAAATAACCAAAAATAAGTACTTTTCGTGAGAATTTTCTTATAAATTATCTTTTTTTTTAGGAAAGCGGCTCTATACCGTAGAAATAGAAACATTCCTACACTAAAATTTAATTTTCCCTAACATGTATTTTAAATAGCTTTTCCAAGCTCCTACAGTAGCGAAACGGTGTTAATCTCTATATATAAAAGAAGAACCTGACTGACTGACTGATTGACTAACGTATCAACGCACGGCCCACACCGTTGGGTCTAGAAACTTGAAATTTTTCAGAGGTTTCTTATATAACGTAGGCATGCACTAAGGAAGGGTTTTTCAAAATTCAACCCCTAAGGGGGTGAAACGGGGGTTCAAACTTTGTATGGGGGAAAATTTTTAGATGGTTCTATTAACTCAAAACTTCATAGAAGTACTCTAAAAAATAACGTTTAGATTCACTAAGAAAGTTTAAAATTTAGTACTGGTTTAAATTAAGATCTTATTGTTGATCAGTTATGTTTTGACACGTTTTTGTCCTGTCATTGTTAATAAGTCGTCATTAAAAATTTATGAATTATTGTGATATTTCAGCGATTTACTTGGTTTCCAAATGATTTTCATCTTGGAACGAGTTGCTGTAATGAATTTAGTTCTATTATTGTTGAAAGTACGTACTAAAATTGTCCTTTTCTTGATAAATTTGCGAAAAAGCTCAGAAATAAGTTCATAGTATAAAACTTCTTACACTTATTCTTACACCTGTCAGTTTAAAACTTTTGGTTGTCAAATTAGACCGGACTAGCGTTGGAGAATCTGGCTGTAAATGTTTAAACACGTGTTTTACAGTTTTTAATAAATCAACCCCTAAGGAGGTGAAATGGAGGTTCAAAGTTTGTAATGGAGTAAAATTGTTACACAGTTCTATCTATTACCTTGAAACTACGTGAAAGTACTCTAAAAAATAAACACATGCTTTATAACTTTTTAGACATCAGCCCCTAAGGGGGTAAAATGGGGGTTCGAAGTTTGTAATTAATTATGGATATAGACTGGATTAGATTATTACATTCCAGGAACGGACCCCGTTGGAAAGACAATGTAAACAGAAAATATTAAAAATATTTTTGACAAAACTATGGGATTACGTAAATTGACGGGGGGGGGGGGGGGGTAGGAGGGGGATTGGCAATTTATTCTAAACATGTAAACTAATATGCCGGTTTCGGGGTTATAAAGGTCAGAAAATCTAATTGTGTAATAAATGTTAAGAAAATTTTAACGTGGGGGGGGGGGGGATAGTAAAAAGAAGCGGCTGGTAACTTTTCCAAGATGTTAACTACATGTATAATTAACTATATAATCTTCGGGGTTATTGAGCTCAAAAGAACTAATTTTGCCTAACAGTTAAAAAATATAACGGTGTTGGGTAAAAAGAGCGGCTGGGAAATTATCCAAAAATGTTAATGTATTGTCACGGGATCTTTATTAAAACACTGCATTATTTATTAAATAAAAATGAATATTTATATTTTACACAATTTATACAAAGTACCCAAAGGAATCCTACCTTTTATCTCCTAATTCACGTCGACGAAGGAGTGTTACGCGCGTCGAAGGACGCGCGTCGTCGCGACCGAACTCCGCTTACCAAGCAGGAAGGGTTGACCCGGGAGTGATGGAAAAAATTATTTGGTGACACTTACCCCCCCACGGAAAACAAACATCCAAAGGATTTTTGTGACCAAATTCCCTATTCTATACTCTAATACAAAAAGTCTCGTTTGGGTTTAATAAAAATATCAATGTACAATTTAAAAAGCTGCATTTTTTGATCTGGCCCTCTTCTTCTTCCTGGCGGGTCTTCCTCCCTCCTGTTCGGTTTGTTCCTTGGTGTGGTCCCCAGATGTTCCCAAGGCGGGCTTGTCCCCCGCTGGTACTGTCAGTGGTCTGCTGGCCTGGCAGGTCGTCGCCGCTCCCCTGGTCGTGGTCCCAAGGTGGGCTTGTCCGCCGCTGGTACCGTCAGTGGTCCGCTGGCCTGGCAGGTCGTCGCCGCTCCCCTGGCTAGCTCGTCGACCCCGTCCGCTCTGGCCATCCTGGCATCCTCGGCTGCTACAGCCCTTAGGCTCGCTTCTTAGGCCCTCAGTGGTTGGTGTATATGAAAACAAACGAACAGAGAGTTAGACGCTACAAAAACTATTTACACAATTTATTTACATACAGTGAAGCAGTAATTTCAGCTTTTTCCCGTCCATCTTTTGTGTTTGGCCCCCGTGGCCACCCAACACGACCGTGCTCGGAACAATTACCTTTATTCGAATATTTTCAGCCCTTAAAACTTTTTACTTTTTCAAAAAATTTCCGCAAACTACTTATTTCTCCCCCTCCCCTATCGAAAAAAAAACGATTACTTAGAGGTTTTACCCTTTACTCTTTATCCCTTATACAACAAAAACAAAAATAACGACACAGCATCATTGAACATCGCAAGATTATACGTGTTGATTAGGCACGCTTTCAAACAAAGCTCAACTGCACAGAGCCTCGTGCAACTGTTCACGATCTCTCTTACTTTTATCTCTTAACACAAACGTTTAATTTTTCACTCTCTATATTTCTTTAACACTGATTACTACCTTATACCTCTTTATTACTTGGGGAAAAAATCAAAATACCATTTATTTATTTTGCTACCTATTTTCACTAGTGGCTTTTATATAACAAAAAAAAATAGATGCATTGTTCCTACTACTCCTCAAAATTATACCTTCTTTTTCTCCAACTCCATAATTTTTTTCGGCTTTTGTGAGAGTTCTGGACACATAGCAAATGGGATGCATTTCCTCGTTCGTTTTTTGTAGTAGTACTGCCGCTATCCCTTGGTCCGATGCGTCGACATGTAGCTCTTTGTCTGCGTTTGGAAGGTAGTGAGTTAACACTGGAGATGATTCTAATTTTCTTTTCAAAGTCTGGAACGCTTCTTCTTGAGCTGATGTCCACCAAAATGGTGTATCTTTCTTCAGCAAATCGTATAACGGCCTGGCAATGAAACTAAATTTCTCAATAAATTTTCTATAATAATTGGCGGGATCTAGAAAACTTTGAAGTGATTTTTTATTTCTTGGAGTTGCAAAATGGTGTACTGCTTCTAGTTTTGAAGAATCTGGAAGAATACCTTGATCACTAATGGTGTGGCCTAATACTGTTAGTTCTTTATACGCAAACTGGCACTTAGATGGATTTAGCTTTAGACCAGTTGCTTTTAGCTTTGACAGTACTTTTCTTAGGTTCTCGTTATGTTCTTCCAAATTTCCTCCATAGACCAAGATGTCATCTAAGTACGTCATTGCTCCATTCCACTTCATGTCTCCCAAAATTGCGTCTGCCAACTGCTGAAAAGTGCTTGATGGTGTTGTAAGACCAAAACTTAGGCGGTTAAATTCGAACAAGCCATCGGTAGTGACGAATGCCGTTTTATGCCTGTCCCTCTCATCAATTTCTACTTGCCAGTACCCTGAAAACATGTCCAACGTAGTAAAGTATCTAGCTTCTCCCAGGTAGGTCAAAATGTCGTCTATGACTGGCAGAGGATACACATTCTTTATTGTTTTTGCGTTCAATTTTTTATAGTTCACGCAGAACCTCATATCACCATCTTTTTTGGGAACTAGGACTACTGGACTGGAATAAGGGCTTAGACTTTCTTATCACCTCATTTTCCAACATTTCTTCTACTTATTTATTAATAATTCTTCGCTCTGTGTGACAAACTCTGTATGGTCTGGAAACCACTGGAACGTCATCGGTCGTCTCAATTCGGTGCTTCCTAGATCCGTTTTCCCTAGGTCGCTGATGCTCCAAGCAAAAGTATCTTCAAAATCTTGAACTAACTCATTTACACTTTGAAAGTCATTTTTACACAAGTCCCTATTTACATTATAACTTTTTACTAGAATCTCGTTCGGTACAATCATTAAAGTTTCGCTTGTATTTATAGAGTCAATATCTGCTTTAAACGCGATGCATGTGCCTGCAAAAAGTTTTTTTTGTTTTTCTACCGTAGTTTTTTATTTCGGCGTACCACGTCAAATTATCACTAAAAATTTTATTAATTTGAAGTCCATTTTTAATTAAAAAATCATAGTTCGGGGTAAAGTTTATTTTATTTTCACCAGTTTTTTTAAAGTTCACTTCGCATTTAATAACGTCTTTCGCAATTACCATGTCACTACGTAACGTAATTTTCGCACTGTCTGTTCTGCAGTTTTCAATTTCCATAGGTAACTCCTCCCAAAAACAACTATTTACATTACTGACTTGACTATTTACAATTTCTTTGTGACTACTATCTCCTAAATTCATTGCCAAGGTAACTACTTCATTCTCATTCGTTTTCAAACTAATTTTATTCGCTTTTAAATTTATCATAGCCTCGTGGGACTTAAGAAACTCTAATCCTAATAAAACGGGTTGGGGTAGGTTTTCTATAACTAACGCTTCTAGGGAAAAGGTACAACCAATAATTTTTACCCGCGAACTATTCGCTACTTTAATAAAAGTTATGCCTGTGCCGGGCTTTATTTGATTTTTATTTACAAATTTATTATCTACAATATTTTTAACTGATGCAGTATCTATTATAACTTCAATATTTACATTATTTAAACTTCCTTTTACGGAGAGAACATCTGTTGCTGCTTCTTCCTGATTCTGGTTCTGCTTCTGATTCTGCTTCTGTTTCTGGACAGTGCTTATGTGTGTTAACACTGTCCGTTGGAGTTTTCCGACTGCCGTTGCCGTTGCCAATTTTGATACCTATTGGTTTGCTGCTCTGGAAGGCGGCCATTTTGTTCTCGACCAGGTTGATTTGGCGTCCATCTTGTTCTTTGGTTTTCTAAATTTCGCTGTCCCCTGTAGTTTTGGTTGTTTCTATGTTGCGGGTTGCTAAAACAAACTCTCGCCTTGTGACCTGGTTTTCCATACTGAAAACATACTGGCCGATTGTCGGTAGTACGTGGCTGCCAGTTTTTAAAATTTCGGTTTTCTCTTCTGTCTTGGCTTTGATTTTGCATAGCTTTTCCAATTTCATCTTTAACAACTTGCGTGATTTCATCCATCAAGTTCGATTTTGTTTTCTCTGGCTGAACCTGCTGACTCGTCCCTGTTACTCTGTCTGATATTGACAGCTGTGCGAACATTTCCGAAGCATGACTTATTTCTTTTTCAGCGTCGTTTATGGTTTTAACGAGCTCTTGTACCTCTGCAAAATTTTTTGGCTGCCTAAGCTTGATTTGGTAGCCGTATGTGGGCAGTAGACCTTTTTCAAAATGTTCTCGTCTAACTTCGTCTTTCATTTGTGGATCTACTTTGTCGCATAGGTACACCATTTCCCCTAGATAATTCATTACGTTTTCACCTGGCTGCCGTCTTCTATAACGTAATTTTAGCTTCGTTTCGTTGACATACGTGCTAAACGAAAATTCTTTTTTCAAGTCCTCTACTGTCGCCTTCCAATCGGAACCTGGGTTTCTTATTGCATAAATTTGCAACCAAGTTTGTGCTTGTCCCAATAAATATGACGAAAAATATCACAGCTTAAGGTTGTCATTCCAGTTGTTAATCAAAGCTGTTTTTTCATAGTCTTTCAAAAATACACTTAAATTATCGCAATCCGGATATACGAACGCAGCGCTACAAATTATGGAACAGCGGGTGCTCTGCTTGGGTTTATTAGATTTCCCAACGTGCAATTTAAGGTGTCGACATTTTTGAAAAAATATTTTTATCTGATTAGGGGTTACCTGGTCGTTACTTGGCAATAAAGTTAGTGACTCAATATGAGAGGTGAACAGTTAAAGTCCTATCTTCCTTCTTATCAGAAGATAATATAAGAAGGAACATAGGACTTTAACTGTTCACCCCTCATATTTAACCATGTCCCTTCTGGATAGCAGCTACGACTTCATTAAAGTTAGTGACACGTTTGAAAAATTTTGAGAAATGGAGCTATTACTGCTATTTTCCGCTAAAATTGACGACTGTATGCTTTCCGGCGAGTTATTAAATATTAATGACCTAACACTGTCTTTACTATTAGGGGTTGATGACGTTTCAACAATTTTTTCGTTTTCTTTAGTACCGCTTATTCCCTTATTTTCCGTTTTATTTTCACTTTCTGTTACTTTATTTTTATTTCCTGCCTTCTTAGAATTACTTCTTAACACCATTAATTTTTCCATGTAGTAAGAAAAGTGCACATTTTAAAAAATAACGCATCCTTAAATAGTAGGAAGCACGATCAAAAATTTATTTTTAAGACTTTTTCCAAACTAGTAAAAAAAATACGTAGCAATTTTCATACTGCATAACTGGCACAATTTTAATTCTGCTTACTTTTAGCAGTCAAACCCAAAAAGGCAGAAGATATATACGGGTTCTCGTTAAAAAAAGAACTCAAAAAAGTTAAAAACAAATTTTTAAATAAGTATTTCTACTGGCATACTAGGGAAAACCCAATAATTAAAAAATTCAATATGTATTTTATAGATACCGAAAAATTCTAAATCATTTAAAAATAAACTAAGTTTATCCAAAGAAAACGTACTAAAAATGTAACACAAGCCAATAAAATACTCCTTAAAAACGCTCTAAATAAATTTTAAATATAAAATAATACCGTTAAAAGCATGAAAGATTGTTCACTTCGCTCAAGGAATGTGCCTAAAAAAATATTCGGTCAACCGCAAAAAGCAAATAAAAAAAAAACGATAACTTTGACCATGACCTTTTTGGAATTTTACTAGCAAATAACAATTCAATAATTTCATGTCTTTTTCAAAAATACATTTTTCCATATAAAACAAATTAAAAAATCGGTACCCTAAGCAGCTTGCGAATTTTTCATAAACTAACAATGAAACCAAGGCAATTATTCACGAAAACAACGGCCGTTCTGGCCGAAACACGGTGCTTCCTCCAAGATTGTCACGGGATCTTTATTAAAACACTGGTCTCATCAATAATTACTGCAGCATTATTTATTAAATAAAAATGAATATTTATATTTTACACAATTTATACAAAGTACCCACAGGAATCCTACCTTTTATCTCCTCATTCACGTCGACGAAGGAAAGTGTTTCCAACCTCCCAAGTCGACCCCTGGCGCCCCACCGCCGCGCCGGCCCGATCTGTCAACGCGCGTCGAAGGGCGCGCGTCGTCGCGACCGAACTCCGCTTACCAAGCAGGAAGGGTTGACCCGGGAGTGATGGAAAAAATTATTTGGTGACAGTATCATTTTTCGGGTTATTGAGGTCCGAAAATTTAATTTTGTCTAACAGATGGTAAACAAAATTAACGGGGGTGCTGGTGGGGCGGGGCGGGGGCGACTGACAATTTCATCAAAAACGTTAACTAACTATGTGTAATTTTCGGGGTTTTCTAAAAAAATTAACCGAGGAGTGGGAATCTAATTTTGTCTAACAGATTAACAGATGTGAGCGGGGGGAGGGGGAGCGATTGCCAATTTTTCCAAAAATGTCATTTTCGGGGCGATTAAGGTCAAAAAATATAATTTTGTGTCATAGATGTTAAGAAAACTAACGGGGGTGGGGGAGGGAGGGCGAGAGCGATTGGTAATCTCTCCAACAATGTCAACTGTGTAACATTTTCGGAGTTATTGAGCTCAGAAAAGCTTATTTTGTGTAACGGATGTTATAAACATTAAGGGCGGGTGGGGGTAGGGTGGCGGGAAGGGGCGGGTGGGAATTTCTTCAAAAATGTTAACTAGTACTTCATTTTTAGGGTTATTGAGGTCAGAAAATCTAATATAACATGACCATTACAAATTTAAAGAGGGGGAGATAAGATGAAGGAGGGGGGATTGCTAATAAGATGAAGGATTGCTAAACTAAAAATCATTTTCTCATAAAAATTAACAAAAATAAGTTAACCCGCAGTAATAAATACGTAACAATATTATTTCATACTTTTCAGTGTTTTCCTTTTGTGAAGCTGGTTCATTTTTTTGAAAAAAAAAAGAAATATTTTTAGGAGCAATAATTCATAAAAAATATACCTGACAAAATGTAATATTAATTTCATTTAATTTACTTTTTCTATCAGTTACCTGAGTCCGACCCCGATTTTTGCGTCATGTGATACTGGTCTCAAGATATAACTAACCTAACCAAAAATAACTCATGTTTCATGTATTCATAATCATGCCATCAAAACTACACTATTATCACATATACCACGCGGGCGAAAGCTAATCGTCCTATAAATTTGCACGCAGTAGAGCCTTAATTGGTATTTTATATAAGACCAGAAATTATATTCCATTAAAATATTTAAAAAATATATATTATTCTTCAAAATCTTCAAAACTTCAGTATTTAATTTCGATATGGGGTTCTTCCTGCTTATCAACAATTAATTATTTAAAAAAATTACAAAATAAAGCAAGAAAATGTATTCATAAACTGCCTTTTTTAGAGCCAACGACAAATTTGTATAAACTTAAAGGTTATTTAGATATACATAATGTATATAAATTAAAATAAGTGTATTAATACACTCCATAAAAATAAAAATAAAAGAGTCTAATAAATGATTTGTAAATACTGATAAAATATACAAACACAGTACAAGAACGTGTAAAAATTTACAAATTGCCAAAGTAAAAGCTATTTTGAGAAGAAATCCATTCTTCACGATGGGGTAATAATACACAGGGTGTTCGGAAAATGCATCAGGATACTTGGAAGGTGATTCTACGTGACAAAAGGAGGGGGTAAGCCATGTAACAAAAATTTGAAATCTCAATATTTTCCGAGTTACAGCCTATAAAAGTTAATTTTTTTCCCATTTTTTACATATTTCGATTATTTTTTAAATAATCAAATTGATATTTGGTACAGAGACTTAGCTTGGTGATTTATATCATCCTGTTAAAAAAATGTTTCTACTGTGCCACCAGAGGGCACTTACCTGAAACCCAAGTTTTATTTTCCGCATATCTTTTTTCTTTTTACCGATATTTCAAACACAAACATGTTATTTTAAAGGCAATAAAATACTAAACAAAAAAGGTACTCTTGGTCCGAGTCGATAAACCTCACCGTTTAGTCGCAAATTAGAATTACAAATTTTATTATCATTAAATCAGTTTTTCAAATGAAAGCAAAAAATCAAATTACCATGGTAAAACAACCCAATCGAATTGTTAAAGAATAAATAAAAAGTAAAAGTTTCTTCCGTGTTAGTAATTAGTGAAAATATTCTTGAAATTAAAACGATATTTAATTTCAAGAATATTTTCACTAATTTTAAGATCTCACTAACACCGAAGAAAGTTTTACTTATTATTTATTTCTTACAAGCTTTTATTTAACATCACCTGTTAGTATGTATGTTAGTATGTTTAGGTCAAATATTGCAATCAAAATTTCGACTAGTTCTAATTAAGCTAGAGCTTTGAAATTTTGTACACGTATATAAGTCCGGTGACAATGCAATGTCAATGTAGTATATTTAATATTGTTCGAAATCCAATATGGCGGATGCCCCAAGATGGCGGATTACCTTTTTCTTTACACTCCCCTTGATATGGGGATCAAATGAAAGGGTTTGACGAGTAGAATACGATAAGATATGTGACGTCATTCTAAACCCAATATGGCGGCCGCCACAAGATGATGGATTACCTTTTTCTTCACAACCTCCTTGATATGGGCATCAAATGAAAGAGTTTGACGAGTAAAATACGATAATCTATCTGACGTCATTCTAAACCCAATATGGCGGACGCCACAAGATGGCGGGATACCTTTTTCTTCACAACCCCCTTGACATTTGTATCAAATGAAAGGGTTTGACTAGCAGAATACGATAAGCTGTATGACGTCATTCTAAACCCAATATGGCGGACACCACAAGATGGCGTATTACCGTTTTCGTAACAATCCCCTTGATATGGGTACAGGTACAATTTCTTGTAATATTGATGCATTATCAGAAATGCATAGGTTAAGACGTAACTAAAAATTTAAAAATAAATCTGGTAAAAATACTTTTTAAAAACAAGCTTTTATTATTTAGATGTATTCAAACGAAAAAAATAAGTACAGTTTTTTCATTGTGGCAATGCTAAATGCTATTAGCCAGTTTTCGAGAGCACAATGCATTTTTGCGGATAACATTAACTTATACGTTAACATAGCCGCTATTTGACAGATCAGTGGATGGATCCTAATAAAAGTAGTATCAAAGTTATTACTGAGACAGATATGATATATTATGTTAAATTTATTGTCTTAAAAGATTGTCGCGCGAAGAGAAAAGAAAAAAATACTTAGGTATCTACTTACAATTTCTGCCAAACAAAATTAATGCCTGTATGAACTTTTCGCGCACTACAAGCTTTTAAGACAATAAATTTAACATAATATATTATATCTGTTTCAGTGATAACTTTGATACTACTTTTATTAGGATCCGCCCACGCGAACTACGTCCACTTATAAATAGCATTTAGCATTGCCACAATGAGAAAATTATACTTATTTTTTTCGTAATAGTACACCTAAATAATAAAAGCTTGTTTTTAAAAAGTATTTTTTACAAGATTACAAGAAAAATTACAAGATCTGTCAAATAACAATTCGATTGGGGTTTTTTACCATGGTAACTTGATTTTTTGCTTTCATTTGAAATACTGATTTAATGATAATAAAATCTTTAATAATTTTATCTTGCGACCAAACGGTGACCTTTATCGAGTCGGATGAAGAGTACCTTTTTGTTAAATATTTTATTAAGCTAGAGCTTTGAAATTTTGTACACGTGTATAAGTCCGGTGACAATGCAATGTCAATGTAGTATATTTAATATTGTTCGAAATCCAATATGGCGAATGCCCCAAGATGGCGGATTACCTTTTTCTTTACACTCCCCTTGATATGGGGATCAAATGAAAGGGTTTGACGAGTAGAATACGATAAGATATGTGACGTCATTCTAAACCCAATATGGCGGCCGCCACAAGATGATGGATTACCTTTTTCTTCACAACCTCCTTGATATGGGCATCAAATGAAAGAGTTTGACGAGTAAAATACGATAATCTATCTGACGTCATTCTAAACCCAATATGGCGGACGCCACAAGATGGCGAGATACCTTTCTCTTCACAACCCCCTTGACATTTGTATCAAATGAAAGGGTTTGACTAGCAGAATACGATAAGCTGTGTGACGTCATTCTAGACCCAATATGGAGGACACCACAAGATGGCGTATTACCGTTTTCTTAACAATCCCCTTGATATGGGTACAGGTACAATTTCTTGTAATATTGATGCATTATCAGAAATGCATAGGTTAAGACGTAACTAAAAATTTAAAAATAAAATCTGGTAAAAATACTTTTTAAAAACAAGCTTTTATTATTTAGATGTATTCAAACGAAAAAAATAAGTACAGTTTTTTCATTGTGGCAATGCTAAATGCTATTAGACAGTTTTCGAGAGCGCAATGCATTTTTGCGGATAACATTAACTTATACGTATAAAATACCCGCTATTTGACAGATCAAAAATTTAGTTTTCGAGACGCTTCCGCTTGCCGTAACGAAAAGGTTAACACCAAAAAATGACAGCTAATTAATGTGTTTTAAACTTTTTGGTTTTTAACCTATAATTTCTACAGTAATGCTTTAGATTATACTAGTATAAAGATATGCTATAATTTGAGCGTTTTGCGTTATTGTTATTACACAACATTTAATTTATAGCCAGAAAATGATTAATGAAGGTTTAGTTCTCTTATCCCAGTCAACACAAAACCGTTCCTGGGACGTCCCGGAATGTCCCATAAGATCCCAATGACGTCCCTGGGACGTCCGTTTGGAACAGGTCGAGATGTATTTGGGATGATCCCATAAAGGTTACACAGGACATATATGGGATAATCTTAGGACCTTAGTAGCACCGTAGCAATTCCAAACAGTCCTAGTACTGACACAAAACAAACGCATTTTGGTGTAATATAGTCATTATAATATAGAATCATAAATACAATAAAGATTCCAACAGTATTTTATTTTTACACTTTATTTTTTTTAAATCCCATTGCTGACGTCCTTGGGACGGCAACATGAGACGTCCGTAAGACGTCACTTTGGGACCAATTTGGGACCTTTCTAACGTCCAGGGGACGTCCCAGGGACGTCTTAGCTGGGATCATCCCACCTGGGACGTTGCGGATCAAAATGGGACGTCCTGGGGATGTTTGTTGCTTGCTGGGATAGAATCATCTGATTCTGATAGCGACCTAGAAGATGCGCTTCTATTAGAAGTTTTACATCCCGTTAACGAAAACCGAGTTGAAATATCGGATGCATCGGAAAACAAGTGTAAAATGTATTTTCGTTTTGAGAAAAATAATATTCCTAGATTGGTTCAAGCACTAAGAATTCCTCACGAATTCACAACGGATAGTGGGCATAGAAATTCAGGTGAAGGACTCTGCATTCTGTAAGGAGGCTAACATACCCTAATAACAGACTGATTGATTTGGAGTCTATGTTTGGAAGGTCAGCACCAGCACTGTCCAAAATTATTTGTTATATGATTAACCACATATATACTAATTGTCTACATCTTTGTTTAATTATTGATTAAATATAATAATAATTCATTATCTAAATTAACAAGCAAAAATACTTCGAACTACAAGAATCAAAACAAACACGAGGAACGAGGTTAAATATCCAAGATTCCAAACATCAACTACTGATATGCGCATGCGTATCGTTTTCGTAACTGCTATGTCTATCGTCCGTAAGATACCGGCGGCTCACGGAAACTGTAAGCAATAAATGACATTTGAAATGTCAAAATTGTCAAATAGTGGTAACCGGAATTGCTTTTTGTGGGTTTCGAAAACTATCTATTTATAAGTGGACGTAGTTCGCGTGGATGGATCCTAATACAAGTAGTATCAAAGTTATTACTGAGACAGATATGATATATTATGTTAAATTTATTGTCTTAAAAGATTGTCGCGCGAAGAGAAAAGAAAAAAATACTTAGGTATCTACTTACAATTTCTGCCAAACAAAATTAATGCCTGTATGAACTTTTCGCGCACTACAAGCTTTTAAGACAATAAATTTAACATAATATATTATATCTGTTTCAGTGATAACTTTGATACTACTTTTATTAGGATCCGCCCACGCGAACTACGTCCACTTATAAATAGCATTTAGCATTGCCACAATGAGAAAATTATACTTATTTTTTTCGTAATAGTACACCTAAATAATAAAAGCTTGTTTTTAAAAAGTATTTTTTACAAGATTACAAGAAAAATTACAAGATCTGTCAAATAACAATTCGATTGGGGTTTTTTACCATGGTAACTTGATTTTTTGCTTTCATTTGAAATACTGATTTAATGATAATAAAATCTTTAATAATTCTATCTTGCGACCAAACGGTGACCTTTATCGAGTCGGATGAAGAGTACCTTTTGTTAAATATTTTATTATCTTTAAAACAGCATGTTTGTGTTTGCAATATCTGTCAAAATAAAAAAGATTTGCGAAAAATAAAATTTGGGTTTCAGGTACATTTGGGTTCTGGTGGGACAGTAGAGAAACATTTTTGTAACAGAATGATATAAATCACTAAGCTGGGTCTTTGTGCCAATTATCAATTTGATTAGTTAAGAAATAATCGAAATATGTAAAAAATAAGAAAAAAATCGAACTTTGATTGGCTGTAACTCGGAAAATATTGAGATTTCGAATTCTTGTTACATGACTTACTACCTTTATTTTTCCACACAGAATCACCTGTCCAAGTATCCTGGTGCAGTGTCCGAACACCCTGTATAACAGTATTCCAGAAAATATAAAAGTTATAGGTAACATCCAAAAATTTAAATTGCAATTAAAAAAACACTTTTTGAATCATTAAGTTATTATTGTTTCTTTTTATTTGTTACAATTTTAATATCTGTATAATCTTGGTTTATATTACCTTGATTGTATTTGTTTCGTATATTCCCGGTAATATACTATACAGTTGGTTAGGAATAAAGAAATAAATAAAAAAATAAAAGAAGGTCGTACTATAAACATAATTATAAAATAGGGCTGGGATTGTGCAGTCCAGAATAGGTATCGACAAAAGTTTTTTGAAGAGAACCAGACCGGTGAAAATTTGTTTAGTATTTCATTGGTACCCCTAGAAATAAACGCTAACGTCAGTAGTATTATTTGGCAAAATCCTGCTTCATCCTCAACCAGATACTGCCGTCTCATCAACTCATCAAATTTCTCTTTGCCAAAAAATCAACTGCTGAGGTAATTACAAGGGAACTTAGAAAAGTAGAAGACTAAATTGCAAATTTATCGCCTTCGAAGATGGTTGTAAATAATGTGGAAGTCTTTGTTCAGCCTTCGTTACTCTGTCGCATGGTGGATGGCAAAGTATTTAATGCAGTCTCGTCTTGTGCGTCAACGCAGAAATGCTACCTTTGTGGAGCCAAACCAAGTAAATATTGATATTATTTCAAAAAAAAACTATAGATTTTTCCTTTGGTTTATCACCACTGACTTGGATTCGCTTCTTTGAATGTGTGCTTCATATTTCTTATAGTCTTGAAACAAAGAAACGGCAAGCTCGAGGGGCCGAAGATAAAAACAAGGTTGCAAAAAAACCAAGTGCAAGACAGGTTTAAAAAAGACTGGTTTATTAGTAAATATGCCCAAGCAACAGGCGGACAATTATTTTAAAACGCTGAGAAATCTGCCGAGATAACAGGTGTTATTGTAGACTTAATCAAACATTTTTTTATTATTCTGGAATGTCTAAATTGTAGTTTTGCAATAAATCTAGATAAATTTGATGAGTATACACAGTAGACACTAGACTTATGCATAAAAGGATACTCATGGTACTCCATGCCTGTAAGCGTGCATAAGGTACTCTTTCATGGTAGAGATATTGTTGCTACATGTATTCCAATTGACCAGCTGTCTGAAGAAGCCCATGAAGCGAGAAATAAGGACAATAAGCAATATAGGGAACTATTTACTAGAAAAACGCCACGAATTGACACGAACTGGGATTTACTGAATATATTACTGATTACTTCGGGTCCACTTATTGCGAGTCTACGTGCTCCCCCAAAAATTAGAAAATGTCAACTAATTCCAAGTTCTGGCTCTATTGGAAGATTGGAAGATGTAGATGTAAGTACATCCGTAGATCCAGAGTAACTGTGTTCTTATAACCACTTTTATAGAAAGTATTAATATGAACTTAACTATACTTTTCAGATTTTTATAGATATTTTTATGATTATTACTACCATTTTAGTAGAAATAAACTTGAATCAAATATATTTAAATTTAATAAAAGATACACCTGTTAATTTTAGTAGAGTGATTTTTACCATATTATGTAACATAGTAATCTCTAGTAGCATGATTCTCTTCTTACGTACCGTCAATTATATAAAAAATATATTTTCAGTAGTTTATTTCAATTAAGTATTTTTTTCCTCGTAGATTCTGAAAATTTCACACTGCGATGGTCTATTATATACTTAAAAACAGAAAATTAATTGTTCCACCAAGTTTACGCAAAGATATTTTAGAAAAAATACATTATGGTCAAATGGGAATGACAAAATGTACAAATGACCGTTTTTTTCTGGCCAAACATGTCACATGATATAGAAAGTTTAATTTCTAAAAATAAACTAAATGAACCTATGCTGCCCCATGTGTTACCTAATTTGCCATGTGAGAAGGTTGCCTGTGATTTATTTTATTTTGATGCTGAGATTTACTTACGGGTTGTAGGTTATTTTTCCAAATATATTGAATTAGCTAAATTAGTAGAAAGTCAGTTATGTAATGAAGTAATTTCAGATCTTAAATCTATATTTGCTGGACACCGAATACCAAAATGTGTCATTACGGATGGGGGTTTAATTGTATACTTTTTAAGCAGTTCTTAAAGCCATGGAACTTTAACCATACTATGTCAAGTCCGTTGTACCCCAATCAAATGGCTTAGTCGAATGGCATGTTCAAATATTAAAAAATAAATTATGTAAGGCAAAAAATTAAAACAAATATTTGTATCTGTTATGTTATAGAAATACGCCGATTGATTGTAAGCTGGCATCTCTAACACCAATTTTAACGAATATGTAGGAGATTAAGATTTAGTTTACCTATTGAGAAAGTGCTTTTTTAACCAGTGAAATGTAACAATTCGCGTGTAAAGGAGGTTTTAAAACTAGGTTGGATAGACCGCCTAATCGCCCCCCAGGGGGCTCCATAAAGTCGGTAATATCATCATTGTCATGCCCTGAAGATTTCGTGTTGCTAGGCCATGTATTAAGGAAGATATCACACTCCTTCGGACTGATGATGAAGAATTGACCGCCCTTCGTAACCGTATCGCTACATACATATAAACACCTACACATAGAAACATTTTTTCAAGGTCGTCCGCTCTCCAGACACGTATTTTTCCGAAGGTCGTCTGCTCCCCAGACGCGAAATTTTTTCAAGGTCTTCCGCTCCCCAGTTGGATATTTGCCAACACAGACTTTGCGGACACCCTGTATACATATAAATACGAATATAGACGATTTTCTTGAAATCTGACTTAATTCAGCTTATTTTGGTACTAATAAAAGGATTTGAAAATACTAAGACTTTTCGGACACCCTGTATACATGCGTACAAACAAACACATATTAATACAAATATATTCGATCTGCTTGAAATCTGACTTAATTAAGTTTATCTAAGTACTAATAGGAGTATTTGCCTAGACCCAGACTTTTTGAACACCCTGTATACATACACACTAACTCCCACACGTTTAAATAGGAATATAGTCGATTTACTTAAAATCCCGCTTAATTAAGCATATCTTGGTACTAGTAGAAGTATTTGTCCATACTAAGACTTTTCGGACACCCTGTATACACATGTACAAGCATAAACACATATTAATACAAATATATTCGATTTGCTTGAAAACTGACTTAATTAAGTTTATCTAAGTACTAATAGGAGTATTTGTCCATACCCAGACGTTTTGGACACCCTGTATACATACACACTAACTCCCACACGTTTAAATAGGAACATAGTCGATTTACTTAAAATCCCTCTTAATTAAGTTTATCTAGGTACTAGTAGAAGTATTTGTCCATACTAAGACTTATCGGCACCCTGTATACACACGTAAAAACATAAACACATATTAATTAGATTTGCTTGAAATCGGACTTAATTAAGTTTATCTAACTACTAATAGGAGTATTTGCCCAGACCCAGACTTTTTGGCCACCCTGTATACATACATACTAATTCCCACACGTTTAAATAGGAATATAGTCGATTTACTTAAAATCCCACTTAATTAAGTTTATCTTGGTACTATTAGAAGTATTTGCCCATACTAAGACTTTTCGGACACCCTGTATACATGTATACAACACATATAAAAAGGATTATTTGCTCAAACCAGGACTTTTTGGACATCCTGTCGCTGACACGGGCACGTCCAGCAATTTTTTACTTGGGTAGTTGTGACTACCCAAAACTGAAATTTTGCACGGAGGGTCAATTAGTTTCTTTGTTGTCTGATGTTTGTCAGGTTTGACTTTAAATTTCAGGGTTAAGTCTCAGTCATTGTTTGTAACGTCCCGCGACCCCCTTAAACTACCTACCCGTAACAAACTAAAATTTTCCTACGCCGGATATAATCTTAATATCTAATACCGATTTCATAGCTAAGGGGCCTTACAGTTCTAAGTTGTTTTCTTATGGCCGTTACAATAGCAGCTGCTTTCTAGCACTTTCCTAATTAAGTATATTACACTATATGGCTAACACTTTATGGTTAGTCTCTTTTCGTGAATTCCACTTATGAGCGTCTATATTCACCTTCACGCTATTTTGACCAGTCACTCCTAGCACTACTTGAATAACCTATTTTCTAATAAATCGCGGTTTTTATATTTATTTTACAAAAGAGTCGATTTTGTTTCACAGCTTGGGTTCTTTTGCTACTAAACCGACCAAAAGGGCACTATATAAGTTGAGGACAAACTTAACGCCCTTAGTATCGGTAAATCGGTATTTAATTTTGTCAAGTTTAATTTTTTCGAAATTATTCAAAACTCCCCTACCTAAAGGACTACGACTTGCAGGGATCGTACCCTTGGCAGCAAAAGCCCTTCTATAGGTCTAAGTTAATAGAAAGAGTAATTTAGAAAACTCTATCGAAAACCGGGATCGATTTTTCCAAGTCGTTCCCGATTTATGATGATTTTTATTTATCCTAGATTTCGCGACCCAAGCGATAAAATGACAGAGAGCATTTGATTTTAATCCCTGAGTTTAATATCTATTTGTTCGCCGATTTTAGGGTGCTCTCCGTATAGTTATATCAACGCAATAAAACCTAAAATAAACGTGTGTTGCCACGCTTACACTCCATCCTTGTTTAGATTATGCAGAAAAATCGTTCGTTTCACTCGGTGCCGCACTCATTTGGCAACTCTGCTTGCCGCCGCGCCTTGTCTGCTGTAGACGGCTCGCCACGATTTGGTTTAAAATTCGCTATTTTTCAGAAAATTTTCGGACCCGCATTCTAAAAAAAATATTTATTTATAACTTTAACGAAAAAATAAGCAATTTTATTCCCTCATTATATGTGTTCTCACATAATGAGGGAAGGAATGTAACCAAAAAAAGAACTGTTAGATAAGAGAAGTAATACGTTTAAAGATGAGTTTTGATGGAAAAAATAGAAAAAATGAGTTTTTACCCCCTAAATCCGGTCCAGGATCATCCATTCGGGATTAATTTTAAAGCCTGATTATATTCCTACGGGATAGCGTTGAAAAAGCCTCGAAAAAGTTCGATAGGAAAAGATATAGAGTGATTCGATGTAGAGATGTCATCGAAAATAGCTTAAAAAATGGAAATGTAATCGTCGATTGCTCCCTTCCTATAAAAAATGAAGAAACCAAAAAATTTGAAAATCACGTATTTCGGGGAGCTCTTTCCGACCAGGTATATGGGATTTTGATTTGGATCCGCTTTGATCCCGAAAAAAATTAAAATCCGTCAAAAATTTTCATCAAAAATCGTAATGTTCGGTTTTTCCCAAATTTTTCCAATTTTCAGTCGTTTTAGGTATAGGTAAATGTATTGCAAAAAGAAAGTATTTGAGATTCTTTAGTTTTATGTTCAACTCCGTTTTTCTGTACGACGTTTCGTTTTCGAGTCATTAAGTACCAAAGAGGGGTCGGCAAACGGCATTTTTCGACATAAAAAAAATCCTGACTTCCCATTTTCCGAATACCGCCAGTTTCAATAGGGTTCTGAAGCTCCCGGTCCTCTACAACTTTCGAAAATTAAAATCGGTTTAATTAAGTTTTGCTACCTGTAATCGATCCCATACGAATTCGCGGAAATTTCGACTTTGGCGTTTAATATCTCCGAAACGATACACCCTGTATAACTGAATTTTTTATCCAAGCTAGAAACACTATCCCTCTATTAACCGAGAAAATTTGATTGATCCACCTCCAACCGCTTTCGAGAAAAAAAATTGAAAAGGTCAACATGTCAAGATTCACGACAACAACCCTGACTCACGGGGGGTATAGAGACCGCTTTCGCGGTCTATAACTAGCACGCGTAGAGCGCCTAATCGCCCCCCGAGGGGCTCTATAAGGTCGGTAATATCATCATTGTCATGCCCTGAAAGCTTCGTGTTTCTAGGCCATGTATTAAGGAAGATATCACACTCCTACGGACTGATGATGCAGAATAGAGCGCCCTTCGTAACCGTGTCGCTACACACATACAAACACCACACGTAGAAACTATTTTTGCCAACAAAAACCTTTTCGGACACCCTGTATACATACATACAAACATAAACACATATTAACACAAATGTATTCGATTTGCGTGAAATCCGACCAAATAAAGTTTATCTAAGTAATAATAGGAGTATTTGCCCATACCAAGACTTTTTGGACACCCTGTATACGTTCAAACTAACACCGACACGTTTAAATAGGAATATAGGCGATTTACTTAAAATCCGAATTAAGTAATTTTATCTCGGTATTAATAGAATTATTTGCCCATACCAAGACTTTTCGGACACCCTGTATACATACATACAAACATAAACACATATTAATACAAATATATTCGATTTGCGTGAAATCCGACCTAATAAAGTTTATCTAAGTAATAATAGGAGTCCCATACCAAGACTTTTCGAACTCCCTGTATACATTCAAACTAACACCCACACGTTTAAATAGGAATATAGTCGATTTAATTAAAATCCGATTTAATTAGGTTTATCTCGGTACTAGTAGAAGTATTTGCTCATACCAAGACTTTTCGGACACCCTGTATACATATATACAACACATATAAAAACAAATATAATCGCTTTGCATGAAATCCGGTTTAATTACATTTATCCTGGTACTATTAGGAGTATTTGCTCCAACCAAGACTTTTTGGACAGCCTGTATACAAACATAATATATCTCCGTACACATAGAAATGCAAATATATACGATTTGCTTTAAATCCGACAATTAAGTTTATCTTTGTACAAATAGCAAAGGTATTTGTCCATACAAAGACTTTTCGGACACCCTGTACTATACATACATACAAACAGAACAAACACGACACATAGTAATTTAAATATTTTAGATTTTCTTGAAAACCTGCTCAATAAGTTTATATTCGTACGAATGGCAACGATATTTCCGCATACAAAGACTTTTTGGACATTCTGTATACATACCAACATAAAAACAACAACACAAAGTGTAAAATGTATTTTCGAATCGTTCTGGTTACTTTAAAACGATCCGAATCAAGTCATTTCCCTAAAATTAAATTCAAATTATTCAATAATAACTAATATATTGCCCCAAAGGTATACACGCTCATGGTTAGAAAATAAAATGCATATTTTTGGATTTTTTCGATGCCACTGAGCTCCATATTAGAATCTTCAATGATGTTTTGTAGCGTCATAGGAAAATCGATTAAAATGGTATTTAATCGGTATATTATGAAATGAAATGTCTTTCTACTGAAAGTACAAGGTCCCTAAATCCCTTGCCCGGTAAATTTCAAGCCAAACTTGGTCCAGATTGGTCCAGATCTCGCAACAAAATGCTGACATTTTAGCCAAATTGTGACATTTCATACATTATAATTAAATTAATACATTTTCCCGTATAGAAATTGATTTTTATAATGCCATAATGTAGGGTCAACAAAAATTTCAAAAAAATGATATTTAATGCCCATCTCGTGCTACGAAATGGTCAGTAATAGATAAAAAACGTCCATTCTATCAATTCCATGTATATTCCAAGCCGAAACTGGCCCAGGATCGTTAAAATATCGCTAGAAAAACTGGATATTTTGACAGCTCATATTTAACTTCGATGTAAAGCGTCACCAGTTCAATTGTTTTTTGTCATGGCATGGTATAAAATTCGCAGTTTTTAAAATTTTTCCTGCACCGAAGGAAGAAAACCTATTTATTTACAACTTTAACGCAAAAATATGGAGTTTTAATTAGTTAGCAGTGTTCTCAGATGATGACGGAAGAAAATAAACCAAAAAAGAGCTGTTAAATAAGAGAAATAATACATAATAATGCCATTTAAAGATGATTTTGATGGAAAAAACAGAAAAAATGTTTTTTTACCCCCTAAATCCGGCCCGGGATCACCCATTCGGGATTCATTTTAAAGCCTGATTATATCCCTAAGGGATAGCGTTGAAAAAGTTGGAAGAAATTAGATAGGAAAAGATACAGAGTGATTCGAATGTAGAGATGTCATGAAAAAAAATGGTTAAAAACCGAAATTTAATTATCGATTGCTCCTTTCCTATTAAGAATTAAGGAACCAAAAAATATGAAAATTACGTATTTCGGAGAACTCTTTCCGATAAGGCACATGGGATTTCGATGTGAATCCATTTTGACCCCCAAAAATTCAAAACCGTCAAACATTTGCATGAAAATTCATAATTTCTAGTTTTTCCCAAATTTTTCCAATTTCCAGTCGTTTTAGGTATAGGTAAATGTATTGCAAAAAGAAAGTATTTGAGATTCTTTAGTTTTATGTTCAAATACGTTTTTCTGTCCGACGCTTCCGTTTTCGACATAAAAAAATTCAAAAGAATTACTTCCCTTTTTCTGAATACCGCCAGTTTCAATAGGGTTCTGAAGCTCCCGGTCCTCTACAACCTCCGAAAATTTAAATCGATTTAATTAAGTTTTGCGACCTGTAATCGATCCCATACGAAATCGCGGAAATTTCGACTTTGACGTTTAATAACTCCGAAACGGAACACCCTGTATAACTGAATTTTTTATCGAAGCTAGATGCACCATCCCTCTATTAACCCAGAAAATTTGGTTGCTCCACTTCTAACCGTTTTCGAGAAAAAAAATTTAGAAAGTGAAAATGTCGAAAATGACGGCAACCGACACACATTTTCTGAGTGACGGGGCGTTATATAGAGCGCCTTTGGCGCTCTATAACTAGGGTGCATAGACCGCCTAATCGCTCTATAAGGTCGGTAATATCATTGTCATGCCCTGAAAATTTCGTGTTGCTAGGCCATATATTAAGGAAGATATCACACTCCTTCGGACTGATGATGGAGAATAGACCGCCCTTCGTAACCGTATCGCTACAAACATAAAAACGCCTACACGTAGAAACTATTTTTGCCAACGAAAAACTTTTCGGACACCCTGTATACATACATACAAACATAAACACATATTAATACAAATGTATTCGATTTGCGTGAAATCCGACCTAATAAAGTTTATCTAAGTAATAATAGGAATCCTATACCAAGACTTTTCGGACAACCTGTATACATTCAAACTAACACTCACGCGTTTAAATAGGAATATAGTCGATCTACTTAAAATCCGAATTAATTAGGTTTATTTCGGTACTATTAGAAGTATTTGCCCATACCAAGACTTTTCGAACACCCTGTATAGGTATATACAACACATATAAAAACAAATATAATCGATTTTGCATGAAATCCGTTTTAATTACATTTATCCTGGTACTACTAGGAGTATTTGCTCCTACAATGACTTTTTGGACAGCTTGTATACAGACATATACCTCCGTACACATAGAAATGCAAATGTATACGATTTGCTTTAAATCCGACAATTAAATTTATATTTGTACAAATAGCAAAGGTATTTGTCCATACAAAGACTTTTCGGACACCCTGTACTATATATAAATACAAACACAACAAACACGACACATAGTACACAACTATCCAAATCAATACATTATGGAAATAGCAAATTATTCGTCGTCACGGCAGCGGAAAATAAAAATTATTTTCACATAAAAAAGTAGCTTACTTCCTTCCCTTTCGATTGCCACTTCAGTCGTTTCAATCAGATAAGCCGTGCGTGAGTTAGAAATTGTCAACTTTATCCTTAATCGTTGCTATAGAAACCATGGGAATCGATTTTTACAGATACATTTTTGAAGGATTTACCGAATTCTTCCCAGATATCAAAATTCAACTATCCAACTCAATACATTACGGAAATAGCAAATTATTCGTCGTCACGGCAACGGAAAATCAAAATTATTTTCACATAAAAAAGTAGCTTACTTCCTTCCCTTTCGATTGCCACTTCAGTCGTTTCAATCAGATAAGCCGTGCGTGAGTTAGAAATTGTCAACTTTATCCTTAATCGTTGCTATAGAAACCATGGGAATCGATTTTTACAGATATATTTTTGAATGATTGACCGAATTCTTCCCAGATAACAATTTTCAACTATCCAACTCAATACTTTACGGAAATCGCAAATTATTCGTCGTCACGGCAACGGAAAATCAAAATTATTTTCACATAAAAAAGTAGCTTACTTCCTTCCCTTTCCATTGCCACTTCAGCCGTTTCAATCAGATAAGCCGTGCGTGAGTTAGAAATTGTCAACTTTATCCTTAATCGTTGCTATAGAAACAATGGGAATCGATTTTTACAGATATATTTTTGAATGATTGACCGAATTATTCCCAGATAACAAATTTCAACTATCCAACTCAATACTTTACGGAAATCGCAAATTATTCGTCGTCACGGCAACGGAAAATCAAAATTATTTTCACATAAAAAGTAGCTTACTTCCTTCCCTTTCGATTGCCACTTCAGCCGTTTCAATCAGATAAGCCGTGCGTGAGTTAAAAATTGTCAACTTTATCCTTAATCGTTGCTATGCCAACCATGGGAATCGATTTTTACAGATATATTTTTGAATGAGTGCCCGAATTATTCCCAGATATCAAATTTCAACTATCCAACTCAATACGTTACGGAAATAGCAAATTATTCGTCGTCACGGCAACGGAAAATCAAAATTATTTTCACTTTATCATTAATTGTTGCTATGGAAACCACGCGAATCAAAATTTACACATATAATTTTAAATGATTGACCGAATTCTTCCCATATATCAAATTTCCAATCTCCAACTCAATAAATACCGGGAATAGCAAATTATTCGTCGTCACGGCAACGAAATGTCAAAATTATTTTCACATAAAAAAGTAGCTTACTTCCTTGCCAATCGATTGCCACCTCACTCGTTTCAATCAGATCAGCCGTGCGTGAGTTAGAAATAGGCAACGTTATCCTTAATCGTTGCTATAGAAACCATGCGAATCAAAATTTTACATATAGAATTTTGAATAATTGACCGAATTCTTCCCATATATCAACTTTCAACTGTCCAACTCAAAAATTAACGAAAATAGCTAGTTGTTCGTCGTCATGCCAACGAAATGTCGAAATTATTTTGAAATAAGAAAATTGCTTAATTCCTTCCCTTTCGATTGCCACCTCACTCGATTTAATCAGATAAGTCGTTCTCAAATAATAACAAACCTAAGCAAATTTTAAATCAGACCAGTCATTGTGATTTACCCCGTACACTAACTAATGGAATAAAACCATTCTATGCAGCTTTGCACCGTCATCGAAAAATAGTTAAAAATGGTTGTGAATGCCCAATTCTTCAAGTTATATGTTCCGTAATCCACACCGGAAGGTCTGTAGAGGCGTTGCCCGGTATTTTTCAAGCCCAAAACGGTTGAGAAGCCCTAAAATCTCACAAGAAAAACTGGCATATTTGCGACATTTCGACCCTTCATATTATAACACATTTCTCCGTATAAACTGATTTTTAAATCCATTTGCAGGGTCTCAGCAAGATAAAAAAAATTGGTATTTATTGCTTAAATCGCCCAATGAAATGCACCATAATTAAAAATATAAAGTCCATTCTGTCTTTTCCATGTATATTCCAAGCCGAAATGGGCCCAGGATCTTTCCAAAATCACTAAAAATATTGACATTTTTGCATAATTCTGACAGGTCATATTTTTTAATTTCGACGTAAAGATAGGCTGCTTCAACTGATTTTCCAAGGCAGACTATTAATATATGCATTTTTTAAAATTTTTCCTGCACCGATGCTAAAAGAGCTTTTTATTTATAACTTTAACGAAAAAATATGTAATTTTAATTGGTGTGGAGTGTTCTCAGATGATGTAGGAAGAAAATAAACCAAAAAAGAGCTGTTAAATAGAGAAATAATACATAATAATGCCATTTAAAGATGAATTTTGATGGAAAAAAACAGAAAAAATGAGTTTTTACCCCCTAAATCAGGCCCTGAATCACCCATTCGGGATTCATTTTAAAGCCTGATTATATCCCCAAGGGATAGCGTTGAAAAAGTTGGAAGAAATTAGATAGGAAAAGATACAGAGTGTTTCGAATGTAGAGATGTCATGAAAAAAAAATGGTCAAAAATCGAAATTTAATTATCAATTGCTCCTTTCCTATTAGGAATAAAAGAACTAAAAAATACGTTTGTAACGTATTTCGGCGAGCTCTTTCCGATAAGGCTCATGGGATTTCGATTTGGATCCATTTTGACCCCCCAAAAAATTCAAAACCGTCAAAGATTTGCATGAAAATTCGTAATTTCCAGTTTTTCCCAAATTTTTCCAATTTCCAGTCGTTTTAGGTATAGGTAAATGTATTGCAAAAAGAAAGTATTTCAGATTCTTTAATTTTATGTTCCAATCCGTTTTTCTCTCCGACGTTCCGGCGACCGAGTTATTTGGTGCCAAAATGGGTCTGCAAACGGCATTTTTCGACATAAAAAAATTCAAAACAATTACTTCCCATTTTCCGAATAACGCCAGTTTCAATAGGGTTCTGAAGTTCCCGGTCCTCTACAACCTCCGAAAATTTAAATCGATTTAATTAAGTTTTGCGACCTGTAATCGATCCCATAGGAATTCGCAGAAATTTCGACTTTGACGTTTTATAACTCCGAAACGGAACACCCTGTATAGCTGAATTTTTTATCGAAGCTAGACGCACTATCCCTCTATTAACCCAGAAAATTTGAACGTTCCACCTGCAACCGTCTCGGAGAAAAAAAATTGAGATTGCCGAAAAACACGATTTGTCAACCGACGAACATTTTCCTGAGTGGCAAGGCGGTATAGAGACCGGCCTGAAAGGCGGTCTCTAACTAGGGTGCATAGACCGCCTAATCGCCCCCCGAGGGGGCTCTATAAGGTCGATAATATCATCATTGTCACGCCCTGAAAATTTCGTGTTGCTAGGCCTTGTATTAAGGAAGATATCACACTCCTTCGGACTGATGATGGAGAATAGACCGCCCTTCGTAACCGTATCGCTACATACATACAAACACCTACACGTAGAAACTATTTTTGCCAACAAACAGACTTTTCGGACACCCTGTATACATGCATAAAAACATAAACACATATTAATACAAATATATTCGATTTGCGTGAAATCCGACCTAATAAAGTTTATCTAAGTACTAATAGGAGTATTTGGCCATACCAAGACTTTTTGGATACCCTGTATACATTCACACTAACACTAACACGTTTAAATAGGAATATAGTCGATGTACTTAAAATCTGAATTAGTTAAGTTCATCTTGGTACTAGTGCAAGTATTTGCCCATACCAAGACTCTTTGGACACCCTGTATACATTCACACTAACACCCACACGTTTAAATAGGAATAAAGTCTATTTACTTAAAATCCGAATTAATTGGGTTTATCTCGGTACTAGTAGGAGTATTTGCTCAAACAGATACTATTTGGACAACCTGTATACAAACATATAAATCCGTACACCTCGAAATGCAAATATATACGATTTGCTTTAAATCCGACAATTAAGTTTATCTTTGGTACAAATAGCAAAGGTATTTGCCCATACAAGGACTTTTCGGACACCCTGTATACATACATACAAACAGAACCAGCACGACACATAATAATTTAAATATCTTCGATTTTCTTGAAAGCCGACTGAATGAAGTTTATATTCGTATTAATGGCAAAGATATTTGCGCATACAAAGTCTTTTTGGACATTCTGTATACATAAAAACATATAAAGAACCACACAAAGGAATAAAAACTTTAGGATTTCCTTGATCTAAGGAAATTGGAAAAATTTGCATGACGGTTTTTAATTTTTTTAGGGGTCAAAATGCAACAAATTAGATAGACAATAAAATAGTCAAACTTTTCTATAATAAACAATTTTTCGATAGGACTTATAGTTTTCGAAATATATGGGTTTAAACTTGGTAATTTTTATACATCATTTATTAAAAATATCCGAAACTATCAGGTATAAAGGAAAATCATATGGAAAAAATTATACATCTTAGTAAACTGCAACTTTTTACTAATAACTATTTTTCCAATAAATCTAACCGTTCTCGAGATACGACCGATGAAAGGGCAGAATTGAAAATTTAATGGGTATGTAAATTTTGAAAAATTTTATTTTTTCAAAAATTAAAAAAAAAATGACATATTACGATTTCCTAAGTTAAAATTATAAGAAGAAACGAAAAAATGGCAAAGAATTCTTAAAATAAACTACATTTTTAATTCTTTTATTATTTTTTATAAATAACAGCTTATATAATCTATATTAAAAAACAATTTAATTCGCTCCTCTCCAAAGACAAACTTAATTAAATGACGTTTCAAGCAAATCAAAAATAAATAGCAACCTATACAATCCAAAGTAACAGTGGCGTGTCTGAAGAGCTCGCCACCAATCACTATTTAACTCGCTCCTCTCAAAAGACAAATTTAATTAAAGAATGTTTTAAGCAAATAAGAAATAAATAATAAATTATATAATCAAAATTAAATAAAAAATTAATTCGCTCCTCTCAAAAGACAAACTTAATTAAGTGACGTTTCAAGCAAATCAAAAATAAATAGCAACCTATACAATCCAAAGTAACAGTGGCGTGTCTGAAGGGCTCGCCACCAATCACTATTTAACTCGCTTCTCTCAAAAGACAAATTGAATTAAAGAATGTTTTAAGCAAATAAGAAATAAATAATAAATTATATAATCAAAATTAAATAAAAATTTAATTCGCTCCTCTCAAAAGACAAACTTAATTAAGTGGCGTTTCAAGCAAATCAAAAATAAATAACAACTTAATTCGCTCCTCTCCAAAGACGATCTTAATTAAATGACGTTTCAAAATTAAATAACAAATTACTATTTAACTCGCTCCTCTTAAAAACAGAAATATTTAATTGAATGGCGTTCCTAGCAAATCGAAGATAAAAATTAAAATTTTACACACTCTCGCAAAATAATAACGATTTTCGCCACTCCAATCTTTTCTAGCGTAAAAATCACGATATTATCGAATAAAAAAAAATCGATTCCTGAAGAAATAGTCCAGAGGGACGAAAATGTATGTGCTTTTGTGGAAGCAAATGAGCCATGCTCCAGCATCCAAATTTCTCAAGAAATTGGCATTCCAGACCGCACAGTTAGACGTTTTAAAAAAGCATGGGTATAAATCCTACAAAATTAAAACTACCCTATTGAAACTGGCGGTATTCGGAAAATGGGAAGTAATTCTTTTGAATTTTTTTATGTCGAAAAATGCCGTTTGCAGACCCCTCTTTGGCGCTAAATAATGTGATGCCGGAACGTCGGACAGAAAAACGGATTTGAACATAAAACTAAAGAATCTCAAATATTCTTCTTTTTACAATACATTTACCTATACCTAAAATAAATTTCAACTCTCCAACTCAATAAATAACGGAAATCGCAAATTATTCGTCGTCACGGCAACGGAAAATTAAAATTATTTTCACATAAAAAAGTAGCTTACTTCCTTCCCTTTCGATTGCCACTTCCGTCGTTTCAATCAGATAAGTCGTGCGTGAGTTAAAAATTGTCAACTTTATCCTTGATCGTTGCTATGCCAACCATGGGAATCGATTTTTATAGATATATTTTTGAATGAGTGCCCGAATTATTCTCAGATATCAAATTTCAACTATCCAACTCAATACATTACGGAAATCGCAAATTATTCGTCGTCACGGCAACGGAAAATCAAAATTATTTTCACATAAAAAAGTAGCTTACTTCCTTCTCTTTCGATTGCCACTTCAGTCGTTTCAATCAGATAAGCCGTGCGTGAGTTAGAAATTGTCAACTTTATCCTTAATCGTTGCTATGCCAACCATGGGAATCGATTTTTACAGATATATTTTTGAATGAGTGCCCGAATTCTTCCCAGACATCAAATTTCAACTATCCAACTCAATACATTACGGAAATAGCAAATTATTCGTCGTCACGGCAACGGAAAATCAAAATTATTTTCACATAACAAAGTAGCTTACTCCCTTCCCTTTCGATTGTCACCTCACTCGTTTCAATCAGATAAGCCGTGCGTGAGTTAGAAATTGTCAACTTTATCATTAATGGTTGCTATAGAAACCACGCGAATCAAAATTTACACATATAATTTTAAATGATTGACCGAATTCTTCCCATATATCAAATTTCCAATCTCCAACTCAATAAATACCGGGAATAGCAAATTGCTCGTCGTCACGGCAACGAAATGTCAAAATTATTTTCACATAAAAAAGTAGCTTACTTCCTTGCCAATCGATTGCCACCTCACTCGTTTCAATCAGATCAGCCGTGCGTGAGTTAGAAATTGGCAACTTTATCCTTAATCGTTGCTATAGAAACCATGCGAATCAAAATTTTACATATAGAATTTTGAATAATTGACCGAATTCTTCCCATATATCAACTTTCAACTGTCCAACTCAAAAATTAACGAAAATAGCTAGTTGTTCGTCGTCATGCCAACGAAATGTCGAAATTATTTTGAAATAAGAAAATTGCTTAATTCCTTCCCTTTCGATTGCCACCTCACTCGATTTAATCAGATAAGTCGTTCTCAAATAATAACAAACCTAAGCAAATTTTAAATCAGACCAGTCATTGTGATTTACCCCGTACACTAACTAATGGAATAAAACCATTCTATGCAGCTTTGCACCGTCATCGAAAAATAGTTAAAAATGGTTCTGAATGCCCAATTCTTCAAGTTATATGTTCCGTAATCCACACGGGAAGGTCTGTAGAGGCGTTGCCCGGTATTTTTCAAGCCCAAAACGGTTCAGAAGCCCTAAAATCTCACAAGAAAAACTGGCATTTTTGCGACATTTCGACCCTTCATATTTTAATACATTTCTCCGTATAAACTGATTTGGAAATGCATTTGCAGGGTCTCAGAAAGATAAAAAAATTGGTATTTAATGCTTAAATCGTCCAATGAAATGCACCGTAATTAAGAATATAAAGTCCATTCTGTCTTTTCCATGTATATTCCAAGCCGAAATGGGCCCAGGAAGCTTCCAAAATCACTACAAATACTGACATTTTTGCATAATTCTGACAGGTCATATTTTTTAATTTCGACGTAAAGATAGGCTGCTTCAACTGATTTTCCAAGGCAGACTATTAATATATGCATTTTTTAAAATTTTTCCTGCAGCGAAGCAAAAAACCTTATTTATAACTTTAACGAAAAAATATGTAATTTTAATTAGTGTGGAGTATTCTCAGATGGGGGAGGGAAATAATCCAAAAAAGAACTGTTAAATAACAGAAATAATATATAATAATGCCATTTAAAGATGAATTTTGGTTGAAAAAATGAGTTTTTACCTCCTAGATCCGGTCCAGGATCACCCGTTCGGGATTTATTTTAAAGCCTGATTATATCCCCAAGGGATGGCGTTGAAAAAGTTGGAAGAAATTAGATAGGAAAAGATACAGAGTGTTTCGAATGGAGAGATGTCATGAAAAAATCGTAAAAATCTAAATTTAATTATCGATTGCTCCTTTCCTATTCAGAATGAAGGAACCAAAAAATACGTTTATAACGTAGTTCGGCGAGGTCTTTCCGATAAGGTACATGGGATTTCGATTTGAATCCATTTTGACCCCCCAAAAAATTCAAAACCGTCAAAGATTTGCATGAAAATTCGTAATTTCCAGTTTTTCCCAAATTTTTCCAATTTCCAGTCGTTTTAGGTATAGGTAAATGTATTGCAAAAAGAAAGTATTTGAGATTCTTTAGTTTTATGTTCACATCCATTTTTCTGTCCGACGTTCCGGCGACCGAGATATTTGGTGCCAAAGAGGAGTCTGCAAAGGGCATTTTTCGACATAAAAAAATTCAAAAGAATTACTTCCCATTTTCCGAATACCGCCAGTTTCAATAGGGTTCTGAAGCTCCCGGTCCTCTACAAACTCCGAAAATATAAATCGATTTAATTAAGTTTTGCGACCTGTAATCGATTTCATACGATATCGCGGAAATTTCGACTTTGACGTTTAATAACTCCGAAACGATACGCCCTGTGTAACTGAATTTTTTATCGAAGCTAGATGCACTATCCCTCTATTAACCCAGAAAATTTGAACGTTCCACTTGCAACCATCTCGGAGAAAAAAAATTGAGATTGTCGAAAAACACGATTAATCAACCGACGAACATTTTTCTCACTCACAGGGCGGTATAGAGACCGGCTGAAAGGCGGTCTCTAACTAGGGTGCATAGAACGCCTAATCGCCCCCCGAGGGGGCTCTATAAGGTCGGTAATATCATCATTGCCATGCCCTGAAAATTTCGTGTGGCTAGGCCTTGTATTAAGGAAGATATCACACTCCTTCGGACTGATGATGGAGAATAGACCGCCCTTCGTAACCGCATCGCTACACACATACAAACACCTACAAGTAGAAACTATGTTTGGCAATAAAGATACTTTTAGGATACACTGTATACATACATACACACGTAAACACATATTAATACAAATATATTCGATTTGCGTGAAATCGGACCTAATAGAGTTTATCTAAGTACTAATAAGAGTATTTGCCCATACCAAGACTTTTTGGACACCCTGTATACATTCACATTAACATGTCAATGTCATGAAAAAAATTGTGCATACATATTATGAACGTCGCTTCTTTCAATCTAAGAAGACGTTCGCGAGTTGTAAGTTGTTAACTTTACCCCTAATCGTTGCTATGGCAATCATCAAAATTGAAAATTGCAAAAATATTTTTCAATGATTCACCGAATTCTACTTAGATGAGAAATATCTACTCTGCAACTCAATAAATAACGGAGAAATCAAATTGATCGTCGTCATGACTACCAAAAATCGAAATTATTTTCAAATAAAAATGTAGTGTACTTACATCCCTTTCGAAAGCCACCTCACTCGTTCCAACCGCAGAAGGCGTCCGCGAGTTATTAATTGTCAACTTTATCCTTAATCGTAGCTATGCCAACCATGGGAATCGATTTTTCCAGATATATTTTTGAATGATTTACCGAATTCTTTCCAGATATCAAATTTCAGCTCTCCAACTCAATAAATACCGGGAATAGCAAATTGTTCGTCGCCACGGCAACGAAATAGCAAAATTATTTTCACATAAAAAAGGAGCTTAATTCCTTGCCTTTCGATTGCCACCTCACTCGTTTCAATCAGATAAGTCATGCGTGAGTTAGAAATTGTCAACTTTATCTTTAATCGTTGCTATAGAAACCACGCGACTCAAAATTTTACATATATAATTTTGAATGATTGACCGAATTCTTCCCATATATCAAATTTCAACTCTCCCAACTCAATAAATAATGAAAATAGCTAGTTGTTCGTCGTCATGCCAACGAAATGTGAAATTATTTTCAAATAAGAAAATTGCTTACTTCCTCCCCTGTCGATTGCCACATCACTCTTTTCAATCGACTAAGGCGTTCTCAATTAACAACAAATCTAAGCAAAATTTAAATCAGACCCGTCATTGTGATTTACACCGTATACTACCTAAAGGAATAATACATTTCTATGATGCTTTGCATCGTCATCGAAAAATCGTTAAATATGGTATTTAATGCGTACTTCTTCAAATTATATGTTCCGGAATAGACACGGGAAAGTCTATAGAGGCGTTGTCCGGTATTTTTCAAGCCCAAAACGGTCCAGAAACCCTAAAATTCTCGCAAGAAAAACTGGCATTTTGGCGACATTTATAATACATATTATAATACATTTCTCCGTATAAAACAGATTTTGAAATGCATTTGCATGGTCTCAGAAAGATCAAAAAAATTGGTATTTAATGCTTAAATCGTCCAATGAAATGCACCGTAATTAAAAATATAAAGTCCATTCTGTCTTTTCCATGCATATTCCAAGCCGAAATCGGTCCAGGATCTTTCCAATATCACTACAAAAACTGGCATTTTTGCATAATTCTGACTGGTCATATTTTAATTTCGACGTAAAGATAGGCTGCATCAATTGATTTTCCAAGGCATACTATTAAAATATGCATTTTTAAAAAAATTTCCTGCAACGATACTAAAAAAGCTTTTTATTTATAACTTTAATGAAAAAATATGGAATTTTAATTAGTGTGGTGTTCTCAGATGATGAGGGAATTAAATAAACCAAAAAAGAACTGTTAAATAACATCAGTAATATATAATAATGTCCTTTAAAGATGAATTTTCGTTAAAAAAATAGAAAAAAATGAGTTTTTACCTCCTAAATCCGGTCCTGGATCACCCGTTCGGGATTCATTTTAAAGCCTGATTATAACCCCAAGGGATAGCGTTGAAAAAGTTGGAAGAAATTAGATAGAAAAAGATACAGAGTGATTAGTATGTAGAGATGTCATGAAAAAAAGGGCAAAAAATCGAAATTTAATTATCGATTGCTCCTTTCCTGTTAAGAATGAATGAACCAAAAAATACGTTTATCACGTATTTCGGCGAGCTCTTTCCGATAAGGCACATGGGATTTCGATTTGGATCCATTTTGATCCCCCAAAAAAATTCAAAACCGTCAAACATTTGCATGAAAAATGGTAATTTCCAGTTTTTCCCAAATTTTTCCAATTTCCAGTCGTTTTCGGTATAGGTAACTGTATTGCAAAAAGAAAGTACTTGAGATTCTTCAGTTTTATGTTCAAATCCGTTTTTCTGTCCGACGGTCCGGCTTCGACTTATTTAGCGCCAAAAAGGAGTCTGCAAAGGGCATTTTTCGACATAAAAAAATTCAAAAGAATTACTTCCCATTTTCCGAATACCGCTAGTTTCAATAGGGTTCTGAAGCTCCCGGTCCTCTACAACCTCCGAAAATATAAATCGATTTAATTAAGTTTTGCGACCTGTAATCGATCCCATACGAATTCGCGGAAATTTCGACTTTGACGTTCAGTAACTCCGAAACCGAACACCCTGTATAACTGAATTTTTTACCGAAGCTAGACGCACTATCCCTCTATTAACCCAGAAAATTTGAACTTTCCACCTGCAATCGTCTCGGAGAAAAAAAATTGAGATTGTCGAAAAACAGAATCTGACAAGCGACGGACATTTTTCTGACCAAGGGCTCGTTATATAGACCGGCCTGAAAGGCGGTCTATAACTAGGGTGCATAGACCGCCTAATCGCCCCCGAGGGGGCTCTATAAGGTCGGTAATATCATCATTGTCACGCCCTGAAAGTGTTGCTAGGCCTTGTATTAAGGAAGATATCACACTCCTTCGGACTGATGATGGAGAATAGACCGCCCTTCGTAACCGCGTCGGTACATACATACAAACACCACACGTAGAAACTATTTTTGCCTACAAAAAACTTTTCGGACACCCTGTATACATACATAAACACATATTAATACAAATTTATTCGATTTGCGTGAAATCCGACCTAATAAAGTTTATCTAAGTAATAATAGGAGTATTTGCCCATACCAAGACTTTTTGGACACCCTGTATACATTCAAACTAACACCCACACGTTTAAAAAGGAATACAGTCGATCCGAAATCCGAATTAAGTAGGTTTATCTCGGTACCTACTAGTAGAAGTATTTGCTCATACCAAGACTTTTCGGGCACCCTGTATACATACATACAAACATAAACACATATTAATACAAATATATTTGATTTGCGTGAAATCCGACCTAATAAAGTTTATCTAAGTAATAATAGGAGTCCCATACCAAGACTTTTCGGACACCCTGTATACATTCAAACTAACACCCACACGTTTAAATAGGAATATAGTCGATTTAAATAAAATCCGAATTAATTAGGTTTATTTCGGTACTAGTAGAAGTATTTGCCCATACCAAGACTTTTCGGACACCCTGTATACATATACACAACACATAAATATAATCGATTTGCATGAAATCCGGTTTAATTACATTTATCCTGGTATTACTAGGAGTACTTGCTCCAACCAAGACTTTTTGGACAGCCTGTATACAGACATATATCTCCGTACACATAGAAATGCAAATATATACGATTTGCTTTAAATCCGACAATTAAGTTTATATTTGTACAAATAGCAACGGTATTTGTCCATATAAAGACTTTTCGGACACCCTGTAAACATACATACCAATACAAACACAACACGACACAGTAATTTAAATATTTTCGATTTTCTTGAAAACTCAGTTAAGTTTATCTTCGTACTAATGGCAAAGATACAGAGCATAAAAATACTTTTTGGACAATCTGTATACATACAAACATATAAACAACCACACAAAGGAATAAAAAATTTACGATTTCCTTGAAATAAGACTTAGTCAAGTTTTTCTTCGTGTTAATGACAAAGATATTTGCGCATACAAATACTTTTCGGACACCCTGTAGACATATATACAATCTCGCACTTGCCGAAGGGTACAAAATGTATTTTCGAATCGTTCCCTTTGCTTTAAAACGATCCGAATCAATTCATCTCCCTAAAATTAAATTACAATTATTTAATAATAATTAATATATTAGCCCAAAGATATACACGATCATGCTTAGGAAATAAAATGCATATTTTTAGATATTATAACAAATTTGTCGATGCCACTGAGCGCAATATTAGAATCTTCAATGGTAGCGTCATCGGAAAATCGATAAAATTGGTTTTTAAAGCCAAATTTATCAAATGAAATGTCTTTCTACCGAAAATATAAGGTCCGTAAATCCCTTGCCCGGTACATTTGAAGCCGAAGTTGGTCCACACTCCTTCCAATCTCGCATCAAAATGCTGACATTTTAGCCAAATTGTGACATTTCATACATTATAATTAAATTAATACATTTTCCCGTATAGAAATTGATTTTTATAATGCAATGTAGGGTCAACAAAAATTTCAAAAAAATGATATTTAATGCCCATCTCGTGCTACGAAATGGTCAGTAATAGATAAAAAAAAGTCCATTCTATCAATTCCATGTATATTCCAAGCCGAAACTGGCTCAGGATCTTTAAAGTATCGCTAGAAAATCTGGATATTTTGACAGCTCATATTTAACTTCGATGTAAAGCGTCACCAGTTCAATTGTTTTTGTCCATGGCATGGTTTAAAATTCACAGTTTTTAAAATTTTTCCTGCACCGAAGAAAGAAAACATATTTATTTATAACTTTAACGCAAGAATATGGAGTTTTAATTAATTAGCAGTGTTCTCAGATGATGAGGGAAGAAAATAAACCAAAGAGCTGTTAAATAAGAGAAATAATACATAATAATGCCATTTAAAGATGAATTTTGATGGAAAAAAACAGAAAAAATGTGTTTTTACCCCCTAAACCCGGTCCTGGATCACCCATTCGGGATTCATTTTAAAGCCTGATTATATCCCCACGGGATAGCGTTGAAAAAGTTGGAAGAAATTAGATAGGAAAAGATACAGAGTGATTCGAATGTAGAGATGTCATGAAAAAAAATGGTTAAAAACAGAAATTTAATTATCGATTGCTCCTATCCTATTAAGAAAGAAGGAACAAAATATGAAAACTACGTATTTCGGCGAGCTCTTTCCGATCAGGCGCATGGCATTTCGATTTTAATCCATTTTGACCCCCCAAAAATTAAAAACCGTCAAAAATTTGCATGAAAAATGGTAATTTCCAGTTTTTCCCAATTTTTTCCAATTTCCAGTCATTTTAGGTGTAGGTAAATGTATTGCAAAAAGAAAGTATTTGAGATTCTCTAGTTTTATGTTCCAATCCGATTTTCTGTACGACGTTCCGGCTTCGACTTATTCAGTCCCAAAGTGGTGTCTGCAAACAGCATTTTTCGACATAAAAAATTCAAAAGAATTACTTCCCATTTTCCGAATACCGCCAGTTTCAATAGGGTTCTGAAGCTCCCGGTCCTCCACAACCTCCGAAAATTTAAATCGATTTAATTAAGTTTTGCGACCTGTAATCGATCCCATAGGAAATCGCTGAAATTTCGATTTTGACATTTAATAACTCCGAAACAGAACCCCCTGTATAACTGAATTTTTTACCGAAACTAGTCGCACTATCCCTCTATTAACCCAGAAAATTTGAACTTTCCACCTGCAACCATCTCGGAGAAAAAAAATTGAGATTGGCGAAAAACAGAATTGTACAACATCCGAACATTTTTCTGACCAAGGGCCCGGTATATAGAGCGGCCTGAAAGGCGCTCTATAACTAACATGCGTAGAGCGCCTAATCGCCACTCGAGGGGGCTCTATAAGGTCGGTAATATCATCATTGTCATGCCCTGAAAGTTTCGTGTCTCTAGGCCATGTATTAAGGAAGATATCACACTCCTACGGACTGATGATGCAGAATAGAGTACCCTTCCTAACCGTATAGCTACATACATACAAACACCTACACGTAGAAACTATTTTTGCCAACGAAAAGACTTTTCGGACACCCTGTATACATACATACAAACATAAACACATATTAATACAAATATATTCGATTTGCGTGAAATCCGACCTAATAAATTTTATCTAAGTACTAATAGTATTTGCCCATACCAAGACTTTTTGCACACTCTGTTTACATTTGCACTAACACCCACACGTTTAAATAGGAATATAGTTGATTTACTTAAAATTCGAATTAATTAGGTTTATCTCGGTACTAGTAGAAGTATTTGCCGATACCGAGACTTTTCGGACACCCTGTATACGTATATACAACACATATAAAAACAAATATAACCGATTTGCATTAAATCCGGTTTAATTATATTTATCCTAGTATTACTAGGAGTATTTGCTCCAACCAAGACTTTTTGGACAGCCTGTATACAGACATATATCTCCGTACACATAGAAATGCAAATATATACGATTTGCTTTAAATCCGACAATTAAGTTTATATTTGTACAAATAGCAAAGGTATTTGTCCATACAAAGACTTTTCGGACACCCTGTATACATACATACCAACACAACACAACACGACACATAGTAATTTAAACATTTTCGATTTGCTTGAAAACTCAGTTAAGTTTATCTTCGTACTAATGGCAAAGATACAGAGCATACAGACTTTTTGGACAATCTGTATACATACAAACATATAAACAACCACCCAAAGGAATAAAAAATTTACGATTTCCTTGAAATAAGACTTATTTAAGTTTTTCTTCGTGTTAATGATAAAGATATTTGCGCATACAAAGACTTTTCGGACACCCTGTATACATACATACAAACATAAATACATATTAATACAAATATATTCGATTTGCGTGAAATCCGACCTAATAAAGTTTATCTAAGTACTAATAGGAGTATTTGCCCATACCAAGACTTTTTGGACACCCTGTATACATTCGCACTAACACCCACACGTTTAAATATGAATATAGTCGATTTACTTAAAATTCGAACTAATTAGGTTTATCTCGGTACTAGTAGAAGTATTTGCCGATACCACGACTTTTCGGACACCCTGTATACGTATATACAACACATATAAAAACAAATATAATCGATTTGCATGAAATCCGGTTTAATTACATTTATCCTGGTATTACTAGGAAAATTTGCCCCAACCAAGACTTTTTGGACAGCCTGTACACAGACATATATCTCCGTACACATAGAAATGCAAATATATACGATTTGCTTTAAATCCGACAATTAAGTTTATATTTGTACAAATAGCAAAGGTATTTGTTCATACAAAGACTTTTCGGACACCCTGTATATATATACATACCAACACAACACAACACGACACATAGTAATTTAAATATTTTCGATTTTCTTGAAAACTCAGTTAAGTTTATCTTCGTACTAATGGCAAAGATACAGAGCATACAAAGACTTTTTGGACAATCGGTATACATACAAACATATAAACAAACACGCAAAGGAATAAAAAATTTTCGATTTCCTTGAAATAAGACTTATTTAAGATTTTCTTCGTGTTAATGACAAAGATATTGCGCATACAAAGACTTTTCGGACACCCTGTAGACATATATACAATCACGCACTTGTCGAAGGGTATAAAATGTATTTTCGAATCGTTGTCTTTACTTTAAAACGATCCGAATCAATTCATTTCCCTAAAATTAAATTACAATAATTTAATAATAATTAATATATTGACCCAAAGGTATACACGCTCATGCTTAGAAAATAAAATGCAGATTTTTGGATATTATAACAAATCTGTCGATGCCACTGAGCGCGATATTAGAATCTTCAATGATGTCTTGTAGCGCCATCGGAAAATCGATAAAATTGGTATTTAAAGCCAAATTTATCAAATGAAATGTTTTTCTACCGAAAGTATAAGGTCCCTAAATCCCTTGCCCGGTAAATTTCAAGCCGAAGTTGGTCCAGACTCCTTCCAATCTCGCATCAAAATGCTGACATTTTAGCCAAATTGTGACATTGCATACATTATAATTAAATTAATACATTTCCCCGTATAGAAATTGATTTTTATAATGCAATGTAGGGTCAACAAAAATTTCATAAAAATGATATTTAATGCCCATTTCGTGCTACGAAATGGTCCGGAATAACTAAAAAAACGTCCATTCTATCGATTCCATGTATATTCCAAGCCGAAACTGGCTCAGGATCACGATACACTTACAACAGTATGCGTCACTTCGGATGTCACACCGAGGGAAATCTTAAATTGACTAGGCGCTTACCTGAGCAAATGAAATATGACAATACGATTTTAATTAACGTCAACTCAACACACTACCCGACAATAAACTGACCTGTACTTATGTACAAGAGGTGCAATCATCTAGTCAATTTAGGATTTTCCCTCGAAGTGACGTCATAGCGTAGCATACCGTTGTAAGTGTATCGTGCTCAGGATCTTTAAAATATCGCTAGAAAAACTGGATATTTTGACAGCTCATATTTAACTTCGATGTAAAGCGTCGTCAGTTCAATTGTTTTTATCCATGGCATGGTTTAATATTCGCAGTTTTTAAAATTTTTCCTGCACCGAAGGAAAAAACCTATTTATTTATAACTTTAACGCAAAAATATGGAGTTTTAATTAGTTAGCAGTGTTCTCAGATGATGTGGGAAGAAAATAAACCAAAAAAGAGCTGTTAAATAAGAGAAATATACAGGGTGTTAGTGAATAAGTGCGACAAACTTCAGGGGGTGATTCTATATGAAAAAATAATGATAGTTTGCTATATAACTTTTGTCCGCAAATGCTTTGATTTCCGAGATACAGGGTGTTAAAATTTTTATTAAAAAGTGACGATTTATTTATTGCTCTGAAACCCATCGAGATATGCAAATGAAATTTGGTAGGTTTTAAGAGGTAGTTATTGCGCATTTTCTGACATGCAATTAAGAATTTTATGTTTATCATTGGCGCGCATAAGGGTAATAATCTCAATTTTTTTAAAGAAAAAAATGGTACGCCAATGAGATATAACAAACTAAAAACAATTTTTGAATTTCTCATTCAATTTGTGACAAAAAATCTCTCTTGCCTTTTTTTTCGTATTGGGCGCCGTTTTTATGAAAAAAAATAAAACATCTTAACACGTATTTTTCATTTCTTTAATACATCATCTAGTAGGCTACTGTCAACATTCTGTTAAATACGAATATTTCAACGAAATGTCAAATTATTAGAGTTTCTTCATTTTTAAGCTTTTAGTTTGGTACCTATAGCATTAATGTTAATAAGTAATTAATTTTTCTTTTATCCAAAAGAATGGAAAATTATACAAATGCGGAATTGTCAGACATGCATTTTGTCTATGGTCGAAGTAATGGAAATGGTCGGCAAGCTCGACGATTGTATGCTGAGTTGTATCAAGGACGTAGAGTACCCCATCACACAATATTTGCTCGTCTGCACCAACGTTTGCGCGAAAATGGTACATTTAAGAAACAAACGGCTGACTGCGGACGCCCTCGAGAAGTACGAACTGTGTGTGCAACTAGAGGAAGCAGTTCTCGAGTTAATTGCGGAGTCACCTGAAACAAGTACTCGAAAAATTACCAACATATTGAATGTAAGCAACTTTACTGTATTTAAAATTCTTAAAGAACAGCAATTTGTATCCGTTTCACATTCAACGTGTGCAAGCTCTATTACCTAGAGACTTTTTTCCGCGCCTAATTTTTTGCCATTGGATTCTTCATCAAATCGCTCAAATTCCTAATTTTTTAAATGGCGTTTTGTTTACTGACGAGGCTAATTTTGGACGACAGAGTATACAAAATTTCCATAACAATCAGTTATGGGCTGAGGAAAATCCACATGGAATCTGTGAAGCTCATTTTCAGTATCAGTTTTCAGTCAATGTATGGCTTGGGGTAATTGATGATCATTTAGTCGGTCCATATTTCCTCCCACAACGACTAACAGGCGACTCTTACCTTAATTTCCTGCAGGAAGAGCTACCTGCTCTTTTAGAAGAAATCCCTCTACAGCTGAGACAACACTTCTGATTCATGCATGATGGCGCACCAGCCCATTTTAGCATTAATGTACGTAATCACTTAGATACAGTATATCCAAATCGTTGGATAGGTAGGGGAGGTACGGAAAATTGGCCTGCTCGATCGCCGGATTTAAATTGTCTAGATTTTTGCATTTGGGGTTTTCTTAAGTCGTTAGTTTATTCCACTCCCGTCGAAAATGTTGAAGACCTGAGGAATCGAATTATAGCCGGCTGTGAGACAATAAGAAATACACCAGGAATATTTGCGCGAATACGACAATCAATGAGGCGAAGAGTTGAATCTTGTATCACGTCTGAGGGAGGTCATTTTCAACATTTGTTGTAGCTTTGCGCCTATTTATTTATTAGTGTTATTTTCTGTTATTGTTCTGCTTTAATGTTATTGTATTAGATAGTTTTTAATAATGTATTAAAGAAATGAAAAATACGTGTTAAGATGTTGTATTTTTTTGCATAAAAACGGCGCCCAATACGAAAAAAAGGCAAGAGAGATTTTTTGTCACAAATTGAATGAGAAATTCAAAAATTGTTTTTAGTTTGATATATCTCAGTGGCGTACCATTTTTTTCTTTAAAAAAATTGAGATTATTACCCTTATGCGCGCCAATGATAAACATAAAATTCTTAATTGCATGTCAGAAAATGCGCAATAACTACCTCTTAAAACCTACCAAATTTCATTTGCATATCTCGATGGGTTTAAGAGCAATAAATAAATCGTCACTTTTTAATAAAAACTTTAACACCCTGTATCTCGGAAATCAAAGCATTTGCGGACAAAAGTTATATAGCAAACTATCATTATTTTTTCATATAGAATCACCCCCTGAAGTTTGTCGCACTTATTCACTAACACCCTGTATAAGAATACCTTTTAAAGATGAATTTTGATGGAAAAAAACAGAAAAGATGTGTTTTTACCCCCTAAATCCGGCCCTGGATCACCCATTCGGGATTCATTTTAAAGCCTGATTATATTCCCAAGGGATAGCGTTGAAAAAGTTGGAAGAAAGTAGATAGGAAAAGATACAGAGTGATTCGAATGTAGACATCATTAAAAAAATCGTAAAAAATCTAAATTTAATCGTCGATTGCTCCTTTCCTATTAAGAATGAAGGAACCAAAAAATATGCAAACCACGTATTTCGGCGAGCTCTTTCCGATAAGGCACATGGCATTTCGATTTGAATCCATTTTGACCCCCAAAAAAATTAAAATCCGTCAAAGATTTGCATCAAAAATCGTAATTTTCAGTTTTTCCCTAAATTTTCCAATTTCCAGTCGTTTTAGGAATAGGTAAATGTATTGCAAAAAGAAAGTATTTGAGATTCTTTAGTTTTATGTTCAAATCCGTTTTTCTGTCCGACGCTTCGTTTTCGAGCAATGTAGAATTGAATATGGGTCTGCAAGTGGCATTTTTCGACCTAAAAAAATTCAAAAGAATTACTTCCCATTTTCCGAATACCGCGAATTTCAATAGCGTTCTGAAGTTCCCGGTCCTCTACAACCTCCGAAAATTTAAATCGATTTAATTAAGTTTTGCGACCTGTAATCGATCCCATACGAAATCGCGGAAATTTCGACTTTGACGTTTAATAACTCCGAAACGGAACACCCTGTATAACTGAATTTTTTTATTGAAGCTAGATGCACTATCCCTCTATTAACCCAGAAAATTTGAGTGCTCCCCCTCTAACAGTTTTCGAGAAAAAAAATTGAGACTGGGAAGATACCGGATTCGACGACAACCAACGCACATTTTCTGACCAAGGAAGGGGGCGTTATATAGAGCGGCCTGAAAGGCGCTCTATAACAAAGTGACACAAAAACAAATATATGATAAAAAGTTCAGTGATCAAAATAATAATTAGAGCTGTGCCACTTCAAAAGGTGCAAAAATAAAAAAAACTTACATATACTCCTTCATTAAATCGTATTTTTCCCACGGTTTTTCCAACTCTTTGGCTCTCTGATAAAATCTTTCTGGTAAACCTAAATCTTGAACGCCTTTTAAATTTTTTCGTTCCCAACGTTCTAGCCATGGTCTAGGTTTAAGTTTAACTTTAATGGTATTTACTGGTACAGGGCTACCTAAAAGTATTTTTTAAGGTTTGCTATAAAATAAGTTTATCATTTTCTATCTATTTTATTATCCTTTTATAAAATAAATTTCGATTTTAAACTCGTTTTAAAATCAAAATAATTTACGGATAGAAAAGAAAGGATAAAACTCATCCACAATATGTCCTGTGATTTAACGAAAAACATAATGCACTGACGTCCTATCTCAAGATTCTGAAAGCTGTTCATACAACTTTACAGTAACATGCTTTTTACGCCAGCCTCTATGTTGCTTTAATTTTTTAGCGTCCATTATTTATTTGTTACTGACAGTTAGTTTTATAAGGTAGTTTTTATTACCTTCAGGTACAATTTCAGGATCCATGTTGACATCAAACGTACTATATTCTGGTAAGGCATCTCGAAGATAAAACAGTTCATCATCTACTCTTTTCTCCAATCTTAAAACTTCCACCTGATGTAGTGTTGGATCATACATTTCATACATAATTTCTATACCCTAAAATGCGACCTAAAATTAACTCTACAATCGAGAAAAAATTTCCTTAATCAAGGATGATTACTATATATCATAATATTTATATTCATAATGTTTCAGATAGTTTTTACAAAATTAAAGGCAGATTTCGCAGCCAAAATTTAAAAAAAATCACATATATACACAGAATCTCCATTTAGTTAAAAAAATACAATAATAAACTCAACTGTTATGGTTAAACGCCAGGCCTCTAATAGTTTCAAGGCCAATTCCCACGCATGGATGTTTACACCTAACTTTTTAACCTGCGTTAAATCTGCAAAAACTGTCGTCCACATGGGTGAAACTTGAATTGAATAAGTGGAAACACGACCGTTACACCATTAGTATGCCAGCGTAAAAAGAGGTGGCACTGTAGGATAATTCTTCTGCAACCATCATTTCACTCGTTCTTTGAACTTTCAGAATTTCAGACAGCTGACAGCTGACGACTTGCCAAATTTCGCCGCGATCTGTGACAGGTCGGTGCAATAATTATTTTGTGTTTTAAACAATTTCATTAACAATTTTTGTATTTTTTGAATTCATTTATAACGTAGAAACTGTTGCGAATTTTAGGATGGTTTTAAGTGAATATAAGTGAAGTGAAAGTGTATGTTGTGTTGTAATACTAAAATGTGTTTAAAGAACAATCGTAAGAAAAGACAATTTTTTGCCTGCCAAGGTATCAAACGTCAAAGATAATAATATTATTTATAATGGATTTTGATCTGCTGAACAACGTGATGTGATTAGAATTTACTTGATACTAAAGAAAAAGATGTTCCCCGAAGCATCCGGTAATTTTAATTGTGCCATCATGTTCAGCAGGTCAAAATTCACAAGAAATGTCATTTTTGTCACCTGTCTTGATAGACCAAAAAAGCCTTTTTTGACAGTGTTCTTTTTGGTTGTTCTTTAATAATTCTGCTTGTGTTTAAACAATATCTTTAATATATGTTTTAAATAATTCTGGGTTGCAGTGCAGGCAGAGAAATTACTTAGCCTCGACTCAATGTTGTCTGTTATTTTTTTAATTTTTCTTCCCTGCACCCCCTAATTTTTTTAGAAATCCTGGTAGACGATGTTTTAATGCTGGTTTTACATTTGTGTAGTTATCTATTCCTACATGAATTTCAGCATGCTAACATGAATTCGAATAACAATGTGGATTATCATTCGAGCTCAGGAGTTAATGGTGTTTAGTAAAAGATAATATAGTCTCAACTTTATGAAAAGTTACACATTTAGGTACATGGAAAACTACTCACATATAAAAGAAACATATCCCATTTATTTGCATTTTGGGCTATTTTGTAAATAACAATGTGATTACAATAACTGTTTGGTAAATAAGCAGATGCACTCGCACAGGGCGGAAGGAATTAGGGGGCGGCATTTTATCTACACCAAATTTTATAAACTTCCATAACATTTTTTTTTTAATAATCAAAAGTATCACTGAACGAACACCTAATATGTCAGTTTTAAAGAAAAACAATTAGACGCGGCAACCTCGACCCCGCAAATAAAGTTATTTAATTTTTTTCCAAAATCCTCGCTGATAGTTTTTCATCGCCTATTCGCGAAAACTCTAGAGTCTAGAGTATTGTCTAGAGTCTAGACTCTAGACAATATTCCGTATGTAAATACGGCGGGTTTGTCGCGATTTATTTTGTAGTTTTCCGATGCATGTCATGAGCACAAGACTGTGGGCGGCAAAAAAAGATTTAGCAGGTACATTTTGTATTAGTAATTATAGTTAGTGTTAATTTTTGGGAATTAAGTACAATATTAAAAGTAGGTAAGTATCGTGAATTTTGGCAAATTAGTCTTGTGACAGGGACGTTAGGGGGAAATGCCGCCAAAAATGGCCAGAATATTCTAATAAATTCTCCGAAAATGGGCGTGCTTATTATTTTTGGCTGAATAAAAGGTAACAAATAAATATAACGAAAATATTCACTATAAAAGGTGTAGCAGGATAAGCATGACGAGTTGGCCCCCAAATGGCAACCTATATCGAAACTTATGTTATATCATCGGCTTGATGTACGAACACGATTTATATATGTTTCGCCGCCGGACTCCGCTTTGACCTTGAGATATGGACAAAAATGACCGCACGCATGACTATCGTTCAAAGAGGCATATCTTGAAAACTAACTAAGCTAGAGAGGTAAAGCCAACGCGAGGCCTCAGGTAACTTACAGAGTATATACTATATTTTTTTTAGATTTAACGAATAATTACACATATGTTTAAAAAAATAAAGAAAAAAATTCTTAATTTTTTTTTCGTGTTCCCTCTGACTTACAATCGCTAAAATAATATATGTTGTAATCCTTTATATGCACTAGTACCCATAAAAATTGCGTTAGAAAAAACGTGGTGCAACACTTCGAAAAAAAATAAAATAATATAAGGATACAAACTTGACATAGGACACATACAGGGTGTTTTCTAATTGAATGTCAATATTTAAGGAAGCGATTTTTGGGTCCGTTTTAAAAAGAAAACTTCATATGAACGTATGTCCTAAACGTCTTAACTGTTGAGATACAGGGTGGTAAAGTTTTCAAGAATAAATAGTTTTTTATTAATATCTGTAATACCACTTTAGATATTTTACTTAAATTTGGCATACATGTACTATGTATCAAGAGGCATTATTTAGTGTACCACAATTTTTATTATTTCCACCAGTGGCGTTCGTACGGAATTTCACCTGCCTATTTTGGCAGACATTGATGGTACGCTACTGATTTCTCGGAAAATTAAAAGTATTCCTGAAATCCCCAATCATTTCTAAGCAAAGTTTAACTTTTCAATTTTTTCAATCCGATGCACGGTTTTCGCTTAAACAAATAAAAACCTTTTCTCTGCATGATCATAACAATATCGTTAATAGGATAATATCACCATGCAGAGAAATCGATTTTATTTGTTAGATCTTTGCTTAGAAATGAATAAGGAAGTTAATTTTTGAGATCCTTATTCATTTCTAAGCAAATTTGATCTAAAAAAGAAAATCTATTTCTCTGCATGGTGATATTGTCATATTAACAATATTGTTATGATCATGCAGAGAAAAGGTTTTTATTTTTTTAAGCGAAAACCGTGCATCGGATTGAAAAATTCAAAAGTTCAAATTTGCTTGGAAATGATTGAGGATTTCAGGAATAATTGTACTTTTACGAGAAATCAGTGGCGTACCATCAATGTCTGGCAAAATAGGCAGGTGAAATTCCGTACGAACGCCACTGGTGGAAATAATAAAAATTGTGGTACACTAAATAATGCCTCTTTATACATAGTACACGTATGCCAAATTTAAGAAAAATATCTAAAGTGGTATTACAGATATTAATAAAAAACTATTTATTCTTGAAAACTTTACCCCCCTGCATCTCAACAGTTAAGACGTTTAGGACATACGTTCATATGAAGTTTTCTTTTTAAAACGGACCCAAAAATCGCCCCCTTAAATATTGACATTCAATTAGAAAACACCCTGTATGTGTCCTATGTCAAGTTTGTATCCTTATATTATTTTATTTTTTTTTCGAAGTGTTGCACCACGTTTTTTCTAACGCAATTTTTATGGGTACTAGTGCATATAAAGGATTACAACATATATTATTTTAGTGATTGTAAGTCAGAGGGAACACGAAAAAAAAATTAAGAATTTTTTTCTTTATTTTTTTAAACATATGTGTAATTATTCGTTAAATCTAAAAAAAATATAGTATATACTCTGTAAGGTTACCTGAGGCCTCGCGTTGGATTTACCTCTCTAGCTTAGTTAGTTTTCAAGATATGCCTCTTTGAACGATAGTCATGCGTGCGGTCATTTTTGTCCATATCTCAAGGTCAAAGCGGAGTCCGGCGGCGAAACATATATAAATCGTGTTCGTACATCAAGCCGATGATATAACATAAGTTTCGATATAGGTTGCCATTTGGGGGCCAACTCGTCATGCTTATCCTGCTACACCCTTTACTTAAATATTTAACAAAAACTTTTAACATTGAAAACAATGGCCTCTTCATTACAGACCCTATAAACATTGGCAATCACTTCTCGCGTTTGACTTTTTAGCATTTTTCTAAATAAACTGATTCATTATATATGAATGATTACGCCGCGCCGCCAATGGAAGAATAACCAAGACGCTCGCTATCGCCACTCGCTCTCGGTACATTTCTGGTCAGCCATCATTTATTTTGCAATAAGTGGATTCATTAGCCGAGAATATTTGCCTGGTCTGCATTACGTTGCCAGTTATGTATATCAAAAAATAATGATTTTAATCCATTATTTTATTTTTGATTATCGATCGTCTTAAATACCTATACCTATTTAAATTATATAGAATGTACCAATAATATTAATAGTGAGCTCCCTTCAATAGTATTAAAATGCTATGTGTTCAAGTCACTAAAAAATATTTATATTAATAATATAGTAACGTAAATGTAATGGTAATTTAAAAAATCTGACAACATAGCAGATTGGTCATAAAATGGTTTTAATTTTTTGTCCGCATTCATTTAGCTGTTACAGACTCACTTGCTAAACTATATGAATGAGTCTATTAATTATTATTTTTAAACTATACCTGTTTCGGAATCTTCGTGGAAATTTTTATATTTATATATTTAATTTTCCATTTTGGATAATTAATAAATTTTTAAAATAAGTTTTTAATAAATTTGGTTAGTAAAAGTGTCAAAACTAAGATATTTTTCTGCGAACAAACATAATGCACTGACATCCTATCTGAAGATTCTTGCAAGAATTCATACAATCTTACAGCGCGTGCTATTTACTTCAGCCTTTATGTTATTTTAATAAATTTGGTTAGTAAAAGTGTCAAATATTTTTTTGCTGTTGATCAATTTGCGAAAGTTATTTATTTACATGCCGCACACTGGGGTAAGGAAGCCTCAAACCTGGCAATAAATGTAAGAACCAAATACAATATGGACATCTGTTTCTATAAAATTTTATTAGCCTACTAACCAGCCCACATCAAAACGGTATGTAATGTTCGCTGGCGTTCTTTCCCCCCCCCCCCCCCCCCCCAAAAAAACTTGCTTAACTGATCTGCGGCATTTAGATATTGTTTCAATGGTTTTAATTTAAAGCCAGATAGTGTGCTACGATTTGGTGGGAATAAGTGATTATTTCTAAAATATAACATGCAGCCTTAAGTTCAAGTATGTGTTGATATTTTAGCAAACAGAAAGTTATATTTAAAAACATGTAATTTATATTAACAAATTACTAAAGTAAGGCGGTTCAAATGTTAAGTTTAAATATAAATGTGAAAAACTTTGGTCAAATTAGTTATGTATCAAGGGCGATCAAGGTTCTATTTTATGATTTTTTGTATTGTTGTTGAGTAGGTATACATTATAAATCAATAATTTAATTTAGTTGCTATCTTTTGCTGATTTCTTCCCTGTACACTTTTTTGTGGTACAAGTACGACTGAAAAAAATATAACATGCACGTTCAGATATGTTCAATTTTATTTGTTTATTTCAGGAATGGGAGCTTCTCGGTGTTATGAGAGGTTCTGGTGCCATTGAGTTGGAAGATCAATTTGCTTTCTTACAGAGAGAGATCCAAAAACGCACAAAATGTGACGAAGAACATCTTACTGTAGGTGATACTAAGGAATTTTCAACCTCTGAAGATGAAGTTTAAATTTGATTTTTTTACATTATTTTATATAAATGTCTTAACATTTAACATGGTTTTTTGTAGTGTTTCCTACCTAAATTTAAAAAAACGGAACACTTATGTCTTGGGTATCTATCTGTCCATCCGTTTGTACACCATTTTTTTAATGGCATTTGAACGAAGAGATCTGATATGTGATATGTGGCATAGCTGTATACTTAGGTATACCTCATAACAATTTTCTCACAAGTCAAAAACAATGTAAGTTCCATTCCTGTATCTTGTAAATTCTTAGTAAAAAAAACTGGCAAAAATAAAGGATGTGTATAATAATCTCCTAAGTTTTAGAAAATTAGGACAGAATTTTTTTTTAAAAGGTATAATCAAAAAATTGTTGTGCGGGATTCTAATCACGCGAGCTTGACTCGCAATTGACCACCTATTTAAGGCTACTAAAAGCCATAAAATAAAATATCCATCTTTGAAATTCGATCAAACAGAAGTTGATTTAATACCAGTTTTGAGGCCCTCCTACCACAGCGTGCGCCGTTCAAAAAAAACTATTTTTGTATATTTTTGCGTTCGTAATTTTTTTGCACACCCACTACATTTTTTACGCCAGTAAAAAAATATAAAACTTAAACAATTTTAGAACGAAGGGTAGCAATGGTATAATTTCTGGCTGGCCAATTTATAGCTTTTAGAGTTCAGAATTGTTAATAATGGTCCTATTATATCGGAATATTTAAATAAGTTTCAAACATCAAAATATATTAAAAGCTACTTTCAAAATGAAATAGTAACTTTACTGACTGAAGAAGTAAAAAAGAAATAATTGTCACTTTAAAGAATTCCAAATATTTTTCAATAATATTAGAATGCACTCCTGGTGTTAGTCATGTGAACAAATTAGTTTCATTGTAAGATTTGTAGATGTTTCTCAAGGAAAAATTGAAATTCGGAAGTACTTTTTGGGCTTTTATCCATCAAAGTCACGGATTTCATAAAATAAAATGGATGACTGACATTTAGGAAGAAAAGTGTTCCAGTATGCGCGGCGCCATGTTGGGTGCACAGACTTATGGCAACACTGAATTTCATTGTCCCCAATGCCTAGGAAAATAAAAATTGCAGGCGGGATATTTCAATTAAAAAATTGTAATTGGTGGAAATAGATCTTTGTTTTTTTAATTTTTGCTTACGTTTGTTTATTTCATCATTACTAAATAAACTTAAGGTGAATCTTTCTTTTGTATGCTCTTAGTGTACGAGAACGTAGTATTTTGTATTTTTTTAAATATAAATAAACCTAAAATGAGTTTTAAAAACCTATTTTGTATAAATTTGTTAATACCATGGTTATACAGATAAATATTAAATTGTTTAAATTCTGGAAAAAAATTAATGTAGTTTTTAAAACGCGTGGGACACTGTACATTTGAAACAACTCTGCATTTCAATATTCTACGAAAAATAGTGTACAATGTACATATTATTTAAACTCGGATATGGACGTTAAAATATTTTAAATGTGTGGAAATCATTTTGTGTAGAAACGACATAAAACATGTCTATTACTACAAACACAGAATTTCTGTTAAAAATGGCACAATGGACCCTAAGTTAAAAACGTACACATCTTATCTTGATACATCAGTCCCTCTGGGTATGGGCGTCCATTTTCCTTCCCTGCCTGTAACGGTTAAAGATATTCGTGAATCTGATCTTTGTTTAGCACAAGAAAAAACTTACGGCGATAGATACCCCCACCCACCCTTAGAAAATAAATATATGGTGGCATTATATAATAACTTGGTTTTAGTAGTCATTTTGTTCCTCTTGGAAACGTTTCGAAACGAAAAGAGACAAAAAATTAATGTTTTTTTTATTTCAAAAATAAAATAAATACAAATAAAAAATCCTCATACTATAATGGTCTGGTCGTTTGTGCTGCACAAACTGCACTTACAATATTTTTGAAGTTGTAGAAGACACTCATACAAAAAAACTAGTGTAGCTTGGTGCAACATAAACAAACAAATCTTAACATGAAAGTAAAGCAAGAAAAATTAATTTCTATTGACTATAAGTAGTATAAACTTAATTCTAGGAGGTTTACAATTACTTTACCAAGGAGAGATTGTGACATAATACTAAATTACATCATACAATTCTGGCAATGCTATTATGAATAAGAATGTCCCTAAGAACGTTTTATTATCAATCAATTAGGGATCGGACTGTATTAGACATAAATCACAAAAAACTAAAATAAACAAAATAGTCTACCGAGTACCGGATTTACAGCGATTTGCTAATACAAAATTCTCTGACATTTCTCTGGCCCACTAGGTACAGGTTCATCTAAAGGTTTATCACACTTGGAAACTGAACTGATTTCTTTATTGACAATATCAACTAAGCAATTTTTTTCTTAATTGGTTTTATTGTATGTTCAGTTTCAGTTATATTCCCTTTAACTGGCAATTTTAAAATTCCATCTTCATGCCATCTTCGCTAACACATTGCAATATTGGTAAATTTTGCTCTGGTACTGCCTTAGGATTTAAATATCTTCTGTTACCACTTAGTACAATATCATCTTCGGAAAAATGATCTGAACATACTCTTTCATATATGATTAAAGAATTTGGATCACGCCCAATAAGGTTTAGCCATTGATATCGCAGTCGAGTGTCTTTAGGCAAGCTAAAAAAAATTAATTCAAACTTGTATCACGCTCTAGCATATTAAAAACCTAAAATCATTATAGATCGTAAATAATTCTTTATAAACCTACCTATGATAAGAAAGCCCATCTCTTGCTCTTATGTTATTAGGGCAGCCCAATACAAAACAGTGAGGCATCTTATAACAGAATTTTTATTTAAATGAAGTCTGAAAATAAATATCACTTATAACTTATAACTGCACACACAAAACTAAACATTGCTAATACCATTCTTTTACTTGTATCATGTGCTAATACGAAAATCTCCAAATAAATAATAAGACAGTAAACAGTCACAAGTGACAACTGACAAAGTTCATGGAAGAACAATGTTGCAAACCACTGAAAAACATAATAAATTAGAAATTTCAGTATTTCCACCAATTACAATTTTTTAATTTAAATATCCCGCCTGCAATTTTTATTTTCCTATGCATTGGGGACAATGAAATTCAGAGTTGCCATAAGTCTGTGCACCCAACATGGCGCCGAGCATACTGGCGACACTTTTGAAATGACAGCTCCATTGGCGTTAGTAGTCTATTTTATTTTAAGAAGTTTATGATCAAAGGATAGTACTGCTAAAACAAACAACGATATTGTGTCCTTTTTTAACATTATTCAAGAAATATACGAATTTTTTGCAGCATCAACTACAAGGTGGGACATTTGAAGAAAAATAAACCAATATTAACTCTAAAACCATTAAGCGACACTCGATGAGAAAGTAGAATAAATGCAATTGAACCTTTAAAAATTACAAAAACATTTATAGAAGTCTTAAAGAAATAATGGAAAGAGGAAAAAGAGATAAAAGACAAAAAACATGGCACAAACATTAGTGGAGAAACTTACTTCATTTAAGTGTATCTGTTTTATAATTATTTGGCATGATCTTTTTATTTTAGCATATTAGATATACATAATAATGTATTAAAATTTTTGTATGAGTTTCGCGAAATAGAACCAGAATTGTTAAGGAAATCATGTATGGATGATCTTGATTTATATATTCATTTATAACAATCAGATGGGGATGCTGCTCAATGAGATATAGATGGAAACCAGGTTATTAAATCAATAAAGGGATACGGGATGAGTGTACGTTCTTTCAAGCCATAAAATAACAATAAGTAAACATGTTACACGTTCGACACGCTCACAGTATAGGGGATACCACGTCCAAATTTATTTTTTCGTCCATGGATCGAAATGAACTTTATAGTGAAATTTTATCTTTTAAAGCTATTGTCACGACACTTCAGGCACTCGAACCCCACAGCATTGTAATGAGAAAACAGTTGGTTGATTGGAAATTCCGGCTATCCACATCAAAAGTATTTATTAACTACATTTAGAGAACTAGAAACACGGTCTCAGCAAAATTACAATGTTGCTCATATAGCAGCCCGAAATCATGTAGGACTAATCACACACAATCAATATAACTCAAAAATAATCCACACCAACGCAACGTTCAAAGTCTATCGAACAAACTGAGAGAGACTAGAGATTGTGATGGAAGCAGAAAAAACCTGATATTATCCTTGTAACAGAGCACTGGATGCGCACTCAGCAGATGATGTTCACGACCTTGTCTGATTTTTTTACCTCTAAGCAAGTACAGCAGGTTCCCATGGAGGCCTGACCACATTTGATCAAACACTAAGCGGCATAAGGATGATAGAAAGTATAACTAAAAAGTCAGTGAATTTGATCTACAAATGTTGTGCAGTCAGCATAAAACTTGGTCTCAGAAAGGCAGATGTGATAGTGCTATACCGCCCTCCTTCGAAATTGGAGGATATTATTGATACCTTTAACATACTCTGTCATGCAACAGAGTCTTATCGAGATGTGATTATCTGTGGAGATCTCAATATACACTGGAGTAAAATCAGTAAGACAAAAGGTTACTTGAGGACCCAATGGACAAATTTGAGCTACAAAACATTCTCCCACCACAAGCTACAAGGTGCTTCAATAATAGTTCCTCGAGCATAGACTACTGTCTTGCAAATATAAAAAATACAGACATCAATCTTTCTGACCACAAAGTTCAGATAGCAACATTCCAAGCGCAGAAAGATGTACAACTGGAGAAAAGCCCTAACAAAACCATCAAAAGGACCATCCAGAAAACATATCAAACTTAGCCAACCTGATAGCAACGTCCGACTTTTCAGAAGTCTTTACTTCAGAGGATGTGAACAAAGTCTGAGACATTTATTTATTTATTACCGGTACAAGCCCATTTTACAATGAATGACAAAATCAGACTTAAAATGTTATTACAGAAATATCAGTAACAAATTAATGTAAACATTCTTAAGAAAGTAACTGACATATTTGTGTTTGTGTCAAGTTAAACAGTTGTATGAGCAACCTGTTTTTTAAAATTATGGAGAAGTCGAGAAAAAAAGTTTTCTACTACTGTCTTGATGTAAGTTGCCCCTTGAAAACATGCAGATTGGAACTGCAACATAATAAAAACTAAAGAAATAACTAAGGAGAGTTCTAAACTGAAAGACATGTTCTGGCTAACCAAAAATACAAACTCTGAAATTATCAGAAACTGCTATGCGGAACAGCAAAAAAGCTGCGAAGAGCGATTAATAACGAAGATGAGTGCAGCGTACGCGTCACGTTTCGAAGAGGTATTTCTTGGTACCCACCCGAAAGGGCCAACAATGAGTATTTCTGCAGCTGCACAGTACATGTGTAAGTCAGGCCAGTTTGTGCAAAATTGGGTACATCGCTATGCAGAATCTAAGACAGTCGATGACTTGCCAAATCGGACACAACGCGTGCAACCACAAAACTTGCTATTATTCCAGCGAAATCCGGAGTTGACCCTACAGAAAGGAAAGAAAAATCTAACAGAAAAAGATATTATTGTCAGCATAATGCCAATCAGGAGGCGTCTGATGGATCGGGGTATTGTCTGGCGCAGTACCCACATGAAACGGCTGCTTAACGAACAACACATTGAAAAGCGACAGAAATGGGCGGAGGAAAATCTGGACTGTGATTGGAGTGATGTCGTCTTCACCGATGAAGCGCCACTTTGGGCCTGAATTCCGAAAAGGGAAGCGTGGTCTATACGTGACAATTCAATGCTCCAACGTTCCGTAAAACACTCTGTAAAGCTGCATGTTTGGGGCTGCTTCAACAGTCAAGGTTTTGGCACTTAGCATCTCATTACGAAGACTTTAACGGCACAAGGCATGGTAGAAATCTATTGAAAGAAAAGTGGTTTGGACGAAATAATAACTCCCGGATATTACAGAAAGATAACGATCCCAAGTAGCGATGGGTCGTTCGCGAACGAGTCGTTCAATTTAAACGACTCTTTTCAAAGGTTCGCGAATGAGCCGCTCCCATCAACTGAACGATACGTTCACCGCTCCTTAAAATACCTGCATTATAAGCGACTATGACTGTTGGCTCGCTCTCGTACGTTCGTAAAAATTCTACTCCATGCTTTCGCGAGTTTCGGACAACTCAGAGAGCGCGAGCGGCTCAAAGGTATAATATAAGAACGAGAGTAGCGGAGCATTTAGCGGCCGATGACAATACATTACACAGTTTGTACGTCCTTTGTATTACTATTATTTTATGATTAACGATTAATTACTTTGCCGGAAATCTGCAACAATGTTTTTTAACGGCGTATACTGCGGGTAGGTTAAAACTTTGAAATCCATATTACATAATCATTATCTAATCTGCAATAAAACCATTTTTGTTAATATGTATTTACTTTTATTTTCAAAATTTAACAAATAAAAATTTTAATCATTCCAATATTTTAATTAATTTTATTTAATTTATTTATATTATGTATATTATTTTTCTCTGAAGCCGTCACGCCACAATCAGGCAGCGAGCCGTCGCGTCGGCATCGGCAGTCGTATATGTGTATTTCTCATCCGCGTTTTTGGTTTTATGCTCTCTTTTAAGCACATGAACAAGCGCAGGTGTCACGTTAAAGTAAAGAGCTCCGCGATTCTGCAATTCGCAACTCAGCAGCCCTCGTTCAATCGAACGACTCCTTGCGAACGACTCTTCCAAGTGAGCTGAACGAGTGAGCGGGCTCTCTTGAAAATGAACGAATGACCCATCGCTAATCCCAAGCATTGCAGTCGTCTTTGAAAAGCTTAGAGAGCAGAAAATGGCACCCGGTGCTTAAAATTACCGTCTCAATCTCCTGATGCTAACCGTATCGACAATGTGTGGGCATTCATGAAGCACAGGCTTCAAAGAGCGCGTATTTTTGCTTTAAAGCAGCTATTCAGGCAGATATGTACCGTGCGTTCAATTTAGCTTGACAACATTTTGATTCGCTGTAACTTTTTTGTTTTTAAAGATATCAAGGTAAACAAAAAAACAAAATGTAGGGTTACTAGCCAAGTTTTTTTTTGAGTTACACATAAAACAAAACACTAACAATTTTCTAAGATAATAGCATACTTTATATTTTTTTAAATGGAACACCCTGTATATTATATATGTATTCAATAGAATACGCTATTCTGATTACAATGATATAAGACACTTTATATTTTAATCCAGTCGTTTTTGACATATCGGCAAAAATATGAAATTTATTATTTTACTTATTATACTTAATCCCGAAGAGTGCCGCGACTAGATTTGTTTTCAGCATACTCATTACTCAATACTCAATAATTTATTCATGTTAATTACATCAAGATGTTTACATACGTCAAAAATGTTTGTATAAAATAAATTTTGGATAAAACATTTTGGTTTTTTTTTTCTTTTTTAAACTAGAGTAAAATAGTAGGTAAAATCATTAAGTCGATACTAACAACTAATACACAAAAATACTAAAATACATGATATTGATTAAAAATATTAACAGTTCACAACACGCTAAAATTAGAATTAAAGTATTCATTCATCGAATAGAAGGCCTCATTTATTAAGAACCTTTTCAGTCTTTGTTTAAAGGGCTGAATTGGTAAGCTTCTAATGTTTAATGGTAGAGCGTTAAACAATTTTAGTGCCCAGTACCCCGGGCCATCCTGACACCTTCTCAAGCGCCAGAACTCCGGTACCAAGTTCCCACTACCTCGAGTGTTGTGGTCATGAACGTCTGCGTGAGTCCTGAATCCTCCAACATTCATTCTGACATGCAGGAGGCATTCTAGCATGTACAAAGATGGTACGGTCAACAGATTCATACTCACAAACACACGCCGGCAGTTATCCCGATAACCCAAGCCACTCATGACTCTCACAACTCTCCTATGCAGTCCAAATATCCTGTGCGCATTTGCCGAATGACCCCAAACCAGAATTGCGTATGCAATATGGGATTGAAATATAGCAAAATAAGCTGTTCTTAGTACACTGGCAGAGACACACTGAGATATATGCCTCAATACGAATATAGATCTATTAAGCTCTTTTGACAATGCATCTATGTGATTTCCCCATTGCAGCCTCGGGTCCAGCACAACCCCCAGGAAATTGACCTCACTGGGATTAGGTACATTCAATTCACGCATTGTGAAGATAACCCTGTTAGTCTTTTCCACGTTCAACACACCAGCATACCAGAGTATTCGGAAAATGATCGCCGTCGATCTCGCATTTTTGCCGATATGTCAAAAACGAGTGGATTAAAATATAAAGTGTGTTATATCATTGTAATCAGCATAGCGTATTCTATTGAATACATATATAATATACAGGGTGTTCCATTTAAAAAAATAGAAGGTAGGCTATTATCTCAGAAAATTGTTAGTGTTTTGTTTTATGTGTAAATAAAAAAAAATGGCTACTAACCCTACATTTTGTTTTTTTTGTTTACCTTGATATCTCTAAAAACAAAAAAGTTACAGCGAATCAAATGTTATCAAGCTAAATTGAACGCACGGTAAAATATGGCGGTCACTTCTGACGTCTGATGCGGAAACACTTGTCTCAAGCACGCCTCATCGGTGTCAGGCCATACTTGACAACAACGGCAACTGGCCCGTATATTAAATAAACGTACGCTAGTTTACTTCAAGTAGTTTTATTTTACACATTTATTTTCTTTCTTCGAATTATATTATTGGAGATATTCGCGCCACGCTCGTGTTACAATAGAACAAGAAATAAACGATGATTTCAGGGCCAGCCAGGCCTTCTGCAATTATTTCGCCATCATAGCGCAAGAAACTCTGCAAGAACATTTTCCTAACTATAACGACATATGCACTACTTCACAGAAAAGTATCCCACAATTCATATTTGTTGCTAATAATATATCTCTGGAAGAAATGTGCGTGATGGTACACGCCAAACAAGAAATCCTATGGGCTAGACGAAGTGGCAGTTTTAGTTGTAAAGAAATGCCTTCAGCATATTGTTGAGCATCTCTGCCACATTTTTATAATTTAAATTGGTACTGGCATCTTTTCAGGTAAATTCAAAACGTCCTGCATTATACCCATCTTTAAACTGGGCAACAACGAACAAATTTAAAATGATTGATCAGTAGCAATTTTATCGTCTTTCAGTAAGCTATTTGAAAAGATCATCCACTCTAGAATAATGGAATTTTTGGAAAAAAACAAGGCAGCGAAGTCTATCCGGTTTTATGAATGAAACAAACACATTCCTTAATCCGATTTTAGACCAAACAGCCACTTTTTCATTTCTCAATTTTGTTTCGAAAAGCTGGATAGGGGTGAGTTGGTGTCGACTTGTATTGACTTTAACAATTGTATTGTAACAATGTTTATTCTGAACAGCATTTATTCTGTACTGCAATCCGCAATCTCAAACTCTCTTATTTAAGAATGAATACCTCTTAAGCATTTATTATGCTTTAGCATATCCACACTTAAAATATCTTATAATTTACTGGTGGAGAGTGGAGACTATTTTTATATTGCCAAAAAGGCTATTACGGCTTATGTACAACTAACCCCCAGGGATAGTTGCTGTCCAATTTTCCAAAAGAACAAAATTCTAACGTTCCCATATCTTGCAGTATTCCTCCAATCATAATGTGGTCATTCTGAGGTGGAGGAAAGGGCACGGCACATCAAAAGGAAATCGCATTGCTGACTCCTTAGCTAGGGGGGCGGCCGCCCTAAATATGCTCGGGCCTGGCTGCTCCACTGACTTAGCGACATCGGTGGTAGCGAACCTAATTAAAAAACACTCCCATGAACTTTTTAAAAAAGTATGGGATGAAACGGAAGGCTGCAAACTTGCCAAGGAGCTACTCAGTTACCCTGACAGCGGAAAAGCTAAAAAGTACTTGACGATGACAAGGCAGAACCTGCGTCTTACAACGGGCATTCTGACAGGACACTGTCAACTACGCAAGCACCTTCACAGAATGGGCCAAGCTGACACATCCCTATGCAGAGGATGTGAACAAGAAGACGAGACTGTCGAGCATATCCTTTGTGACTGCCCGACTTTTTCACTCTTAGTATTGGACCACTTTAAACAACATCAGAGAGGCACCTTCCGGTGACGTCATCAACTACTTTAAATCAGTAGGCTGGTTGACGCGCTGAGAGGAAGTCTCCTATTTCGGGACGATGCACAATGTGTCTAATGAGGCCTAAGTGCCGTAGAGCTTCGGCTCACCCTCCCACCGCTTCAGATCAGATCCGATCAGATATTGCAGTATTGGAAGCTGCGCTGTTTATAAAGAAGCATCCTGAGCTTTCTGCCAAAGACGATTTCCATAACTACCCAATACGATGAAAAAATAATATATACAAGTTTCAACTGTCTCTATACAAAAAAAGAACCAAAATACCTCTGCAGTAGAATTTATCTTAGAAAAAAAACTAATTACGCTCTTACAGGAAACACCTTTTTACGCAATTACAGAATATCTGGAAGGATGAACAGTATCTATAGTTCTTATTTATGTTTAGTTTTGCGTTTGCTTGTTTGTACTATTCCAATTATTATCGTCTTCGTTGTCTGTAATCCACATACTTATATTTGACATATTAAATCCAAATCTAAATTTGAAATGTTAAAATTCAAAAAAATCCTTAAGCTAAAATTACGTAATCATTAGAACCCGTATTTAAATCGTAGATTCCAGGGACGGATTCTGTCGGAAGAGAAATACTAGCAATATAATGAATACAATATGTGAATTTTTTTTACACATTTAGGTTTATTTATTATTCTTGCATAATATTGTGTTCTAGAACGATCTAGAACGACAAAGAGCATGAAGGGGGAAGTAAGTCTTTTTGGATAAAATGTAATAGAAGATTTCTTAGACTTACTTGTGGGAAGCCTTAAGGTGGATTTATACTTTACGTAACGACAAAACAGGAAACGACACGATACGATTATAATATTTTTTGTTTTTATAAGCAGATTTCGTGGTGTTAAATATTCGGATAGGGTTCGCATCGTTGTCGTATGATATGAATTAATCCGTTTACAAATACAAAAATAACATAATCGTATCGTGTCGTTTCCTGTCTTGTCGTTGTCGTATCGTTATCGTGACGTAAAGTATAAATCCACCTTTAACTGTAGACTCTCTTTTTACATGAGATGTAATACAAGAGTCCTTAGACTTACTTATGGGAAGCCTTAACTGTATACTCTCTTCACGATTGCTTAGACGGAGAATATTAAAAACCTTATTGGTGGTTCACAGTCTAAATGTCATTGTCATCAGAAAGCCGCCTAATATGCTTTCAAACTGTTAACTAAGCAAAGTAACAAAGCCAATATTATAAAAATGGTACAGCTTACGCTGTACGTTTAACTAATCAGGTGGTACCACCCCACACATCCTCTTAAAGGGCTGGTGAAGTCCGTACGGATGTTTCCAGCTCTGGATGTGTGAATCGCATTTCCCCAGTACACCCACGGTACATAGTACTTAGACTTCGGTCTTCGTGGGCTGTTAGAACAAAAAAAATCATGCTTAGAGGAGGACTTGAGGCTCGTGCACATTATTGCCGGGGCGGCCCGCTCCGATCCGTCAACTATATGCGGTGCGGTAGTCCATATAAAATGTACGAAAACGCCTTTTGCAATGTAATGCGAGCCGATCCGGCTCGACATAGTCTGCCTTTAAGGTTACAGGAAGTAGATCCACCACTGAGTTCACAGGTACAACCTCACTATGCCAATAGCTATTAAAATTAGTCGTCATCCTCTAATCAGATTAGTTCAACAGATAGTATGCTTATTGGCAGCATCGTGAAGAGTGGAGAACGCACATTAAAACGGCGCGGCGCCCCGACCAACCCCCGTACGTGGCAAGCAAGGTCAACTGCTTGTAGTTAGCAGTTAGATGAGAGCGGGTAGTGAGAAGCATTAGTGCAGTCTTCACGGAAATTTGTGTGTGCGAAGTTAAATGTGGTGACAAGTAATTTTGGAAATGGTGCATTCCCTTCCAGCTCGCGGTACCGTCGACCGATGGATACGCGATTTTTCGGAGTTGAAGTTTAATGGGACAGAACTTCATTGTAAAAGTTGTGAATGTATCCAAGTAGAAATAGAGCAGTGCCAAGAAAACATAAGGGCATAATTATTATTTGAATGAAAACTTACCAAAGAAGAAATAGCTGAAGTAGATCAGAAAATTCAGGCAGTACAAGCACAAATACAACAGGAAATGGTAGAAGAAATCGCCCGTAGACCAGAAGATTCAGGGAGTACAAGATGTTCAAGGTCAGGTGCAACAACTGCGGTTTCAGTTAGAAAAGATGGCTAGCATAGGTGCAGGTGTAATGAAAGTAGCAGGTGTCCCGTCAACAGGTGTAATAAAACCGCCTACATTCGATGGCATGGTACCCTGGTATACATATTTCCGCCAATTTGAAGCTGCTGCGACTGGTAATAATTGGTGTTCTTCAGAAAAAGCCCGCGCTCTTGTCCTGGCTCCGAGAGAAGAAGCTATGGAAGTTCTGCGTAATATCCCTGAAGAAAATCAGAGTGGCTTCGAGTCTATTGTTACGTTTTTGGAAATGCGATATGGCGAGGCACATCTACAAGAAGTTTATAAGGCACAACTCCAAGCAAGATGACAAAAATACAATAAAAGGCTTCAATAGTGTAAAGCATATATTGTGCAGCTTATAAACCTGACATATCCAACATATCCCGGAGAGATTAAACAAGAGTTGACAGTAAGTAGTTTCATTGAAGGATTACGCGATCCAGAGACAAATCAAGCTTTAAGAATGGCTTGATTAAAGAAAGTCTCTGAAGCTCTTATTTATGCTCTACAGAGTGTAACTGCTAAGCAAACTTCGAGGGGCCAGAGCCGAGTACGAAGAATAAATTCTCCTCGAAAAGATAGTAGAATAAATAATGAAGAAATTTTGACAAATTTGATGAAACAGATACGAGAGTTTCTGGCAAGTCAAAAGAGATATGAAAACAGATATACGACTTTTCGAGGCAGAAATACAATCCGCTGCTGGAAGTGTGGTCAAGAGGGACATGTACAAAGCCGCTGTACCCGCAGTACTGCTCCTGAAAATGAACAGAACCAGGAAACTCCCAGTAGCCAGCTTTAAGGGGCGAAAGCTGACTAGGTGCTGCCAAGCCCCACCAGCAAAAACAATTAAGGTATCCCGGCTGCAAAACAATGGCTCCAGCTTGGTAGTACCTGGAAGAACATGCGGTCGGGAGTGCGAGATACACATACCATCGTGAGGCCGAACATCGTAACCCACTGTAAAATACGCCATCCTGAAAAGAATTACGTCCTGGAAACTGACAACGGTGAAGTCATACCTATAAAGGGAATACATGAAGCTCAAATAACTCTGGGAAGTACCACTTTTGAACAAGTAGTTTTTGTCGCTGATATCCTAGATGAAGTTATTCTTGGTCTTAATGTTATGGAACATCAGAAGTTTGTGCTTGATCTCCCCTAATAAGTCCTGCGTACCAGACATGAAGATAATGAGCCTACCTAAAAGTAATGAAGTATCTGTTCGACAAGTAGTACTTGCTGAAGACGCCGTTTACCAGCAAGTTCATAATGTGTTGTTAAAGCAAGATTCGATGATCCTGAAGGAGATAAAGTAGTTCTGGTTGAACCCGTTCAAGATTGTCCATTATACGCAAAAGGAATTCTCCCTGCAAGAACTTTGACCCAGATTAAACAACACACTATATTTGTCAGAATGATGAATTTGAAAGATTATCCCCAACAGGTCCTGAAAGGTGACAAAATTGCTACTTGTCAATCTATTAATGCCATAGTTACCTGTACCACCTTGCCTTCTACAAAACAACCTGCTACTTTACCTAAGGTACTGCAAGACCTGGCTAATTCGTCAGCACCTTTATTAAATCAAGTTCAGGTAGCTAGGTTTGAAGATCTTTTGAAAAGGAACCTAGATGGTTTCTCTCTATCTGACCGTGACCTGGGAAGAACAAATGTAGTGCAACACAGAATAAATACCGGTGAAGCAGCTCCAATTAAACAACCTCCAAGAAGAATTCCTTTGGCCAAACGCGAAGAGGCTGAAAATATGCTTGAAGACACGCAAAAGCAAGGCATTATGTAACCCTCTCAAAGTGCATGGTTATCTCCAGTGGCCTAGTTAAGAAGAAAGATGGTTCTACCAGATTTTGTGTTGATTTCAGAAGACTTAATGACGTAACGCAGAAGTTTTCCATTGCCAAGAATTGATGACACTCTAGATACCTGGACTGGGTCAAAATGGTTCTCAACGCTAGACCTGAAGAGTCGCTATTGACAACTGCTACTCCATCCAGAAGACAAAGAAAAGGCCGCCTTCTCTACTTGAACAGGACTATGGCAGTTTAAAGTTATGCCATTTGGTTTATGTAATGCCCCACCCACCATTGAACGTTTAATGGAATTAACTACAGGGGCTAATCTGGAAGATCTGTTAAGTATACTTGGATGACATCCTAAGACTTGGAAAAACGTTTGACGATCGACGATGGACCAAAGACTGTGACACCGCTTTTAAAGAATTGAAGAAGGCGCTTTGTAATCCTCCAGTTTTGTCATATCCCGAACCTGCCCAGATGTTTATTGTAGACACTGATGCTACTAAAACTTCCATCGGTGGAATTTTATCACATTGTCAGAATGGCGAAGAGAAAGTGATTGTTTATTTTAGCAAAGTACTCCAAGCCTGAGCGCAACTACTGTGTAACTAGAAAAGAAGTACTGACCATTGCCAAGACCCTGGAACATTTTCATGAATACCTATACGGTCAAAAATTTCTCCTCAGAATGGACCATGCATCTTTAAAGTGATTAATGCAGTTTAAAAGCCCTGAAGGTCAAATAGCACGATGGCTACAACGTCTGCAAGAGTACGATTTTAAAACTGAACACCGAAAAGGCCTAAATCACAAAAATGCAGACGCTTTGTCCAGAACACCTTGTCCAGAAGAAGAAAAAGAAGAATGCACAGGCAAGAAGAACGAGAAAATCCTGATGATTTTCACTGCCGAAGGACACAGCTTCAATGTTCTTTAGATTGGGATCCTAAAGTCTTATCCAAAGGCCAACAAGAAGATCCAGATCTCAGTATTATCATAAAATTAAAGAAGAATAATGTGGAGAGACCCACATTCCAAAATAAAATCCTCAAAATGTGAAAAAGTTCAAGATTACCGGGCATTACGGAATTCTTTAGTAATGCAATATGGTCTGCTGAAAAGGGTTTGGGAGAGCTCAGATGGCAAAGATCACAAATATCAGACTATATTACCCACCGAAAGGGTTCCGGAAGTACTGCAAGCCCTACACAACGGTGTAGGTGGCGGCTACTTAGGGGTAATGAAAACTCTTGAAAAAGTTCGAGAGAGATTCTATTGGTTGCAAATGTCCTAAGACCCGCAACCGTGGCAAGATGAAGCAGTACAATGTAGGAACACCGTTTGAAAGAATTGCTGTAACAGGACCATTTCCTGTTAGCGAATCAGGGAATCTCTATGTTTTCGTAGCGATGGATTACTTTAGCAAATGGCCAGAAGTCTACGCAATGCCGAATCAAGAAGCTACCACTGTTGCCGACATACTATTTGAAGAGTGGATCTGTCGATATGGAGTACCAAAAGAAATACACTCCAACCAAGGTAGGAACTGCGAATCTACAGCATTTGCGAGCATGTGTAAATTTCTAGAAATTCACAAAACAAGGACAACACCCCTACATATAGGGTTGCCAACTGTCCCAGATTTTCCGGGACGTCCCGGAATTAAAGGTATTTTTTACCCGTCCCGCCAAAAGGCCTTGCGGGACGCTAATTGTCCCGGAAATCGGTTACCAACATTAATATATATTACTAATAAACCAGTACTAGATAAAAATTACATAATAGAATAAACATAATTATAAAAATACTCATAATCAAGTTAAAATATAGAATTGGCAGTCATTCTTTATTTTATCCATAGAATAATTTATAAACTACTCAACAAACAGATGAGAGTTCATCTGATGATAATGAAGAGTGGATAGAAAGTGAAGATAGTATGGATGTTGTCGACATAGCTTTGGAAAAAGAAAAAGATTAGGACGATCTACCCATATCTAATTTCTCTAACTCAAGTTTAAAATATGATAAAGTTCAAGTAGGAGATTTTCTTTTGGCAAATGTTTTGGGTGGAACAAGGCAAACGTACTTTTATAGATATATCTCTGTGTAGTCCAAAAAATATTTAAAAAATCACATAGAAGTTGTATCTCTCAAATCAGCTAATGAAAAGTCATCTTTTAAGCTGGTTGAGAATGATATTTCGACCATTAAGTTTGAAGGCATACTGGAAAACTTCCCCAACCGGAACTTCATAATCTTGGTGACCGAATAAAGTATGTTTTTTCCAAAGACATTGATATTTCTGAAGCATAGCATGTATTACATTAAAATTTAACTTCTATATACTTTATTTTTCTTAAAACGTTTGTATCAACACCTGTAAAAATGAATTTTTTTGGAACTAATTTTTTTTATTTTGAACATAACTATTCTAACATTTTATTGTTTAAAACCTAAACTACGAGAAAAAAATGCATAAGTATTCTAAGTAAAGAATTATGACCTGGAATGATTTTAAGCCACAAATCATGGCCAAAAAGTGTCAATTACTGGTACACTTACCTTATGTATTTAATAAATTTTGCTAAATTTTACAAAAATAAAGTTTCCCAAATATAATTAACTTTCTAAATTTAAAATAAAACAATACGTTTTTAAAAAATATATATTGCATCCCGCCTGGCGCGCTTCTGTCCCGGATTGTCGTCTTAGAAAACCCGGAAATGAATTTTTTAAAGTTGGCAACCCTACCTACACCTCAGTCCGATGGGATGGTAAAGCGATTTAACAGAACTTTGGAAAATTACATTAGAATCCAAGTCAATGAAACACAAAGTAACTGGGACAAATGAATAATTCAGCCATTCCTACTCGCTTATCGCTCTGCAGTTCACGAAACAACTGGGAAAACGCCTGCTAGCATAGTTTACGAAAAAGAATTACGCCTTCCTATCGACCTACTTATTGGACGTCCACCTGTTGTTGAAGAAACATCAGAAAACTACGCAAGTCAGCTTAGCAAGCAACTTCAGGCTCTACACGAAGAAGTCCGCCAAAAGTTACAAATAGAAAGTTATAGAATGAAGACCTGATATGACTTGAAGGCTAATGCTTCTGGATTTATGGCGGGTGAGAAAGTTTGATTATACAATCCAAAAAGAACCAAAGCGCGCTCACCAAAACTCCAAAAGTCTTGGGAAGGCCCGGCTTAACGATCTGGTGTACCCAATTCAGAAAAGCCCTCGTGCGAAGATGAAAGTCGTGCATCTTGACAGGCTGGCCCGTTACCAATATCAAGAAACTTGATCGGGACGATCAAGCCTTGGAGGGGGAGCAATATTGCGGACTTCGCAGAAGATTATAGACTTTTTAGCTTTAGTTTGATTGTGTTTTAAGTTTTGAGGTTTATTTTATATTAGTTTCTAATGTAATATCCTGGTTAATTTTCACATGTTACGCCTATGAAAGGTTTGGATCTTTGCAGAATATTCGATTTTATTATTTTCTGCATGGAACGCCCATGATAGAATGCCTAGAATTTACCACAGTCGTCTATTTTATTATTTTAATGCACCTTGTATCCTTCTAAAATGTTTCAGAATTGTCCAGAACCAGCAAAAGGGTATATAAAGGCTCCAGACCGGCTTTCGTTGTTGATTTTTTAGTTTGATCTTAGAAAAGCACTTATTTGTTGCCAGTAAAGTGATAATTGTGACAGTGACAGTAAGAAAGAAGGTATTGTAGTGAATAAAATTTGGAAAACCGGAAGTTTGTGTAGTATTTCGGCCGTCCGGTACAATACTTTAGAAATACCCATTTGCCAAATGCTTGGTACAAAGAAAAAGGAGGCAAGAAACTGGTGTTACCTCAAGACTTTCGATGGAATACACTTTCGGATTGTCTTGAGATTTATGTCAAGGAGTGGACAAACTTGTTATTAATATGAGAAGAGCATAAAGAAGAACTTGAGACAGTGATTTTCAAAAAGGTATCCGAAATCTCTATTAAAAGGATGGCTGAAGATTTTTTACAGTTCCTAAAACCAATTTCTATAGCACTTGACGCAATACAACAGAAAGGTGCATGTTTATCTCAAGCAGTTGAAACGTGGAAACAATTAATGGCTACTTTTGATAGCTTTGAAGAGGAAAGACAGTTTGCATCAATATCAACTATTTAAAAAAATATATGACCAAGTTTTAACCCCCTTTCACTTTTTGGCATATATATTGGAGCCCACAATAAACAAAGAAGAACATTCATTATTGGCTGAAGAAAAGAGAGATGCTTTAGATACTGTGGCCGGACATTTTGCAAACAGAGGCTTATTACCATTGATAATTAAGTTGGAAGACAGGTCGGACCCTTTGCACAAAACTATGTTTTCGGATGATATAATTAAAAATGTAACAACAGTACAGTGGTAAAGATCCCAAGAAAATGTTCCAGAAGTTATGCAAGTGCTGCCTATAGTGATTTCTGTTTTCTGTGCCTGTGCTTCTTCTGCAGATACAGAAAGGATGTTTTCTTCCTATGGACTAGTTCATTCAGATATCAGAAGCAGACTAGACAGTGAAAATAGGGTTGCCAGATCCAACATCGTAAAATCGGGTATCAGCGTTTAAAAGCAGCTTAGAAATCGGGACATAAGGTAAAAAATCGGGACACTAATTTTTTGCATCATTATTTAATAAATGAACAGAAAAGCATACTTACAATAAGCAAAAATATAAACTGTATAAAATTCAAACGTAAAACATATGGTATATGCTCTAAAAATTATACATCCTAAACTAAGAATAGTTAGTACCTAAACTTAAACTTTTAAAAATCGGGACAAATCGCGTCCCGATTTTAAGTGTGTCGGGACGCGGGACATACCCTGTGAAATCGGGACTGTCCTGATAAAATTGGGATGCCTGGCAACCCTAAATGAAAAGGCAGCGAAACTAGTATTCCTTTTTAAGCATTATAACACTTAGGTATTATAAAAACGCGACAATATTTTGTTTTTACTTTTAGGTTACATTCTCGATTTTTTTGTATTAAAAGGATTTTTTAAAAGTTTTATTTTGGTAAAAAGCAGCTACGTTTCTTTTCAAGTATTATAATGAATATTATAAAAATGAAAATGCCTCGAGGTTTGTTTTGTATCAAAAGGAGTTGAAAGTTTTATTTTTATGAATAAATATGTTTTTAAGTATCCTGATTTTAACTAAATTTAATCATGATTTTTTAAAATCACTTGATTAAAATCATGATTTTAATCGCTGATTTTAATCAACTGATTTAAATTTTCTCAACCCTGTTCCAAACAGAGATCAAGTTCCAGATAAATTGAGGTTATGCTTTAAAATCTTTATAATTTCACCAAATGGCCCCCCTCTCTCTCTCTCTCTCTCGGCCTTTCTCCGAAATAGTTCAGCAAGTCCCCATAATTATAGTCATAAAAGTTGATTCATGATTTAAACCATAATGTCTTAATCAATTTTCTTTGAACATAACATAACGTACCGTAATGTGACTCGATGTTCATTCTTACCTGATGATCTACTATATTTCTGAGAATAAACCGGGATCTTAAGCCACATCCGTTCCGTTTAACACAAATTCCAACAAATCTATGTGTTTTTCCTGGGGTATGAGGATCTGAGGAAGTCACCGCCAATATAGAACCTAAAATAAATACGAAATAAAATACTCAACCAACAAGGTAAGTAGGTTAAATGCACTAAGTTTCCATGTATTTTTCTTTCGAATTTAAAAATTTGTGTCAATGACTTTCATAATGTACAGCTTTACTCAATACCTATATAGCTGTACAAGTCCAAATAATATAAAACTGGAAAAATCGAATGTGATAACATCAATGACATAAATCTAGGCAATTAAAAGACTGATAAAGTTGAAATTTTAAAATTTATTATTGGCTGGTGAGGTCGGTCTTGTAGTAAGTACTTTCTAGGACTCACTGCCCACTGTCATAAAGTTTTTGTGGATTAGAAAATTTCTTTTGTCGCATTGAGGATATTGCGGCACTTAGATACCTGACATAATCTGAGAGAAAAGTTAGAACAAAATATGTTTTCAATTTATTCTTAAGGAAACAGTAATACCATGTCAAACAACGCAACGTGGCAACGTCACTGAACTGTGTACTCGGTTTGAAAACAATATCCTGTTACAGCATAATATTGATTAGAAAACTAAGATTGTAGTGATTTTTGAGAAACATGGAGTCTAAAATTTAGCTTGTGGTAAGAAAATTTTGGATTTTTAGTGAAATTAACCCCTTATAATAGGGGTACTTTCAAACTTGGTATATAGAAATATGGTAAAAAAAATTGGCATCGCCTGACGTCAAAACAAAAGTTTTTTTCTGTAAATGACGTTTCTTGCTGTTTTTTATATGGCCATGTATTTATGACCAGTGGTGCGCTGTTACTTAAAATCTTTTTGAGGGCCGATATCTACCTTTTTTTATCGTGAAGCGCCATTTATGAAGATTTTTATTCAATCTGAATTCATTTCAGGATTTACTGGTTTCAATATATGCAGTGAATTTCATAACACCCTATATATATATATATATATATATATATATATATATATATATATATATATATATATATATATATATATATATATATATATATATATATACAGGGTGGTCTGTAATGAATGCGCCAAAAAGCAATCCTGGATTCATCTCGTGAAAATAATGATATTGAGCCAAATATGCCTTAATAAAATGTCGCTCATTAATGAGATACAGGGTGTTAAAGTTCAGTTCTCAGAATTGTTATTTCTTTATAGCTCAAGTCGTTTTTGAGATATCGACATGAAAACTGGGAATCGGGGTTTTCAGGGATGGGGAATACGATGGTATTCCATTTATTGACATAATATGTAGAGGGCGCTATTTACACCTTATACACTCATTATTTCATGCCATAACTTTCTTATTAGTACCGTTCTTTTATTTTTTATTGAAAATTTTGAAAGAGTGGCGTTTTTTAAGAAAAAAAGGGGTACTACATTTATTTCGATTAAATAAGCCGTTTTCGAAATATTTGCATTTATTCGTTCTATTGCATAGTCAAAAAATATTAAACATTAAAACCGAGATAACAGACTTGACTAACGAATAATGAATTGATCATGCACAAATAACAAAAAATCACTTCAACAAATGCGAAAAATGTCCACCATTCATTTCTATGCATTTTCTTAATCCCTTCACCAAATAGCGTCGTACTTGGAATAAAGTTCCTGGGTTATCCCGATAACATTGGTGGAACCATGAATTTTTTGCAAAAGTTGCTCACGGGTACGGATTTCTTCTGTGTGCACTAAAGATTTGATAAAACCCCAAAGGAAGAAATCCAACGGGTTAAGATCCGGGCTACGCGGCGGCCATGGAATTTCACTGCCACGACCAAACCATCTATGAGGCAGCCATTCATCTAGATAGTTGCGAACTGCAACTGGATAATGTGGTGGAGCACCATCGTGCATAAACCACATGTCTTGTAAATTTAAAGGTATATCATCGAGTAGATCCCGCAAAACATTTTGAAGAAACTACAAGTACTGGTTACCATTAACCAGTTGCAGTTCGCAACTATCTAGATGAATGGCTGCCTCATAGATGGTTTGGTCGTGGCAGTGAAATTCGCTGGCCGCCGCGTAGCCCGGATCTTAATCCTTTGGATTTCTTCCTTTGGGGTTTTATCAAATCCTTAGTGTCCACAGAAGAAATCTGTACCCGTGAGCAACTTTTGCAAAAAATTCATGGTTCCACCAATGTTATCAGGAATAAGCAAGGAACATTATTCCAACTACGACGCTATTTGGTGAAGGGATTAAGAATATGCATAGAAGTGAATGGTGGACATTTTTCGCTTTTGTTGAAGTGATTTTTTGTTATTTGTTCATGATCAATTCATTATTCGTTAGTCAAGTCTGTTATCTCCGTTTTAATGTTTAATATTTTTTGACTATGCAATGGAACGAATAAATGCAAATATTTCGAAAACGGCTTATTTAATCGAAATAAATGTAGTATACTTTTTTTTCTTAAAAAACGTCACTCTTTCAAAATTTTCAATAAAAAATAAAAGAACGGTACTAATAAGAAAGTTATGGCATGAAATAATGAGTGTATAAGGTGTAAATAGCGCCCTCTACATATTATGTCAATAAATGGAATACCATCGTATTCCCCATCCCCGAAAACTCCCGATTCCCAGTTTTCATGTCGATATCTCAAAAACGACTTGAGCTATAAAGAAATAACAATTCTGAGAACTGAACTTTAACACCCTGTATCTCATTAATGAGCGACATTTTATTAAGGCATATTTGGCTCAATATCATTATTTTCACGAGATTAATCCAGGATTGCTTTTTGGCGCATTCATTACAGACCACCCTGTATATATATATACAGGGTGTTTCATAATTGAATGCTGATCCTTAAGGGTGATAATCCTTGGATGATTTTAAGAAAAATTCTTTATATGAACATAGGTCCGCAACAGCTTTATTTCTGAGATACAGGGTGTTGAAATTTAAGCAAAAATCTGTTTTTCTTCAATATCTCTAAAACCGCTTTGTATTTTTGTTTTAAATTTTGGTAGGTGCAAAGTACGCTTAAAAATACATTTTCTTCAGGATAAAGGTTTTTTTAATTTTCATCAGTGGCGTCCCTGTTAACATGCCCTGCAATATTTTTAATCAAAAAAATGATACGCCACTGTTTTTTTTTAAATAAATGTTATTTTTATAATTGCCTTCTATCTTCTCATAAAAATGGTCTCTTGACTTTTTTTTATCCGGCGTACGGTTTTCGAAATAAAGTTCATTCATTTGCTTGTCCCTATGTGATTTTATCTAGTAGTCTCAATTTCACAATTTGTGGTAACCTAAGCATCTAGGCTAGATTTTTATATTTTATAGTAACTATTATTTAGTTCTAGTAATTAAAGCCGTTAAAGAGTGGGATTATTTTGTAGGCTAGAAACATCTAGTATGCTAACAACACATTTCGTTGTTTTATAAACGCAAACAGTTAATTTAATTTTGGTATATTTTGTCCAAAATGGTTAAGTTTTTACAAATAAAAAATGTATTTTTATGCGTGCTTATTATTAGAACTAAATAATAGTTAGTTACTATAAAATATAAAAATCTAGCCTAGATGCTTTGGTTACCACAAATTGCGAAATTGAGACTACAAGAAAAAAATCACATAGGGACAAGCAAATGAATGAACTTTATTTCGAAAACCGTACGTCGGATAAAAAAAAGTCAAGAGACCATTTTTATGAGAAGATAGAAGGCAATTATAAAAATAACATTTATTTAAAAAAAAACAGTGGCGTATCATTTTTTTGATTAAAAATATTGCAGGGCATGTTAACAGGGACGCCACTGATGAAAATTAAAAAAACCTTTATCCTGAAGAAAATGTATTTTTAAGCGTACTTTGCACGTACCAAAATTTAAAACAAAAATACAAAGCGGTTTTAGAGATATTGAAGAAAAACAGATTTTTTTCTTAAATTTCAACACCCTGTATCTCAGAAATAAAGCTGTTGCGGACCTATGTTCATATAAAGAATTTTTCTTAAAATCATCCAAGGATTATCACCCTTAAGGATCAGCATTCAATTATGAAACACCCTGTATATATATATACAGTGACCGGCAAAAAGTTCGCAACATATGGGAAAAATTTTTATTAGGAGAGTATTGGAAAAACTTTTCCGGGGGATCGGTTCTGCATGTCCGATAACCTAAAAATCAATTTTGACATACGTCACGTGACCACTGGTATAGCGTCAAATTAAAAAAAAAATTGTTAATTTACAAAAAGTGAGGTTAGTTGACGAGATATCAAAAAAAGTTATTTGAAAAAATTGCTTAGAATTAAATTCTAGGTCCTTGTGCAAAATTTTAAGATTTTATTTAAAAAAATTGGAGAACTCAATTTTTTTTAAATATTTTTTTATCGATTTACAAATTTCCAGTTTTTTTCGTTTAGATAGCTTGGCTAATGTAAAGCCCATGTACCTGGATGAAAATAAATGAATGTAGTAGTTTTTTCTACAATTGACAGGACAAAATTAAAAAAAACAGGGTTTCGCCAGACGCTAGCTGTTGCAATGATTTGTATCTAGCAGCAGTGTCAAAATTTTAGAGACATTTCAATGAGATTACATTGAGAAAACCTTAATCGTCTTAAATATATCTGAAGTTCGACTTTTTGTAAAGTTAAGGGGATTAAAATAGATAATAAACAAAAAAGTACCTGTTTATTTAATCGAAATTTCATAAACGAAAACCAATGTAAGAAAAACTTAAAAGTAGTCAAATTCTGCACTAACAACATAAAAAATCATTGTTTTTCCTTGGGTGCACAAAATTTAAAACTCAGTATGACCACCATTTCTCTCCATACATACTATTGTTCTCGAGCGCAATTCTCGATTAACATTTCGGAGCATTTTACGATTTATTTGCAATACACAATTTCTAATGACATTCTCTAAATTTTGTATATTCCTAAAGGGTCGATGTTTGTACACAGAGTTCTTTAGGTATCCCCACATAAAGAAATCTAACGGAGTCAGATCTGGTGATCTCGCAGGCCACGGATTTTCAGAAAACCGTCCTATCCACTGGTTTCCAAATTCTTGATCCAGCCATCTCTTCACCTCATTTGTGGAATGAATGCTAGCTCCGTCTTGTTGAAAGTATAAATTTCTTCTTTCGGCTAATGACAAATTGTCTAAAAAGTCAGATATCTCAGTTTGTAGAAATTCTAAATATCGTTCTGAATTTAAATTGTCTCTAAAGAAAAAAGGTCCCACTATTCTGAGGTTGAAAATTCCGCACCACACATTAACCTTAAAACTATATTGGTCTTTACTCTGAATTACAAAGTCTGGGTTTTCGGTGGCCCACCATCTACAGTTTTGTGAACTGACGGTTCCGTTAGAGGTAAATGTAGCTTCATCCGAGAAAAGAACGTTCTTTGGGAAATTAAAATCTTCCTCAATCATACCCTGGAACCAGGCACAAAAATCGAAGCGGGAGTCATAATCCCTATCTTTTAATACTTGTACAAATTTAGGTTTGTACGGATGAAATTTGTTTCTTTTTAATATCCTCCGCACAGATCTTTCGTGAATGTTAGTGATCTCCGATATTTGACTAACTGCTAATTGGGGTGTTTCTGTGATCGACAAACACACATCCAGAGAACCTTCGTCACCTGTTACCGGTTTTTCATGGGAAACTTTATACTGATTTTCTACCGATCCCGTTTCTTTAAATTTATTGACTAGACGAGATACTGTGGAATAATGGAGGGATTTATCGGGGTGCCTCTCATTAAAAATTGCTGCTGTTTCTCTATGGCTTTTGTAATTATCTCCAGAAATTAAAATAATTTCTATCTTTTCCTGAAGAAGTAGTGTGGGTGCCATTTTAAGGAATAAAATATTAATAAACTTATGTAAAATATCAAACTTAGTAAGATGCGAGACATAAACCAATGACATAGGTTGAAATCAAACAAATTATAATTTGTTTAACATTTTCTGTTGTTTTTAACCTACTAGATTATTTGGTTGTTTTAATTTCAGAGCCTGCTTTGGTAGTTTTTAGTTCAACTAAATAGACCTGGTTGTTAAATTTATGTGCGAAAAATCTTAATAAAATCTTGATACAGTCATTTCATTAGATTCAAACCATTGCAACAGCGAGCGTCCGGCGAACACCTATTTTTTCGATTTTGTCCTGTCAATTGTAGAATTGTAGATCTGACTCCGTTAGATTTTTTTATGTGGGGATACCTAAAGAACCCTGTGTACAAACATCGAAGTAGATTAATAGTAGGTCTTTTACTCACTCCTCCTAATTAACTACATAGGTATTTTCCTCACTCCTCCTAATTTGCATAAATTTAAATATTAAAAGTAATGAGTTTTACTCCATATATTAAAATTAATTAGTTTTACTCCATATATTAAAATAATAATTTTTTTACCTCCGCCTCTGAACTGAGAGACCCAATTAGCATATCATAATTAGTTTAACTCCCTATAATTAGTTTACCTCATAATTTTACTCCGCCTAAAATTTTCCTCCGCCTCTACCGTATATGACGAGATTAAAAGCGAAGTTAAGAGTGAAAGTTAAATTTTACTGAATTTGTGACCCCAATTAGCATATCATAATTAGTTTAACTCCCTATTTACTCCGCCTAAAATTTTCCTCCGCCTCTACCGTATATGACGAGATTAAAAGCGAAGTTAAGAGTGAAAGTTAAATTTTACTGAATTTGTGCCCCAATTAGCATATCATAATTAGTTTAACTCCCTATTTACTCCGTCTAAAATTTTCCTCCGCCTCTACCATATATGACGAGATTAAAAGCGAAGTTAAGAGTGAAAGTTAAATTTTACTGAATTTGTGACCCCAATTAGCATATCATAATTAGTTTAACTCCCTATTTACTAATTAAAAATTTGAAATGGAAGAAGAATTAGAAATCATGTGTTGATGTAGAAGAAATTATTCCACAGTTCGACTACAAGGACTCTCCAGAACTAGATCCAGATCCCTTTGTAAAAAGTAATAAATCACGAAGATGGTAACAACTTCGCCAGTTATTTTTGCTTCTACATTCATCAATATTTTTTTTTGACATGCGATCCTACAATAACGTAAACACGCACATAAAAAGAAAACTAAGACACTCGAAAAATGGGCTTACATTGCTATATTTGTAGGCGATCACTATATCTAATAATGTTGTCAAAAACTTGTCGGATTTGTAATAGTGGAAATGAAATAATTACCATCAATAGGGATACAAGTATCCCAATTATACCATATTAAATTTATTTTCTACAAAACATTGCACATTAGCACCATATGTAAAGTGTAATCAAAAATAATACATTTAATTACTATACAATTAAACACAATATTTACCAAAATAAAATAATAGCGGTAAAAAGTTTTAAAGAATTATGTCATAAAGGATGTTTAAACTTATTAACTTTAAACTACTTATCTAAATACCATTGAACTAAAATTGTCCCCAAAATTATCTCTAAACACTATGCCTAGTCTCAGTATATCCCAACGAATCCAATCAAACTTAAAAATAATAAAATGTTTTTATTTTCTACAAAACACTGCACTGCACCATAAAGTTTAACTAAAAATAATACATTACTACACTTTATTTGGCAGAATAAAATGGTTAGACAGTTTGTTTTCATAGTTACAAAATCTTAAAAAAAAAATGAAATGTATGCATAGAGCATGTTTAAAATATTTTTAATGAAACAAAAAATGGAAAAACAATATCCCTAAAAGTGTCTCTAAGCACTTTTCACCTCGATACCCAGCCAATCAATCAAAAAAAGAAATTATTTTAGGGGTTAGAAGATTTATGCATAAAGCACATAAAAAATATTTTTAACTAAGCAAAATTGGAAAAACTTACTTCTTAACTTAACGCTATATTTAAAATTTTCTCTGAATATTTAACTAACACTGTTACTAAAATTGTCTCTAAGCACTTTACACATCTAGTCCCGATATATCCCATCCAATCCATCTGGATGTTGTGCTAGTCACCTTGTTGACTAGGAAGGAGAGTCCCTTTCCAAATAGGGTTCCCTGGTATGTGATGTTGTGAAACCAACGGACGTCCAGCTACAATTGTTGCCTTATAATCGGAGGACACACCCATCCAATATGAGGGTTGATGTTCTTATCTCTGATCACATTATAAATAGGACTAATATGTTAAAAAAAACAGTTTAAAAAATAACTTAAATTTTTTTAAGCTTCAAAGAATATTTTTAAAATGTTTTATACGAATGGACTTGACTAAATGGTTAACAGATAGCTTATGTATACTTGAAAATATACGGAGAGACCTTAAAAATCGGATTTCACTTTTGCAGAGCGGAGTATGACCTCAAAATTTCGACCAGCGCAGCGGCGTCTCCAGATAAGACATTAAACATTACATTACTTGTAGTTAATATTGTTGATTTGGGGTCATATGAATATAATTTTTGCGCCCGTCAACTTGAACATCCCAATTATTTATTTACTTTATTTATTTTTTCAATTCGCCTCTTTAATGCGAATAAATTAAAATGTTCCTGCAGGATTTAATTCTAAAAATTTTAGAGCGAACTTTTCACTTTTAATCGTCAACTTTACACCTTTTTTTAATTTACGTGGCCTAAAATAAATTAAAGCTCTGTCATGATGCAGTTAAGACGCCACAGCTCACACAAAGTAAAAAATATACTTTTAAAATGGGCACCTCAACGAGGGTGCAAGGGGGTGCACTGAATACCCGGCTATTTAAATATTAGACGAGCGGGAGATAAATATTTTTTAAATAAATATTTATTATACCGGCAAATAAAGAGCACTGAACCGTTATTTCAGCGAGGGACTACACTTCTTTACTGTATTTGTAACAATATAAATATATTTCCCAAATATTTTATTCGTGAATAAATTTTTAAAGTAGGTAGCTAACAACAAACTTGCTATATATTTTAAGATAACTTTGATTATGATAACTCTGAGTATGTACATACATTACTATACGTAATTGTATTAAAAATCCAATTAGAACGCGACGCTCTAATTATTATTTTATAGTTCATAACAAAAACATGTTTTAACATCGCTACTATTGGGTTTGTTTCTGCAGCAGTTTCAAATCAATTAGAGCCAATGAGATTGTCCGGTTTCGATTAGCAAACTGTTTTCCTAGAAGATTGTCTCTGACTAGTTTCAAACTGCTGCAGAAACAAACCTATTAACTACCAATAGCATTTTTAATACACTGCCACAGACAGTCACGAGCAATCCTTATCGAAAGCTTAAAAAAATACGAGCGGCGACGAGTATTAAAGCTAACTATTCAATACTTTTTTTAAATATGAAATACAGAATACAATAAAAATAAATTTCATACCCACTTCGACCCTGACTTATACATTGCTCTTGATCGACCGGCCTATGCTTTTTAATATTTATTATAGAATATAAATTAGTCTTGCTTCAATAGAATTACTTGAATAATTGTAAAAAATATTTTATTTATTGTAATTATTAAAAAACACCCCTTGTGGACGCCCATGACCAGAGTTTTCTCTTTTGTAAATAACGCAGTGTGTCCTACAAATTGCAATGTATCGAATAAGAAAGATTAAACCGTTACTATATTATCCCGATCATAGCCCCAGGCGACGAAGCCGATATTTATTACATGCTTGTCTCCTTTGTTTCACGAAGAAGAATTTAAATTATGCAACATAATAATCAGATATATTTTTAACCTTAGGTTTAAAGCACTAAAGTGACTTAAAGTGCAGAATACTTTTAAATATGACTTCTATATCAATGTTCACAAAATAGTAAATTCATTACGCGTAATGCTAGGAACAGTGATATGCTTCGGCACTCATTACCGTATTTTCACTATAACTCTCTTGATAACGAATGGAAAAATGGTTTGTTCTTCTGGACTAGCTGCTTTGCCATAGTCACAACAATTTCGCTGCTTATCTTATTTCCCTTTTAAAGATTTCATACCTGTTTTTTGGTATATCACGCTTTTTTCATTCGAGATTATAATATTTTAATATCCTCCGCACAGATCTTTCGTGAATGTTAGTGATCTCCGATATTTGACTAACTGCTAATTGGGGTGTTTCTGTGATCGACAAACACACATCCAGAGAACCTTCGTCACCTGTTACCGGTTTTTCATGGGAAACTTTATACTGATTTTCTACCGATCCCGTTTCTTTAAATTTATTGACTAGACGAGATACTGTGGAATAATGGAGGGATTTATCGGGGTGCCTCTCATTAAAAATTGCTGCTGTTTCTCTATGGCTTTTGTAATTATCTCCAGAAATTAAAATAATTTCTATCTTTTCCTGAAGAAGTAGTGTGGGTGCCATTTTAAGGAATAAAATATTAATAAACTTATGTAAAATATCAAACTTAGTAAGATGCGAGACATAAACCAATGACATAGGTTGAAATCAAACAAATTATAATTTGTTTAACATTTTCTGTTGTTTTTAACCTACTAGATTATTTGGTTGTTTTAATTTCAGAGCCTGCTTTGGTAGTTTTTAGTTCAACTAAATAGACCTGGTTGTTAAATTTATGTGCGAAAAATCTTAATAAAATCTTGATACAGTCATTTCATTAGATTCAAACCATTGCAACAGCGAGCGTCCGGCGAACACCTATTTTTTCGATTTTGTCCTGTCAATTGTAGAATTGTAGATCTGACTCCGTTAGATTTTTTTATGTGGGGATACCTAAAGAACCCTGTGTACAAACATCGAAGTAGATTAATAGTAGGTCTTTTACTCACTCCTCCTAATTAACTACATAGGTATTTTCCTCACTCCTCCTAATTTGCATAAATTTAAATATTAAAAGTAATGAGTTTTACTCCATATATTAAAATTAATTAGTTTTACTCCATATATTAAAATAATAATTTTTTTACCTCCGCCTCTGAACTGAGAGACCCAATTAGCATATCATAATTAGTTTAACTCCCTATAATTAGTTTACCTCATAATTTTACTCCGCCTAAAATTTTCCTCCGCCTCTACCGTATATGACGAGATTAAAAGCGAAGTTAAGAGTGAAAGTTAAATTTTACTGAATTTGTGACCCCAATTAGCATATCATAATTAGTTTAACTCCCTATTTACTCCGCCTAAAATTTTCCTCCGCCTCTACCGTATATGACGAGATTAAAAGCGAAGTTAAGAGTGAAAGTTAAATTTTACTGAATTTGTGCCCCAATTAGCATATCATAATTAGTTTAACTCCCTATTTACTCCGTCTAAAATTTTCCTCCGCCTCTACCATATATGACGAGATTAAAAGCGAAGTTAAGAGTGAAAGTTAAATTTTACTGAATTTGTGACCCCAATTAGCATATCATAATTAGTTTAACTCCCTATTTACTAATTAAAAATTTGAAATGGAAGAAGAATTAGAAATCATGTGTTGATGTAGAAGAAATTATTCCACAGTTCGACTACAAGGACTCTCCAGAACTAGATCCAGATCCCTTTGTAAAAAGTAATAAATCACGAAGATGGTAACAACTTCGCCAGTTATTTTTGCTTCTACATTCATCAATATTTTTTTTTGACATGCGATCCTACAATAACGTAAACACGCACATAAAAAGAAAACTAAGACACTCGAAAAATGGGCTTACATTGCTATATTTGTAGGCGATCACTATATCTAATAATGTTGTCAAAAACTTGTCGGATTTGTAATAGTGGAAATGAAATAATTACCATCAATAGGGATACAAGTATCCCAATTATACCATATTAAATTTATTTTCTACAAAACATTGCACATTAGCACCATATGTAAAGTGTAATCAAAAATAATACATTTAATTACTATACAATTAAACACAATATTTACCAAAATAAAATAATAGCGGTAAAAAGTTTTAAAGAATTATGTCATAAAGGATGTTTAAACTTATTAACTTTAAACTACTTATCTAAATACCATTGAACTAAAATTGTCCCCAAAATTATCTCTAAACACTATGCCTAGTCTCAGTATATCCCAACGAATCCAATCAAACTTAAAAATAATAAAATGTTTTTATTTTCTACAAAACACTGCACTGCACCATAAAGTTTAACTAAAAATAATACATTACTACACTTTATTTGGCAGAATAAAATGGTTAGACAGTTTGTTTTCATAGTTACAAAATCTTAAAAAAAAAATGAAATGTATGCATAGAGCATGTTTAAAATATTTTTAATGAAACAAAAAATGGAAAAACAATATCCCTAAAAGTGTCTCTAAGCACTTTTCACCTCGATACCCAGCCAATCAATCAAAAAAAGAAATTATTTTAGGGGTTAGAAGATTTATGCATAAAGCACATAAAAAATATTTTTAACTAAGCAAAATTGGAAAAACTTACTTCTTAACTTAACGCTATATTTAAAATTTTCTCTGAATATTTAACTAACACTGTTACTAAAATTGTCTCTAAGCACTTTACACATCTAGTCCCGATATATCCCATCCAATCCATCTGGATGTTGTGCTAGTCACCTTGTTGACTAGGAAGGAGAGTCCCTTTCCAAATAGGGTTCCCTGGTATGTGATGTTGTGAAACCAACGGACGTCCAGCTACAATTGTTGCCTTATAATCGGAGGACACACCCATCCAATATGAGGGTTGATGTTCTTATCTCTGATCACATTATAAATAGGACTAATATGTTAAAAAAAACAGTTTAAAAAATAACTTAAATTTTTTTAAGCTTCAAAGAATATTTTTAAAATGTTTTATACGAATGGACTTGACTAAATGGTTAACAGATAGCTTATGTATACTTGAAAATATACGGAGAGACCTTAAAAATCGGATTTCACTTTTGCAGAGCGGAGTATGACCTCAAAATTTCGACCAGCGCAGCGGCGTCTCCAGATAAGACATTAAACATTACATTACTTGTAGTTAATATTGTTGATTTGGGGTCATATGAATATAATTTTTGCGCCCGTCAACTTGAACATCCCAATTATTTATTTACTTTATTTATTTTTTCAATTCGCCTCTTTAATGCGAATAAATTAAAATGTTCCTGCAGGATTTAATTCTAAAAATTTTAGAGCGAACTTTTCACTTTTAATCGTCAACTTTACACCTTTTTTTAATTTACGTGGCCTAAAATAAATTAAAGCTCTGTCATGATGCAGTTAAGACGCCACAGCTCACACAAAGTAAAAAATATACTTTTAAAATGGGCACCTCAACGAGGGTGCAAGGGGGTGCACTGAATACCCGGCTATTTAAATATTAGACGAGCGGGAGATAAATATTTTTTAAATAAATATTTATTATACCGGCAAATAAAGAGCACTGAACCGTTATTTCAGCGAGGGACTACACTTCTTTACTGTATTTGTAACAATATAAATATATTTCCCAAATATTTTATTCGTGAATAAATTTTTAAAGTAGGTAGCTAACAACAAACTTGCTATATATTTTAAGATAACTTTGATTATGATAACTCTGAGTATGTACATACATTACTATACGTAATTGTATTAAAAATCCAATTAGAACGCGACGCTCTAATTATTATTTTATAGTTCATAACAAAAACATGTTTTAACATCGCTACTATTGGGTTTGTTTCTGCAGCAGTTTCAAATCAATTAGAGCCAATGAGATTGTCCGGTTTCGATTAGCAAACTGTTTTCCTAGAAGATTGTCTCTGACTAGTTTCAAACTGCTGCAGAAACAAACCTATTAACTACCAATAGCATTTTTAATACACTGCCACAGACAGTCACGAGCAATCCTTATCGAAAGCTTAAAAAAATACGAGCGGCGACGAGTATTAAAGCTAACTATTCAATACTTTTTTTAAATATGAAATACAGAATACAATAAAAATAAATTTCATACCCACTTCGACCCTGACTTATACATTGCTCTTGATCGACCGGCCTATGCTTTTTAATATTTATTATAGAATATAAATTAGTCTTGCTTCAATAGAATTACTTGAATAATTGTAAAAAATATTTTATTTATTGTAATTATTAAAAAACACCCCTTGTGGACGCCCATGACCAGAGTTTTCTCTTTTGTAAATAACGCAGTGTGTCCTACAAATTGCAATGTATCGAATAAGAAAGATTAAACCGTTACTATATTATCCCGATCATAGCCCCAGGCGACGAAGCCGATATTTATTACATGCTTGTCTCCTTTGTTTCACGAAGAAGAATTTAAATTATGCAACATAATAATCAGATATATTTTTAACCTTAGGTTTAAAGCACTAAAGTGACTTAAAGTGCAGAATACTTTTAAATATGACTTCTATATCAATGTTCACAAAATAGTAAATTCATTACGCGTAATGCTAGGAACAGTGATATGCTTCGGCACTCATTACCGTATTTTCACTATAACTCTCTTGATAACGAATGGAAAAATGGTTTGTTCTTCTGGACTAGCTGCTTTGCCATAGTCACAACAATTTCGCTGCTTATCTTATTTCCCTTTTAAAGATTTCATACCTGTTTTTTGGTATATCACGCTTTTTTCATTCGAGATTATAACATATCGTGAGCGTTGGCGTCAGCGACTTACCGTAAGATATTTCAAATAAAATGTAGACCAAATATGAGGTGTTTTCATACTTTTAACACTTTCTCTATAATTCTATAACCACAAAATAGGCTAAAAAATTTAATACAATATTGATTTATTTTTGTAAACAATAATGTGCTGATTTATTATTAAAATTAAAAGTAATTATGACAAAAATTGTTTCCGTGGCACAACAACGTAAATTCGTTTCCTACACTATTAGAAATATGTCAGAATGCCAAACAATTAGACAAGTTCTACAAAATAAGAGCCTCACCCTCCGTGGGTTCCATATCTACACTAAATAATTTAATAATATCGGTAAATTATTTAATCTTGTAATAGAACCAGTAAAAATATACCTGTGGGTAAATAAAGCATTCGGTAGGCAAATACCAACCTTATTCAGATGTTATCTTATTCCACCCACCCGTGTGACTTTTTTCAAAGATTTCTTTCTGCACGGATTAAGAAAATATTAATATTGTCAACAAAATCTCAATAAAATTATTGCAAGAAGTTAAATAAAGGGTTTGAAAAATATGTAAGTAAGACTGGTAGAAAATAAGGAAAGTTTAGCAAGAAAGTCACTATATTTTTTCTTAGTGATCTTTACATTAGACCGCGAAGCGGTCTATATACCCCTTGCTTGGTGAAAAAAATGTCCGTTGGTTGTCGCAGACTTGGACATTTTCACATTTTCAATTTTTTTCTCGAAAACGATTAGTGCGGGAGCGACTAAATTTTCTGGGTTAATAGAGGGATAGTGCGTCTAGTTTCGATAAAAAATTCAGTTATACAGGGTGTTTCGTTTCGGAGTTATTAAACGTCAAAATCGAAATTTCCGCGAATTCGTATTGGATCGATTACAGGTCGCAAAACTTAATTAAATCGATTTAAATTTTCGGAGTTTGTAGAGGACTGGGAGCTTCAGAACCCTATTGAAACTGGCGGTATTCGGAAAAATGGGAAGTCACACTTTAGAATTTTTTTTTAGATCGAAAAAGTCGCTTGCAGACCCATATTGAGTTCTACATTGCTCGAAAACGAAACGTCGGACAGAAAATCGGTATGACACGTCAAACTTTAGAATCTCAAATACTTTCTTCTTGCAATACATTTACCTATACCTAAAACCAGTGGAAATTTGGGAAAAACTGAAAATTACGATTTTTGATGAATATTTTTGACGGAATTTTTTTCGTGGTCAAAATGGATCCAAATCAAAATTATTTGGTCGGAAAGAGGTCGCCGAAATACGTAATTGCCATATTTTTAGGTTTCTTCGTTTTTTATAGGAAGGGAGCAATCGACGATTAAATTTTGATTTTTAACCCATTTTTTGATGATTGACATTCGAATCACTCAATATCTTTTCCTATCCTATTTTTCTGTGTAGGTGTTTGTATGTGTATAGCGACACGGTTACGAAGAGCGGTCTATTCTGCAACCGAAGGAGTGTGATATCTTCCTTAGGCGATTAGGCGGTCTACCCAAACTACTTTTTGTACCACTGGTGGATAGTCATAAGGGACCACGGAACTATGGCACTACCACAGTAAATAAGTCACTTAAGATATTTTCATTTTTTAAATTAATTTATTTTTACTATATTAGCACATATTAGCACAGACAGAGGTTCGTATACGTTTGATCGCAGTTCGAAAGTCGTCCGAAAATTAGGATATAGTGAACTGAGTTAAAGGCAAAATAAATAATTAATGTAATAAAATTATTTCGATTGTGTTCATGTATTGTGCAGAATAAAAATATTGGCAAGTATTTTGTTAAAAGGGTGAATGCGCTGGAAAACTCTATACATAGTTTTAAAATGATTTTTCTTAAGATTCTCTAAACTGCATAAAATTACAAATAAGAATATATTTTATGAAAATCTGATTCTTATTTACACGCTAAAAGAAAAAAATTTTGCTATTTCTACTTATATATTATTCTAGAAGTGACGTATTTAAGGGAAGCAATCCTGATGTGTAGATGTTAGTAAAGCATTAGAAATTAGTCATTTTTACCGCCTTCAAAAGAAGAGATTCTCAAGCGACCAATATTTTCTATTTTTTTTATGTATGTTCGCGCATAATTCTTGAACGGATTAAGCAATTTCCATAATTTTTTGTAGAATATTTCTCCTGGATGGTTCCGCTGTACCAGTTTTAGTGTTCCGTGAAACTTATGGAATCACTTCGGTGTCCGTCCGTCCGTCTGTCACAGACGATTTTCTCTCAAACCATTCGACGTAAAAAAAAAATGAGATTTAGCACATAGATAGAGTGACCCAGTTACAGACTTGAGTATAAAAAGTTTTGATTCTGGGAGTTAATTTAGGGGAAATGGAAAAAAAATGCATCCTGTAGGTTGTCAAATGAAAGCTTATTGAAGCATGAATTCAACAATATATATTATATATTTTTTATGCATTTTTTTTAAACATTTTTGGGGAAAACGCTTAAAAATTGTTGTCCCCACCCTTATCACCAAAAGGATCGCTCAGAAAAATGTGAAAAAAATCATTGACATTAAAAATTAGCTGTAGATTAAACCAACATTATCAGGATTGAAAAATTCTATCGCGATCAATTGTTATAAATAATTCGATTGTTTATTCCCTTGTAACTGCTGAACCATTGGTTTAAGAGAAAAAGTTTTTCGACAAAAAAAAAATTTCTCACGATGTAAGAATCAACTTTTGACCTTGCACCATTTTCAATGCTCCGCGCATAAACGATGTGATACGCGGTGTGGTTTGCTCAGGTGGGGGCTTGTGGCACGGAACACTAATTGTGCAAGTATAGCTTCCACTTGACCGATTTTTTATTTTCTAGCAAAAATGAGACAAAGCTGTAAACAATTATATATAATTAAAAAAATCATGAAAATGGACAATTTTTTCGTTTACTGTGGTCTTATTTGTATCTTGGTTATACAAAATAATATAGGGAGGTTTAAGAAGGGACAAGGGCAGGGATTTTTTTCCAAAATATTAACTATAAGATATTGAGTTATTGAGGTCAGATAATTATTTAATTTTGTCTAACAGATGTTAAAGAATTTTACAGGGGTGTGGTGAGAGGCAAACAAGCGAATTAAAAAAAATGCTGTATAGTATATTATTTTTTAGATAATTTAACATAAACATTTTATTAATTATTTAATTAATTTTAAAATATAAATTTTGATGGATTAAAAAAATCGCTATCGCCATTCTTTTTTTTGAATGTCCATTTTTTTTTTATGAAGAGCATTAAAGAAAATGGGTGTTGCAAATATTGATAGTAACGCTGTTGTGGCTATTTATTTGAGATAGAAAGTAATAGAATGCATTTTTTTTATCGAGGGCGCATTCATAGGGGAATGGGGAAGCGTCCTCTCCCCCTAGGCGCTCGAAATAGAAAATTAAAATATACATTGGCTAGTGGAAACCTGAACCACAAAAATATTATCAGTGAAGATTGGAAATCACTCGCAATAAAATTCTAAATCTAATTAAATTCCTAAAAAGTACCGCGGAGAATGGAGTAGTACGAAGATTTACAAGCACGATAGCAGCATTTATTTATTTTTAATGGATTTAAATAAAACATAATTTTAAATTTTCGCAGATATACGGATAATTAAATAAAAAAATGATTACCAAATATTTCTGCTATTAAACAGTTTCTTTAGTTCTATTAACGGTTCAAATAGCAATATTTCCGCATAAAGAATCTTTTGAAATTGAAAATCTCTATTGGAGATTGTAATTATTTAAAAAAACAACGCTGTGGAATTAACTTGCTTATTTTTATTACGAAGCTTATTGGCGAGATATTGGCTTTTATGTATAAGTAGAATAGGTCTTATTGATATTAAGTATACTATTTCAAAACCCACGCTTACTGGTGTTGTAGTTTAACAAAAAATAGTTTTAATTAATTAAATTGTTTTTATTGAGTATATTTTCGCTTGTATAAGCCACTTATGCGCCCCTTATTTGTTTTTCTGCGCAGAAGATCAAAATGTGTACCACGCGCATACCGAGCAAGCTAGACATGCGCACGGACTTTCAGGGGATGTACTTTGGTGTCTATATTCGAATCCACCCACTTTTAAGAATATCTCTGCAATGGTAAAGCTACACTCAAAAGACTTTCTCTTTGGTTGGGGTATTTCTACCGCCTTCTTCTACATATGGGAGGAGCTTGCTTCAAACCATATTTAACCGCGTACTGTTTTCCTTCAGTAGTCCAACAGTCGCCTTTTAACCATACTTTCCTTTGAGTATCACGCTATAGTACGATGAAATTATCAATTAATGAAGCTTTGCGCCACAAAGTGTCAAAAATGAATTTTACAGAGTTCAGTGCGTTTTGCGACACGTTTCATTCAGATGCAGAAGCGCTATTATTGGATTTGTGGATTTGTGATATTCCCACAACACCAAATTCGCCCAGTGGACATCCAGAATCCATCCCCTGCCCAACACCACCACCAATAACAAACAACGCCACCGACACAGCAACCCTGCTTCCGACAGTCAAAGGGTCTCACATCAAAAAGTGCCCCAGCAGTGACAGTGGTCCTAATTTCAATTACAATTCTCAACCGTGTGCTATTCCGATGCACTCTTTGGAATGTTCACCAGTGCACCGGAAACAACCAAAAAGGTTATGTAAACGCATGTTTAATTATAAGTACAATTTTTAGTTTGTACTTCCTATTTATCAATATATATTCTCACCAACATTTCTCTTTTATTGATTCTTTTTCTTCATAATTATACTAAATCATACTGCACAACGTGCTTTTTAAAAAGCGAATTTTTTTATTAGCAATACCTCACTTGCTCGCACACCATGGAAGAGTGTACCGCACACATTTTTATTGACCCTATCATCGACATCATAATTGTAGCGGTCAACATCCACCAGAGTATTGAATCTATCCGCAGTTAGACAATTTGTAGTTTTTGAAAATAAATTTTTTCTTCCTTTCTTCATTTGTTAGTTCAAATATTGTAACCAAATATATTTAAACTCTTGTTAAACTATGCAACTGTCAGTCCTTAGAATTATTTTGTCTTGTGAAGGTCTTTTCTTGTTTAATATATTTTTTAAACTATATTGGATTTTTAATTATGACCCTTAATCCATATATCCTTTTATATTACATTGCTAATAATATATTGTATGTGCATAATCCAAATAGAGTAACACATGCTATGGTGTGTTTTGGAAATAAAACAGATTCTGCTTTAAGTAAGCATTGTCACTATATGAAATACAAACTAATTAATAATAATTTTACTTCAGCTTTTTCTCACTTAATGCAAAACGATGAAAAAAATAGTAAATATTTTAAAATATTATATTATTATCCTAATAATACTATTTTGGACACTAATTGGATTCAGAATTTGCAGACGGAAGAATGTTCAAATAATTCAGAATATGAAAGTATTAAGAAATCTTTAAAACATGAATCTTGTAAAATAATCGGAATTTTAAACTTATCATTATCAATATTTATACTTTGTGTCTTGTCGATTATGTCAATAATGTTTTATAAATTTAATTATTAAGTTTACTCTTCATGTTAAATAATGTAAAAAATATTAACCTTGCGTTTTCATTATGGAAGGGATGTTAATATAAGGATAAATGTGACATAAAATGATAGCAGTCTACTTGGGTCTCTCAAAATGACCTATTATTCGAAAAATCAGTATTTTTCTAACGACCCAAAATCAGATTATTATAGTAGTGACATAAAAAAAGTAAATGAAGAAAAACTTTTAAACAACAAAGTGTTTTGCTTGAATAAGTCCTTATCAAAATTAATACATGTTGGAATAAGTTTGGAAGATTTCTCGGCTAAAATAAAAATTAGAAGCCAAAATGGATTCAGTATTACTTTAAGTGAAGAAGAGTGGAATAGTCTTTTGAAATATCAGGGAGTAGTGGTAAATTATTTCTATTCATGTAACAACGAACCCTTTCCAATCAAGATTAATGATCTTACTTTGTCATTTGAAAAAATTAATCAAAATCCTATTATAAAACTTCATAGATGTGATGGTGATTATTTGTATTTCGCTAGAGACACTACTGATAAATTGTGGGAAGTACAAGAATTAATTAATTATAGAATTCAAATTATAAAAAAGCAAGAATTTGAAAAAATATTTTAATGTGTTCCAAACTACACTCGTCAATAATTCAGTGGACTTGTTAACAAGTGTTTATAATGTTTTAAATCCCAGTCAAAATGCTAACAGTGAAAATGTTAGTACCATGTTGGAGATGTTATTGATGTATCCGAACGTGTTGGAAAATAAATTGAGAAGAATTACTCCAAAAAGGAAATATTATGAAGAAATCAGTGAATATTAATGAAGACAAAAACAAATTTCACTTATTAGTTGTTTGGAATTATGCCTCAAGACAATCACGCAAAAGTGATTATCATCAGTACTACCTGGATCGACTTCGTTTTGAAAAAAGAATACAAAATTGTAAAAAAAATGTTTTCTAAAATATTAGATGTAAATCATAGAAATGTAATTTATAATGAAAGATTCAATAAAGAAATTTAGTTTAAAATAATGTTGTGACACGCTCTTTTCCGCACAGAAGTAGAATTTCACTTCTACTTACCATTCATAATTAAAAATCCAAAGGTCGGTAAAAAAAATTTAAGAAAATAAAAATATTGAGAATTTCCAAAATTGACTCACGTACAGAGTTGAGTTGAAGGCGAGAGGCTTGCGCATGCGTGCCAAAAAAAATTGCCCTAGCTCCAATGCCGGAGAGAGGGGTGGATTGAGGGCGCCACTGTTTTCGAAGCCGGGTGAAAAACAGAAACCCTCCTAGATGATGTTGGGACCTCGCTTTCAGCTCACTCACTCACATAAAGTTACCATATTATAAAAGTTAAAAATAGAAACTGCGCTGTCTGGTGAGGCAAATAAAACACTACCATTAAAAACAAATTTACTAATATATTACAGATTCGTTAGGGCAAAAATTTTGATAACACCTCAGTGTATCGTGTCATTTTGTGAAATTTGATACAATAAAATTATTAGGTATTATTATTAATATTATGTTATTACTGTGACAGTTTGTAGTAAACCCTGAGGGGGAAATAAAAAAAAAGTACTAATCGGTTTTAAAATTAAATATTGCTAACCATGGTTAGAGCCGAAATTGAATAAATTTGTTATCGTGGAAAAGGTGATCCTGGTTATTACAATAAAAAAAATAAAAGGTTGCCTGAAGGGGTTCGTCCCCTGATGATGGTTTCCTAGGTCAATGCTGACGTGGCCTAGGCAGCTTAACTGACTCAGCACGATCAAAGGCTGGAGATGTCTCCCAGCCCAAAAGAAGTTGTGGGGTAGCGGTGTTCCCCAGTAAAAGGAAAGATTGTGCTGTCTCCCAGCAAAAGAGATGGTGCTGTCTCCCAGCAAAAAGAGGATCGGTGTTCCCCAGTAAAAAGACGTGGTGGGGTCGTCTCCCAGTAAAAAGAAGTGCTGTCTCCCAGCAGAAAGAAAGACCCTGATAAAACAAAAGGTATGCGTCAAGGCAAGGTAAAATTCAGGTACTATGCAAATATAATTTAGAAGAAATATTAAATTTAAATCACAAAAAAAAACTTTTAGTGGCTGAAGGCCTTATACAATTATTCACTGGTATCAAGAAAATAAAACCGAAGGAAATATTTTGAATTAAATAGACATCAGGTCAAAAAAAAATAAACAGGCAATATCGAAGCCAATTAATTAACAAATCAAAGTTAAGTTGAAATTTACATAAAAGTAGCCATTGTACGCTACTGTACACAGACAAATATTCATTATAAAATAATTATATTTACATAAGTAATGCAGCTACAAAAATCTTAAACAATTAGATCATACACTGGTGACAAAATAACCAAAATTGTTAGGTAATCGCTTAATTACACAAAAGAAAAGTTTAGCCGCAAAATACAATGTGATAAAATTTAGCACGTTAAGTATAATCAAAAGAGAAATTCAGTATTACTATTACTAAACATATACATCCGAATATAGTAAATGTAGCTTAATATTTATGAATATAGAATAACCATCCCGTATCTGTAAGCGTAACCCAAGAATGAACAAATACCCTAGGCCATAGTGAATAGTTAACGGTACTATATTACACCCACCCTGAAATTTTGTAACCAAATCTAATAATTAAGAATCAGCCCTGTCTATGTTATACCCAATATTAATTAACAGCTAATTAGCAGCAGAAAAAGAATAAGTGAAATACGAAAGTCAACACTTCTGACTGTCAGACATTTAAAATATTTACCCAAATTACTATAGTTTTAAATTGCCGGTCTCTAACGCTGTCAGCTGACATTCCAGAACACAAGATCTGAATTTTTAATGACCTGGCTATCGCTTAATAGCATAATTAGTTGATAAAAAGAAACATCATTAGGTTCCAATTCACGGGCATACACCAATGACTGATTCACTATGACTATGAATACGAAATAACAAAATAAAATTTAACCTTGGGTCACCCGGTAGAGTTCTGACCAACATTATCAAAGAATGTAGTAAATCAAGCTAGCATAGCTGACTAAAAAAAATTAGGTATCGATAAGAATTTGACCTACAAACCTGTGAAGGTCACATAAACCCCATTTAATTTTTAATAAAAAAGAACCATCTGTACATAATTTTTCCTACCACGAAATGTAGCGATCTACTTGTATTTAGAGAAGTTTTAACTACAGAAAAACTAATTAAAAACGTGGACGTCGTAAAAAAAAATAGAATCAAAAAGGAAATCAACGAAAATTAATTAAAATAGCAGTTTAATCGCGGAATTCTGTGTTTTTTTAAGGGTTTCATAGTGGCAAAAAGGCATACCTGTCGATCTCGGGTCGGGTCTAAGTCCACATGTCCGCTGTCGTCGTAAAAACCGACGAAGAGATGTCGAATTTCTTCTACAAAAACAACTAAAACGGCCTCACTGGACCAACAACGTAACGCCAAAATGGCAAACAACAAAACAACGTAAAAGAAATTAGTTGTACCGCATTCACAGATCCCAATTTTGGGTGTCTTTCTAAAGACTTTAGAATACGATACAGTCGACGACGCGATCAGTTTGTGAAAAGAACCTCTCCACACCCAATCCTTGACGAAAAATTCCAATATCGATTTTTTCCTTGCAAAGCGACGTCACAAGAGGTTGTTTGTAAGTACACTTTGGTACTCAATTAGGTACATTTTCGAAGGCTTTGGTTCCATGGTATTCCCCTCAATGCATTGGCACGATGTTCTGCCAGTAAAAATTAACTTAACCAATGAACACCGGCAATATACCAACAAAACTATAACAATTAAATACATTTTTCCGTGTCCGTAAACCGACATTCATTAATAGTTCGTACAATTGGCAGTACAAATGCATCCCACCTACGATTTTGGTCACCCTCGAACCGTAATGCATGAATGAACATTAGAAACCTTTAAAATCAAGGGACCTAGAACTCAGAACGCAGATCCCATCGTTCCTGGCTTCGACGTTTTCCAACAACAGTCACAGAGGGCGGCTCAGGACAGAAAACTAAGATGTATGCAACAGGCTCGACAGAAAATAATTACGGCCGATTCAAATGTCAAAAATGACGTTTCACGTTTGTCAGGGTAAACAAACTCTAATTTATATTTATTGGCAACTATAGTTTTTAGGGCCAAATTCAGACATATTTCCTTAGGGATTAACTATACAGAAAGAGGGAAAACAAGGCTGGATCCAAGACAGACTAGTGACGGAAAATTTGTAAAAATTAAATTCGAGGTTAGGAAAAATTTTGACTAAATGGAAAACAAATCAAAATAAAACGTTCAAGGAGTAAGGGAATATATTCAAAAAGGTAGGTCGAAGTCTTAAAACTCAACTAATTGTTGCAACTGCTATAATAATATTACTTTAATTTCATATGACAAAACAAACCGTAACAACTCCCCCTCTCCTACGAAAGGAGGGAAATTTTCTCAAGAAAATTAACCGACGATAAGTACTCCAAAAATCTACAGCATTTACAAGGTAAGGCCAAAAATCAACTCTGGAGCCCCGGGGGTATTCCCCTAGGAAACAACGGACGAAAGTGAAAAATACTAGTGGATCGCTACTAACAAAATATATACTCACACAACCATAAGAAAAACTAAACCAAAAAGAAACTCTGACATGACATGACTGGTCCGAGTGTTTCTGACGGCAGCCACCATTTCCGCACCGAAAAGTCAACTGTGCCTCAATGGTATAGTGGCCACATAGACCAAAATTGGGAAAACGTGTCCCCAGCTCCGGAATTTCCGCCAAGGTCATAATACACCCGTACTCATCATATCAGCTCCCAATAAAAGAAAATAAAGAAATTAAATACCAAAGGTATGGTCTGGGTTTGGCAAAAACATATTAAGTTAAAAAGATTAAGTTTTCAAAGAAAAGTAGGACAGAGAAAAGCCAACCCGGGTTCGTAGATCGTGGCACGCTTGACGGCAGCCAAACACCTCAGCACCAAGAAAACCAAATGTGCTTTTTATAGTGTAGGGCCACGTAGATCGGTCCGGATTTGAAATCCGAGAGACCGAAATTTCCGCTAGGCCAAGCATCACCATGGCCGACAACCCTAGCCAACCAAAATTAACCAAGAAAAGAAATAAAATGAAAATTCATGAACCAGTGTGGTTCCAATACAAGGACGAAAACAAACCAAAGGCATAATGAGGTAATTTCTCAAACTGCCTATAAAGACACCTACTAAAAATAATACCCGCAGCTTAGTGGATTACTAAACCCACTAACTCAGGTAATCGACAACCCAAAATATTACAATAACCAAAATAATTCAAAATAAAAATTAACTTTGGTCCCCTCGCCGCTAGACACCCAGCGACCCCTCCAGGAGTTTCCGGGGTGGAATAAAACTTCAGGGTGCAGGAAGCACAGCCTGGTAACATTAACCCAAAGATGGTAAGGGGGCTAGCATTGCGTAACACTCGAAGAAAGCGTGAGGTACCTCGTGTACTAGCCTCACTCCAGAGCGTCCCAAAACGGATAACCAACTGTCACGCGTCGAGTCAACCAAAGGGTGGAAAAACTAAAAAGAAAAGATAACTAATATACAACCAAGGTAATTTAAGAAGAAAAAGGGATAGCCCATATGTTCCACCGAGCATAAGGAAGTGAATTATAGTAGACACTAAACTAAAAGATGCACCGAATGGGTAGTACATCAGTCCCTGTATAAAACAAAATAAATTAGGTAGGGTACTCTGAAAGGTGGCACTGCCACCGGTCTGTCGCAACCTAATAGGCCGACTTGAGCTCAGGCCGAACAAAGTAGCTTGGCCCTCCCCTGGCCCGCCGAACAAGTTCGATGGGCAAAATGTTACCCCAGGGGTCAGACTTCCGCCCCCCCTGAACAGCCCTTCCAGTCGGTCTGCTCTCCGAAGGATCAATAGTTCCAACAAAGAACGTCGAAGCGACATTCGGTAGCACCCAACACCGCGCAGCCTAAACAAGGAGATAGGGACAAATAAGTCATAATCGGGAAGGTTCTATTTTGGCTAGTTAAACTATAGCCCAAATATAGAACGCCAAAATAGGGGTCTAGGTACCAAGACCTAGGCCAAAGTCAAATCCAGGATATCAAAAATAGCAAGTCAAATAAGACTATAAAGAAATATCAAGGTAAAATTAAATTAATAATTAAACACAAGAAAAGATAAGGTAAATCAAGGTAAGGTAAGAAACACCAAGTCAAATACTTAAATAAGACTTGGAAGATATGAAGGTAAAATTAACCGAATAATTAAACCCAAAATAAAATAAAGTAATAAAGGTAAGGTAAGATAAGATAATCAAGGTAAGGTAAGATAATAAAGGTAAAGCAAGATAATCAAGGTAACGCAAGGTAAGATAAGAAAATCGCAATGACACTAAATCAGATCGAGCTAGGATAACGAAATCACTCAGCAAGATACGGATTAGTGTCATAAGTCAAATCAAGTTAAGGTGAATTAAATTATCCAAAACAAATTATCAAGTATCATTGCAATCAGTGTATTACGAAATTCAAAATAGGTAAGTTTAAGGTAAATTAAAATAAGGTAATTTAAGGTAAGTTCAGATAAGGTAAATTTAAGGTAAGTTCAAATAAGGTAAATTTATAGTTACTAAAAGATTAATGAATTTATGACTCAAATAAAAATATGCTAAATTTCAGGTAGTTGAGCTAACAAGTAAAATAAATCATCGCCTTAAGAGAAAAACAAACTAATGACCATGTGTCGTGTTTACTCCCATCACGTCTCGCGCCAAGATGGGTGTCTGCAAGACACCGCCAAAAAGAAAAAAAAACTCTAAGTTAATGTTACTAAAGCCACAAAAGTTAAAGAAATTTATATAAGGTAAAGACAGATGATACCTTAAGCAAAGACGCAAAGCGATGATAGCAAGTAAAAGTAGTAAAAATGCTGAAGGCAGACTTACTACGCGCAATAGCAGCAAGTTGGCTGAAGGCCTAGCTTGCCACGGCTTTCGGAGGACTCCTACCTCCACTAGTTCACCAGTGCAGCACAATTCTAAGCGATAGTGTTCAAATCCATCAAGTCTCGCGCCCAGATGGATCCAAACGCCACTGCGCCCGTCACTGCAGGGCATTAAAAAAAAAGGTATTAAAAGAAAACGGAATAAGGTAACATTAAAGAAAAATATTTAAAGGTAAAATTAATCATTATCTGAACTCTCATTTGCGGTCGATGGATTATACAGTTTGAGATCTTTTACGTGCCAAACACCTTTACTTTGTCCTGCTCGATCTTGAAGTTCGTAGGTGCAGGACCCTGTTTTCTTCTTAATAATAAACGGGCCCACATAAGCCGGAGCCAGTTTGGCACTATAATAGTTCGCGGCATCGGAAAGACTTTTGTTTTTACGCCAAACCTCTTGTCCAGGTGCATACTCAACGGGTCGTCTACGTAAGTTGTATCTACGTTGATTTCTAACATGAGATGTTTTAATTTTATCCTGAACTTCGCGATATAATTTCACAAAGGCGGCTTGTCTTTTCCTGACATAATCTTGAAGGTCTGCATTGGTGTTAGCAGTCTCTTCTGCAAAGTCTTGTCCGTACAATTTATGTTCTCTCCCAAAATTAAGAAAATGCGGAGTAAAGCCAGTGGTCTCATGTCTTGATGTTCGCAAAGCACAGCCTATAGAAGCTAGGTTCTCGTCCCAGGTACGGTGGTTATTGTTCTTGATGTAAGATCGCATCATGGTCTTTATGACTCTGTTGACTCGTTCGGTCGGATCGGCTTGTGGATGATAAGATGCTGTGTAGAATAGCTTGGTTTTATAGCGTTGACATAGGTTCTGAAATTCCTTGGACTTCATTTGTACTCCATTATCACACATTAGGAACTGTGGTGATCCAAACATTAGGAAAATACCTTCTTCAACCTGTTTGGTGAGAGATTTAGCTGTCGCTGAACGAGAAGGAAATAAAACGGAGAATTTGGTGAAATAATCGGTAACCACAAGAACGTAAGTGTTACCTGACCTCGAACGAGGAAACGGTCCAATATAATCCAGGCTGATACACTGCCAAGGTTGATTTATTGTAGGACGATCACCCATTAATCCTGCAGGAGGTTTTTGTTCTACTTTGTGCTGGGCACAAACTCGACAAGCTTTCACATAACTAGTGACGTCACTCCTCATCTTAGGCCAATAATAGCGTTGGCATACTTTCCAGTAGGTCTTGAATACGCCCACGTGACCTGAAGCAGGTATATCATGGCAACGGGCGAGTATCTTGCGCCTTTTATCCTTAGGAACGACAATTTTCCAAGAACTGGATGGAGTACCAAGGTCCGGATGATTGGTTCTTGCATATTTATACAACATGTTGTTTTCTACACGCCAAGCAGGAAATTTGTCTGGTTGTTGTTCAAGCCTTACAAACATATTTTTATACCATCCATCAGTGGTGGAAGACATCGGAACATCACTATCGTCGGTGTCAATAGCTTCAGCGGAAACAGGAACGGATCTGGACAGAAAATCGGCAACAATGTGCTCTTTACCAGGGCGATGGATTAAGGTAAAATCATAGGGTTGCAGACGAAGCGCCCATCGCGCTAAACGACCTTGAGGGTCTTTTAGTCTGTGCAGCCATAGTAACGAATGGTGGTCAGTTACTACCGTGAAGTGTACCCCTTCCAAATAATGTCTCAACTTCTCCACACTCCAAATCACTGCCAAGCACTCTTTTTCGGTGACTGTATATTTCATTTCTTGTTTAGTCAGTGAACGTGATAGGAAGCATATTACTTTCTCACCATCATCAAAAGTCTGTGTTAAAACTGCACCAAGGCCATATGCGCTTGCATCGGTTTGCAGGACAAAAGGACGGTTAAAATCAGGACAGGTAAGTATCGGTGCTGTAACCAAAGCTTCCTTGATCGCTTTAAAGGCTCTATCACAGTCGGTTGTCCATGACCATCTGACATTTTTCTTAGTCAAGTTAGTTAGCGGAGCTATGGTGGATGAAAAATTCGGAACAAAGCGACGGTACCAAGATGCTGTACCAATAAATCGGCGAATTTCTGTGACATTCTTCGGTGGTATAATATTTACAATTGCCTCAACTTTTAATGGATCTGGTCGGAGTCCCTGACGGTCCACAACATATCCTAAGTACTTCAATTCTGGCAGGCAAAACTGACATTTTTCTAGTGAAACTATGAGCCCCGCTTCATGTAGTCGGTCGAAAACTAAGCCCAACAGACGTAGGTGTTCATCAAAGTCCTGAGATATGAGAATTATATCATCCAGATATACCATGACCGCTGGTTGAAGGTCTGCTCCAAGGACGGTATCTACTATGCGCTGCCAGGTTGCTGGTGAATTGGTTAAACCAAAAGGCATGCGACGGAACTGAAATAGTCCTCTTCCAGGGACGGTAAATGCAGTATATTCACGCGAAGATTCACTTAAGGGAACTGTCCAAAATGCGGATTTGATATCGATGGAACTGAGGTAAGTTGCATCTCTCAGGCGGTCCAAAATGGCAGAAATATAGGGCAAGGGATATGCGTCTTTCTTGCTCAAACTGTTCAAAATTCTGTAATCTACACAAAATCTGTAGGAATCATCCTTCTTGCGCACTAAACATATCGGACTGGACCAAGCACTCTTCGAAGGTTCGATGACTCCGTCCCCCAGCATTTGCTTAAGTTCTTCATCAATAATTTTCTGCTTAAATGGAGACACAGGGTAATACCTTTGTTTGACAGGTTTCGTACCTGGCTCCACTTCAATAACATGTTCAGCCACCTTACAACATCCCAGGCCTGTACCCATTAAAGCAAGTTTTTCTTTGACTAAGTTATCAAGAGTCATTCGCTGAGCAATAGTAAGGGTACTCTCATCCCGTATGCTAAGTACTTGAGTGGAATTCGTTTCATCTGCGAAATGCCAAACATCCTGATTCAAATCTGGTACGATCCCCATGCTCTTCCAGAAATCGACTCCCAAAATTAAGGTATGAGCCAGTGCAGGCAGGACTAACACATCTATCATGCGGGTTTTTCCCATTAAACTAAACGGTACTTGCATGTAACCAATAGCAGAACAGCTCTCTCCATTAGCAACTGTACATCTTGTTTCTTTACCTAAAAGTTGTAGTCCCAAAGTCCGTAGCAACTCATATCCAGGAAGGCCAACAAGTGTTCGAGTGGCACCAGAATCCAGCAAACCTCGTATAGGTGTGCCTATGACAGAAACTTCCAAATATGGACGTTGATCTCCTCGTGCGTGACTAATGATGAAATCTAGAAGAATTTTGGATGAAAAATCGAAATCATTGGTCGTTACACGCTTGGTATTGGGAGAAATCGTACGACCTATTGATTCCCCCGGGAAGCGTTTCCCGAATTAGCACATTTTGGGCAAGATCTTACAGTGACATTAGGTGTTCCACAACGATAACAGTGTGTTTTTCTAGGGCTTTGACAATCTCGATTAAAATGTCCCGTTTGTTGACAATTCCAACAGACTACTTCTCTAGGACCTCTACTGGTAGTAGGAGGGTTGACATGTCTCACTTCATTGACCTTAGTTGGAGGTAAGGCTTCTTGCATTTCTGAGACGAAGGCGAAATCAGGTTCTACAAATCCTTGTCGTTTACGAGATGGCGGTACATAATGTTCTGCACGGTATTTCTTGGCTTCTAAAACCAGGCACTGCTCCTCTAATTCTTCCAATGAGTTCACTATGGGTAACTGAGTGGTGTAAAATGGAGCTAAATTCCTAGTTATCATGTCCAACTTTGCATCCTCACTGAGGGAACCATAACGCCGAAACAGAGCCTGCATGCTTGAAAGATAGTCCACTATGCTTTCTGATGGATCTTGAGTCCTCTCGAGCATTTCTTTAAAGAGTCTAGCACGATAATCTGGTGGTTCAAAGTGTCTGCAAAGCAGTTCAGCAAGTTCTCTCCAGCTGTTAAACCGGGAACGGTTCGCTCTAAACCAATTCAATGCCTTGCCCTCAAATAAATCTATGGCAGACTCAAACAGTTCTCTTTCTGATACATTACGAGCCAATCTCAGCTCGTTTACTCTCTCCAAGAATCCATGGACTGACATACCCTTGGGATCTCCTGTAAATTTAAGGCCCCATTTTTCAATACGTAGTGCCTTGAAGTTCGACACTGGCTGTCTATTTGGGGTTGAACCATGTTGAGTTGGTCCAGGCACTTCATCTTCTGACGAATCATCAGAATCAGAACATCCCGAGCGTGCTGCATCCAATAAGACACTCAAGTTAGGATCTCGTCTGGATACTTGCTCTAGCTCGTCAAGAGCAGATAAGGTTTCTGCAATTAATATTGCTCGTGCGTCAGCATCCTCTGACGACAGTTGGTTAACTGGTACACGATCAATTCGGTTGAGAAGATGGACCAAGTGTGTCTGTAGACGTTCAAATTTGGTCTTGGCTTTTTCTCCAGTAACGGACTTAATCGCCAATTTAGTCTTCCTCAAGTTAGTCGCCACATAAGCTCTTTCTTCAGCAAAATCCATACTATAGGGAGGGTGACTTATAGACTTACTAACTTTCTCCATTTGCAACAATGGGCGTAAAGATGCACGAAGGCTTTCGACAGTTTTCGTTTCATCAGCTGGAATACCACGAACTTGCAACTCATAAATGAGCATGTCCTTTCTAAGGTAATGCACTCTCATACTGTAATCCATCGTAAGTTATTACGAGTCAAATAATACACAAGCAAATATAAATTAAAAGAAAAATCAATAAAATATTAACACTGATTGCACTTGACACTGTAAACTGCAAACAATTTGCACAACTAAATTTTCAGATAATTTTCACTAATTAAACTTCACCAAAAAGATTTAAAAATAAAATAAACCGGTTAGGACAGCGATGTCCTAACAGAAAGAATAACGAAAACCCGTCAGAACAGCGAAGTTCTGATGGCTACTACAAAACAATAGGTAGGTCGCAAAAAAAAATATTGCATTATCAGCAAAAAATCTCATCAGAGGTAAGACAACATATCAGAAGCGCAAAAATCGATAAATGAAAGTTAAAAAAAAAAAATTTTGATAATGTTAGTACCAAAGTGCTCTATCTGGTCTCACCAAACGCAGTTTCTTTTTGTTTGAAGGCCCCACGTTGGGCGCCAAAATTTGACACGCTCTTTTCCGCACAGAAGTAGAATTTCACTTCTACTTACCATTCATAATTAAAAATCCAAAGGTCGGTAAAAAAAATTTAAGAAAATAAAAATATTGAGAATTTCCAAAATTGACTCACGTAAAGAGTTGAGTTGAAGGCGAGAGGCTTGCGCATGCGTGCCAAAAAAAATTGCCCTAGCTCCAATGCCGGAGAGAGGGGTGGATTGAGGGCGCCACTGTTTTCGAAGCCGGGTGAAAAACAGAAACCCTCCTAGATGATGTTGGGACCTCGCTTTCAGCTCACTCACTCACATAAAGTTACCATATTATAAAAGTTAAAAATAGAAACTGCGCTGTCTGGTGAGGCAAATAAAACACTACCATTAAAAACAAATTTACTAATATATTACAGATTCGTTAGGGCAAAAATTTTGATAACACCTCAGTGTATCGTGTCATTTTGTGAAATTTGATACAATAAAATTATTAGGTATTATTATTAATATTATGTTATTACTGTGACAGTTTGTAGTAAACCCTGAGGGGGAAATAAAAAAAAAGTACTAATCGGTTTTAAAATTAAATATTGCTAACCATGGTTAGAGCCGAAATTGAATAAATTTGTTATCGTGGAAAAGGTGATCCTGGTTATTACAATAAAAAAAATAAAAGGTTGCCTGAAGGGGTTCGTCCCCTGATGATGGTTTCCTAGGTCAATGCTGACGTGGCCTAGGCAGCTTAACTGACTCAGCACGATCAAAGGCTGGAGATGTCTCCCAGCCCAAAAGAAGTTGTGGGGTAGCGGTGTTCCCCAGTAAAAGGAAAGATTGTGCTGTCTCCCAGCAAAAGAGACGGTGCTGTCTCCCAGCAAAAAGAGGATCGGTGTTCCCCAGTAAAAAGACGTGGTGGGGTCGTCTCCCAGTAAAAAGAAGTGCTGTCTCCCAGCAGAAAGAAAGACCCTGATAAAACAAAAGGTATGCGTCAAGGCAAGGTAAAATTCAGGTACTATGCAAATATAATTTAGAAGAAATATTAAATTTAAATCACAAAAAAAAACTTTTAGTGGCTGAAGGCCTTATACAATTATTCACTGGTATCAAGAAAATAAAACCGAAGGAAATATTTTGAATTAAATAGACATCAGGTCAAAAAAAAATAAACAGGCAATATCGAAGCCAATTAATTAACAAATCAAAGTTAAGTTGAAATTTACATAAAAGTAGCCATTGTACGCTACTGTACACAGACAAATATTCATTATAAAATAATTATATTTACATAAGTAATGCAGCTACAAAAATCTTAAACAATTAGATCATACACTGGTGACAAAATAACCAAAATTGTTAGGTAATCGCTTAATTACACAAAAGAAAAGTTTAGCCGCAAAATACAATGTGATAAAATTTAGCACGTTAAGTATAATCAAAAGAGAAATTCAGTATTACTATTACTAAACATATACATCCGAATATAGTAAATGTAGCTTAATATTTATGAATATAGAATAACCATACCGTATCTGTAAGCGTAACCCAAGAATGAACAAATACCCTAGGCCATAGTGAATAGTTAACGGTACTATATTACACCCACCCTGAAATTTTGTAACCAAATCTAATAATTAAGAATCAGCCCTGTCTATGTTATACCCAATATTAATTAACAGCTAATTAGCAGCAGAAAAAGAATAAGTGAAATACGAAAGTCAACACTTCTGACTGTCAGACATTTAAAATATTTACCCAAATTACTATAGTTTTAAATTGCCGGTCTCTAACGCTGTCAGCTGACATTCCAGAACACAAGATCTGAATTTTTAATGACCTGGCTATCGCTTAATAGCATAATTAGTTGATAAAAAGAAACATCATTAGGTTCCAATTCACGGGCATACACCAATGACTGATTCACTATGACTATGAATACGAAATAACAAAATAAAATTTAACCTTGGGTCACCCGGTAGAGTTCTGACCAACATTATCAAAGAATGTAGTAAATCAAGCTAGCATAGCTGACTAAAAAAAATTAGGTATCGATAAGAATTTGACCTACAAACCTGTGAAGGTCACATAAACCCCATTTAATTTTTAATAAAAAAGAACCATCTGTACATAATTTTTCCTACCACGAAATGTAGCGATCTACTTGTATTTAGAGAAGTTTTAACTACAGAAAAACTAATTAAAAACGTGGACGTCGTAAAAAAAAAAATAGAATCAAAAAGGAAATCAACGAAAATTAATTAAAATAGCAGTTTAATCGCGGAATTCTGTGTTTTTTTAAGGGTTTCATAGTGGCAAAAAGGCATACCTGTCGATCTCGGGTCGGGTCTAAGTCCACATGTCCGCTGTCGTCGTAAAAACCGACGAAGAGATGTCGAATTTCTTCTACAAAAACAACTAAAACGGCCTCACTGGACCAACAACGTAACGCCAAAATGGCAAACAACAAAACAACGTAAAAGAAATTAGTTGTACCGCATTCACAGATCCCAATTTTGGGTGTCTTTCTAAAGACTTTAGAATACGATACAGTCGACGACGCGATCAGTTTGTGAAAAGAACCTCTCCACACCCAATCCTTGACGAAAAATTCCAATATCGATTTTTTCCTTGCAAAGCGACGTCACAAGAGGTTGTTTGTAAGTACACTTTGGTACTCAATTAGGTACATTTTCGAAGGCTTTGGTTCCATGGTATTCCCCTCAATGCATTGGCACGATGTTCTGCCAGTAAAAATTAACTTAACCAATGAACACCGGCAATATACCAACAAAACTATAACAATTAAATACATTTTTCCGTGTCCGTAAACCGACATTCATTAATAGTTCGTACAATTGGCAGTACAAATGCATCCCACCTACGATTTTGGTCACCCTCGAACCGTAATGCATGAATGAACATTAGAAACCTTTAAAATCAAGGGACCTAGAACTCAGAACGCAGATCCCATCGTTCCTGGCTTCGACGTTTTCCAACAACAGTCACAGAGGGCGGCTCAGGACAGAAAACTAAGATGTATGCAACAGGCTCGACAGAAAATAATTACGGCCGATTCAAATGTCAAAAATGACGTTTCACGTTTGTCAGGGTAAACAAACTCTAATTTATATTTATTGGCAACTATAGTTTTTAGGGCCAAATTCAGACATATTTCCTTAGGGATTAACTATACAGAAAGAGGGAAAACAAGGCTGGATCCAAGACAGACTAGTGACGGAAAATTTGTAAAAATTAAATTCGAGGTTAGGAAAGATTTTGACTAAATGGAAAACAAATCAAAATAAAACGTTCAAGGAGTAAGGGAATATATTCAAAAAGGTAGGTCGAAGTCTTAAAACTCAACTAATTGTTGCAACTGCTATAATAATATTACTTTAATTTCATATGACAAAACAAACCGTAACAGTTGTTTTAATAAAAAACTGTTTCTTGGTAATATTTATATATATTAAAAATTATATTACAATAAAGATATCTAGAAATCGTATTACAATACATCCTTTTTTAATATCCATGAATTATGTGATTTATCCAATCCTAACCATTTAACATATACCTTATTTCCTTTTTTCTTAGTATTTTTTCAACCAAATATACATCAGGATGTTTTACCTTCTGTAACTCTTCTTCATAAAATCCACCTTCAATATTTTCGTTTTTAATATCTTTTAAGAGATAAGTGGTTGGATTTGTTAACTGCACTTTCCTAATTTGAAAAATTTCAGTAGACCAGTTTGGTGTATATCCTTTATAGAATGCTTCCCTATGTTTAGAAATTCGAACAAAATCATTTAATATAAATTTATTTTGTTTGGGATCAATCGTTTTCTTATATGTAAATGATTTTTTCATAATTATATTTGCGTTCTTCTCATTAACATTAGCAGGTTTGAACCCTGTTTTTTGATGTTTTTTATTATTATACTTTTTTAAAATTTCTGGTAAAATATTCAACCACTTGTAATTACCTTGATTGCTAAAATGCTTCCACATCATACCTTTCAAGGTACGATTTACTCTTTCAACAATACTTGCTTTTAAATTTGAAAAAGTACTGTAATGATTTATATTGTAATTTTTCATAAGTTTTTGAAAATGTTGATTATAAAATTCTTTACCCAAATCCGTTTGCAAGTTTTTTGGTCTTGTAGTACTTTTTAAAATTTTGTCCATAGCTTCCACAACATCCTTTCCTTGTTTAGTCTTAATAGGTTCAGCCCAAGCATATTTGGAAAATGCGTTGATCACCACTAAAATATATCGATATCCTCTATTAAATTTTGCGTATGGTAGCATTTCAACCAGATCTGCTTGCCATAAATCGTTTAACTCTTTAACTATAACCCGTCTTCTTTTGTAATTTCTTCTAGCGGGTTTATGAAGTTCGTTCACTACAGTTTCTTTAATATTTTCACTCATTTTTTAGTTTTTTATATTTTGTTTATGTTTTAGTTGTGACTGTCTGAAATATGTTGCTGGCTTTGTGTCAATTTTGACTCTATGTCTGAAATCTTAACTTCAGCTGCTATTATATTTTTTCGATTAAAAAATGCAGTATGATGAGCCTCCTTAGCAAAAGTTTTAAAATCATTTAAATCTTCTACAATTTTTTCCAAAGAAAAGGCTTTTGTGTATTTTTTAAAATCCTCTAGATCTTGGATGCTTTGTCAACATTTTGTTGTAGTTTAACAAATCGTTTTTCAAAATCCTCCACTGTTGTTTTCAAACCCGCCTGTAATAATTGAAATACTTTTTCTATATTTTCAATTGCTTGAACATTCTTTTCTAGTTTTTCTCTAAATTCCTCATATTTTGTGTTATATATACTTCTGAAATGATCATTCTGAATTTTTTCAATTTTAAAATTTTCCTTTAGTTCATTAACTTCTCTATTTAGAGGTTCTAATGTAACATTAATATTAAAACGTTTTGAAATGTGTCTACCAAATTTGTCGAGAGTCATTTTGAATGTGTAGCAAAATAATTACAACCTTTCCTTTTATACAATTATATTGGCCTCTTTTAATTCTTCAATAATAGAGTTAATTTCATTACTGTGCCCAGTGTGGCCAGCTGCTTTTGAAGCTAATAATAATTTTAACCTTTCAACTAATTCATTGGGATCATCGAAATAAACAAAATCTATTTTATTATTAGATAAATCCATGAAACCTGTCCCTTTTTTTGTTAAATTTTTAAAATATTGTTGTATTTGTGATGTTTGAGCAATGGAAGAAGCTCTAGTTCTAGCCCTTGTAACAGGCGCTAGAGGTTTGGAGAATGAACGGGTTCTACCTCTAAGAGGATCCTTTAAAATATCCTTATCTACAAGGTATGGATGAATAAGAGTAACATATTTATCTGAAGCTGTTCCGTGAATTTGTTCGTTCTCTTTATAATTTTTTCGATAGGCATTAGTTCTTTTTAAAATATCCATGTAGTCGTCCACATCTTTGGCGTTGTATCCCAGAGGATGTTTTTTAAATAACAATTCAAATAACCCAGGCGTGCCTTCGTATGTAAGACCTTTTACTAATACATCTTTTCCTTGAAAATTTATTCTTGAATCGCCAATAGAAAAAGATTCATCTTTTATATTATGTCTAATTCCATATTTGTGATCGAATAAGCTCTTCGTATCTCTTATCATTTCATCTACATACTTTCTAGGCAGTGGATCAAATTGTTCCAAATATATTTTATATGTTTTTGTTGAAGGTAAATTCTGGATATATGATCTGCTTTCTTCAAGTTGTTGTCTAATTCCTTCGTCGGATTCGTTGCTAAGATTAACTGGTGTTCCTTCAAAAACCTCTTCCTCTTCTAAAAAAGAAGCTCCCATTGGTAATAAATGTTTATCATATGATGATACTCTTTTTTGTTTAGTTGGTGTAGAAGAAAAATAAGGTTGTGATAAAGATGGCTGCTTTATAGTTAAGAAACTTAAATTTTCCAACGATTCTTCTTTGATTTTTTCCTTCTTTAACTTATCTGTTAATAATTCCTTCAAAGGTTTTATAATGGGTTCTAATTCTCTTTCCTTTTGAACCTGAGATTGTAGTATATCAGCTTTTAATGACTGAAATTTTCGTTTAACTACCTTTCTAATTTTAACTAATTCTTTTGCCGCTTTTTCATCCATCTTGTTCATCTGAGTTTTTGTCATATACTATACAAACCTGATATTGGTAAGCTATTTATAAATGAATAAAGGAATCAAATCCTTTACGATATCTTCCAGAATTTATATTTGAATCTTTGTCCACAACCAAGAATCCATATTTGTCTCTCCAACACAATAAACATAACTCTTTAAATTGTTTAAATGACATATCAATATTAACATGATCATCATAAATATGTTTCAGATTAGTTGAATCTTGTTGGAATATTATTAATAAATTTGCATTATCACGAATTAATTGTTTAGGTATAGATGAATACGTTTGACATAAATAAAAACAATCTGTATTTTTATGTCTTCCAAAACAAAAGTAATCTTTAACTATACTTTGATTACAACAAACAATATCGTCAAATATTATAATAGAATTTGGATTGATATCTTTTGGTGAAATAATATTTTCTTCATCTTCGGATTCGTAAAAACCAATTTCTTTGAGAGGTGTGAAAAGTTTTCTCAGATATTCATACTTTGGTTGATACAAGGATTTTGAATAAATATATATATGTTCAAATCGCAAACCACTAGGGTCCTCTATAATACTAATAAGAACATTAGTTTTTCCACATCCAGATGGTCCAACCACTAATCCCCTTTTACTATTTCCATCAAATAATTGTCCATGTTTTCGAAAATTATTTTTTGCAACATCATGATCTCGAATATTGATTGTATAGGATTGTTTTTCGATCCGCATCTTCGACATTAACTAAATGATTTTAAACTTACATGTTTTTATATATAAGCAACTTGGTGTCAGAAAATTTTTCATTTCATCCAAAGATTTATAACATGACTATATCTTATCCAAATCGCATTAAACGCAAAAGGACATTTAAAAAGAGAGGAAGTGGTGTCTTAAATACACTAATTAATAAAATTCCTTTCGAACTGCATCTTCCAGGTTATAACTTTTGTGGTCCGGGAACCAAATTAGAAAAGAGACTTGCACGAGGTGACAAAGGAATAAATCCCTTAGATGAGGCGTGTAAAGTGCATGATATTGCATATTCAGCTTCAAAAGATATAAAAGGTAGACATGTTGCTGATAGTTTATTAGCTCAGAAAGCTTTGGAACGGTTCAAAGCAAAAGACTCAAGTTTTGGTGAGAAAGCTGCTGCTTTAGGAATAAGTGGAGCAATGAAAGTTAAAACGAAATTAGGAATGGGGATGAAAAGGAGGAAAAGGAGAACAACGGGTCGTAAAGGACGTGGAATTTCATTAAACAAAGCTATTTCACTAGCCAGAAAGGGAATTCAAGGAAAAAATATTAACAGTTTAAAAGCAGGTGCTAAAATAGCGTTAGCATCTATAAAAAAATATGGTAGGGTATCTAATCCAAAAAGGAGAATCCTACCAATTCCAAAATCTGGTGGATTCTTACCACTTATACCATTATTCGCAGGATTATCTGCTTTAGGCGCTCTAGGTGGAGGTGCAGCTGGAATTGCTAAAGCTGTTAATGATGCGAAAGCTGCAAAACAAAAATTAGAAGAAGAGAAAAGACATAATCAAACTATGGAATCTATTGCGGTAGGAAAAAAGGGAAGTGGACTTTATTTAAGACCATACAAATCAGGTTGTGGCTTATATCTTAAACCATACTCAAAAAACTGTTAAACAAAATACCTCGAAAACCGCTCACAAACATTGATATAGTTAAATATGTTAAACAACTAAAAATACCATACTTTCGAGGTATTTTTATGAGAAACAAACTACCAAAAAAAATTAAAAAAACAGAGTGTGGAATAATTAATTTAGACGAATCTAGGGGGGAAGGAAGTCACTGGACAGCTTATGTTAAAAAAGGAACAAATATAATATATTTTGATAGTTATGGAAATTTACGTCCTCCGCTTGAATTAATTAAATACTTTTATAGTGATGGTAAAAACAACATAACACAATATAATCATGATCAGTATCAAAGGTATAATGCAGCCAATTGTGGACAACTATGTTTAAAATTTCTTTATAAAAACATGTAACGAATATTTTCAAATTTATTCCTTAATAGAAGTCTAAAGAAACATGTCATATAGTTTTGTAATTAGTGGTAATTCTTCTACACTAACAGTAGAGTTTAACCCGCCAATATATTTAGACGAAAACTTTGAATATGTTATCGGTCTTATTAATTTTGAAACTTTCAATGCTATTCCGAATATTGATGCAACAAATAATTTGTTTATAATCAGACGAATGAATTTAGAATACCATTTGGAAGCTATGAAATAGATGACTTAAATACATTGTTACAAAAACATCTTGATAAAGAAGGCTTAAGTTTTCATCTTTTCCCCAATAATAATACTTTACGAACTCACATTAAAACAACTTTTCCAATAACTTTTCGAGAAGGCACGATAGGAAAAATACTTGGATTTGATAATAAAGAATTGAATGCAAATCAAGAATATATATCAGATCGACCCGCTGAAATTATTCGGGTAAACTCCCTAAATATAGATTGTAGTGTTGCAGAAGGATCATATTTAAATGGAAAACCAGTTCATATAATTCACCAGTTTTTCCCCAGTGTAGGTCCTGGTTATAAAATAATAGAGTCACCTCAACACATTATTTATTTACCTGTAACAGTTAAAATTATAGACAAAATTACACTTAAAATACTTGACCAAGAAGGTGACATCGTCAATTTCAGAGGAGAAACCGTGACGGTAAGACTACATCTTAAGAAAATAGAAGAATAATGGTTTTTTTATATAACAAAAAGACAAATTTCGCTCATCAACAAAAGTTTAATATAAGTAAAGTCAAGCAAAATTCAATCAGTGAGAGGGTAAACTCTAAGGCGTTAACATCTTCTAACCGCAAATTTCTCGTATCTATAGGTTTCAAGCTTAAAACAAAACAATAAAATGGAACACTTAAATGTGAAAGAAAACATTTTTGTAGATGAATCAATAATGAGTTGGGAATTACTTTCTTTCGATCCATTTAATCCAAATAAACTAGGACCAAATGATGAAATAAGAATTTCTTTGCAACAAACAGGAAAATATCCTTTACCCTGTAAAAGTGAATTATACTTAGAACTAAAAGTCTTAAATGAAAATAATGAACCATTAAAAAATACCTTATTAATTAATAATGCACCAGCATTTTTATTCAAGGAACTGAGATATGTTTTAAATGGAGTTACTATTGATTCTGTACGGGATATTGGAATAACTTCTACATTAAAAGGTTATGCATCATTTAATGAAAATGAAAGTGTAAAACTTCAAAATGGTGGTTGGTATCCGAAATCTAAAAAAGGGGACAAGATTATGACTGATGAACAAGGAAATGTTTCTCTGTGTATTCCTCTAAAAATGTATTCTGGATTTTTTGAAGATTATAATAAAATTATTTTAAATTCACAACAAGAATTAATTTTGATAAGGAGTAATAATGATTCAAACGCATTAATATCAACGAGCGATAATGAAAAACCAAAAATCACATTAACAAAACTTTGTTGGCGAGTTCCCCATCTTACTGTAGGCATTCCGCAAGAATTAGCACTTACCAAAATTATTGACAGGAACAGTGACATTATTATTACTTTCCGTAGTTGGGAATTAGTTGAATATCCTGAATTATTAGAAACCACTAGGCACAACTGGCCTGTTAAAACTTCTACAAAAGTTGAGACACCACGCCATGTTTTAATCGCTTTTCAAAAAGATAAACGTAACAACCTTAAAATGGATATGAGTAAATTTGATCATTGTGAACTAAGAAATATAAATGTTTATTTAAATTCTGAAAGGTATCCTTACAACGATCTTCAGTTAGATTTTACAAATAATAAATTTGCCATATTATATGAAATGTTTTCCGAATTTCGTCAAATGTATTATAACCATCCGGTAGAACCAATCTTCAGTCCAAAAGATTTTAAAGACAACGCACCTATAGTTTATATTAACTGTTCCCATCAAAGAGACTTGCTTCAGACCGGTCCAGTAACAATGAGAATTGAGTTTGAGACAAAAGAAACAGTTCCAGCAAAAACATCAGCATATTGCCTAATAATTCACGATAAAGTATTTACTTATAATCCACTAACTAAAATAGTAAAACAACTATAATAATTATCCCCACTCCAGTTTATAGACTAAATTTATTTCAATCACATTATTCTATAGTTCTAGTAATAATTATGTATTCAAAGGTGATACACTAATGACTTCATCTCAAATGATACGCATTGAAATTTTTATTAAAAACATAGAAATTCTAAAAAAACAAATAAGAGAATACTCTCTAAAAAAATTTATCTGCCAGCAATTTTCGTTGCTAAAAATATGCGACTAGTTTTGGATATACAAGGATTTAAGGATGAGCGAAACAAATTTATTCCCAAAGAATTGGCTACGTATGATGGAAGCAGAATTAGTCATTATGTCTTTAAACAACCCTATCCATTAAGTTTTCTTTCTCCTGATTTACACAAGCAAGCTACATGGTTAATGAAGAATCATCACTGCATCAATTGGAATGTTGGATATACACCACTCCACTATTTTTCCAATATTGTTCAAAAAATGACTGAAGAAGCCCAATTTGTTTATGTTAAAGGAAGTGAAAAGGCTAACTATATTAGAAAATATTGTAAGAAACCTATAATTGAAGTAGACGAACAACCAATTCTACATCCATCAACACCTAAATGTTTTTTCCATATTAAGTCACCGTCTATGTGTGCACTTTCAAATGTACTGTATATGTATGATAATTTTTTTATGAATGAATAAAAAGACTGATTAAATATATTACTGTTTTATTTCTCCCTATTCTAATACAAGTGATTACAACTTAAACAACCCAATTTTCATTTAAAGGCGATTAAAAAAATTATTTTCACAAATCAATAAAAATATTATTGTTCATATTTATTTTTTAATACAGAAATGTTGTCATATAATTCTAACCGATAAAATTTAATCACTAACTTTACAAAATTCTTTGTCTTTAAAAAGTCTAAACAAGCTTGCGCTGCTTCTTGACATATTGATGCATGTTCCATATATTTTATGTATAATATTACATCTTGCGCTTCCGTATCCTCTTCAGCTCCAAGTGCATAATATTTCGAACATGCTTCTGAGATAATAAGATCTTCATACATTTCACTGACTAAAGTCTCCATATTTACACTTCACCAAAAATCACAAAATCACTAAGACCAAAGTTCGTCACATTCTTTCTCAGCTTCCTTTATTAAATTGAACACCTCCGATTCACTATCTGAGATATATTTTTTGAAAGTAAGCACCTTCCTAGAAAATCCGTTATTTGAAAAATTTCTTATTAACTGTAGAAGATCTTCATTTTCATAAAAATCACGACAAATATCTATACCCTTTTCAAAATATTCCACCGTATCAGTGTAAAAACGAGTCCATTCTGGTTTACTTTCTAAAGCAAATCTTTGATACCAAATACTTTTATTAATAAACTCTTTTTCTATTCGTTGAACTTCTTGCAACACTTCTTCATTCACAGACATTTTAACCTTACTGAAAACTAAAACTAAATTAAAGTATCACCTCTATGCACAACTTATACATCTCCTGTCCCTCTACTTTGATGGTTAGAGTGGGATTTAACCTTGTTTTTTTAATTGTGTATGTGACCAATCAATGTCTTGCGGAGGTAAAATTTTACATGGAGTAAAATTATGAGGTAAACTAATTATAGGGAGTTAAACTAATTATGATATGCTAATTGGGTCTCTCAGTCCAGAGGCGGAGGTAAAAAGAAAATTATTATCTCTGCTCTCTGCCCTCTACTCCCTGCTCCCTGCTCTCTGCTCTCTGCTCTCCGCTCTCTGCTCTCCGCTCCCTGTTCCCTGCTCCTTGCTCTGTGCTCCCTGGTCTCTGCTCCCTGCTCTCTGCTCCTTGCTCTGTGCTCCCTGCTCTCTGCTCTCTGCTCTCCGCTCCCTGTTCCCTGCTCCCTGCTCTCTGCTCTCTGCTGTCTGCTCTCTGCTCTCCGCTCTCTGCTCTCCGCTCCCTGTTCCCTGCTCCTTGCTCTGTGCTCCCTGCTCCCTGCTCTCTGCTCTCTGCTCCCTGCTCTCTGCTCCCTGCTCTCTGCTCCTTGCTCTGTGCTCCCTGCTCTCTGCTCTCTGCTCTCTGCTCCCTGCTCTCCGCTCCCTGTTCCCTGCTCCCTGCTCCCTGCTCTCTGCTCTCTGCTGTCTGCTCACTGCTCTCTGCTCTCTGCTCTCTGGCCTACAAATATAGCAATGTAAGCCCTTTTTTCGAGTGTCTTAGTTTTCTATATTGATGAATGTAGAAGCATATACGGTAGAGGCGGAGGAAAATTTTAGGCGGAGTAAATAGGGAGTTAAACTAATTATGATATGCTAATTGGGGTCACAAATTCAGTAAAATTTAACTTTCACTCTTAACTTCGCTGTTAATCTCGTCATATACGGTAGAGGCGGAGGAAAATTTTAGGCGGAGTAAAATTATGAGGTAAACTAATTATAGGGAGTTAAACTAATTATGATATGCTAATTGGGTCTCTCAGTTCAGAGGCGGAGGTAAAAAAATTATTATTTTAATATATGGACTAAAACTAATTAATTATAATATATGGAGTAAAACTCATTAATTTTAATATTTAAATTTATGCAAATTAGGAGTGAGGAAAATACCTATGTAGTTAATTAGGAGGAGTGAGTAAAAGACCTACTATTAATCTACTCATCGACCCTTTAGGAATATACAAAATTTAGAGGATGTCATTATAAATTGTGTATTGCAAATAAATCGTAAAATGCTCCGAAATGTTAATCGAGAGTTGCGCTCGAGAACAACAGTATGTATGGAGAGAAATGGTGGTCATACTGAGTTTTAAATTTTGTGCACCCAAGGAAAAACAATGATTTTTTGTGTTGTTAGTACAGAATTTGACTACTTTTAAGTTTTTCTTACATTGGTTTTCGTTTATAAAATTTCGATTAAATAAACAGGTAATTTTTTGTTTATTATCTATTTTAATCCCCTTCTTTACAAAAAGTCGAACTTCAGATATATTTAAGACGATTAAGGTTTTCTCAATATAATCTCATTGAAATGTCTCTAAAATTTTGACACTGCTGCTAGATACAAATCATTGCAACAGCTAGCGTCCGGCGAAACCCTATTTTTTTAATTTTGTCCTGTCAATTGTAGAAAAAACTACTACATTCGTTTATTTTCATCCAGATACATGGGCTTTACATTAGGCAAGCTATCTAAACGGCAAAAACTGGAAATTTGTAAATCGTTAAAAAAATATTTAAAAAAAATTGAGTTTTCCAGTTTTTTTAAATAAAATCTTAAAATTTTGCACAAGGACCTAGAATTTAATTCTAAGCAATTTTTTCAAATAACTTTTTTTGATATCTCGTCAACTAACCTCACTTTTTGTAAATTAACAATTTTTTTTTTAATTTGACGATATACCAGTGGTCACGTGACGTATGTCAAAATCGATTTTTAGGTTATCGGACATGCAGAACCGATCCCCTGGGAAAGTTTTTCCGATACTCTCCTAATAAAAATTTTTCCCATATGTTGCGAACTTTTTGCCGGTCACTGTATATATATATATATATATATATATATATATATATATATATATATATATATATATATATATATATATATATATATATATATATATATATATATATATATATATACATATATATATACAGGGTGTTATGAAATTCACTGCATATATTGGGATGGGTGACTCCTGGGGTAGTCTACAGACATATCCAATACTTTTTTTTACTAAATCGAACATTTTTCAAATTTTCAAAAATGCCTTAAAATCCATCGATATTCGCCGCACCTGGCTGAACGTACCCAAGGCGCTTGACGGAAATTTGCGCGCGAAAAACTTTAAACAATTGAATTGTTGAAACGTTGCCAGACATATAAATCTTTAAGGAGAATTTATTTTCTGTTTTTAAGCGTAATTTAAGACATTAAGAATTTTTTTTAACCTCTTCCTACGAAGAAACTAAAAAAAAATAGTAAAAAGGCACTGCGAAATCAATCCTTTTTGTCAGTAGCCTTAGTTTTAAGTAATATTTAAGACACCCTATATTACGTTATTAATGATATAAGAGTTATTCCTACTAGCTTAAACTTTCTGCCAAGGAAAAGTTGACAATCAAAACAAAAATACTAATTGAGCACAACTACATAGTACCTACTTCAAAAGTATAACCAGATCCGCTACCATCCGTTACCATAATACGTAAATATTATTAGTGTTTTAAATGAAATTTAGTTTTCAACCCTATTACGCTACTCACTCAAAGACAAACTAGATAAAACTGATCAAAATATTAGTTAACAATGGATCGACGAAGACCATTTTCTAGGTTTTAAAACTTTCAGTGTGTGGTTTTTATGGCTGTTGAAACGCTTAAATATGGCGCACGGCTCTTTGATGAATATAACCACGTACCTGGTAAACGCCAAATGAGTAATATGTCAAAAGTCAACTGTCTGCTAAAAATAGGTTAAAAATCAAAACAAAAAATACTAACTGAGCACAACTACACCGTATTTTAAAATAATAACCAAAATTATTTGATTACAGCATTTGTCAAAACAAACAACATTATTCTGTTTTACACAGCACACAGCACGTTCAGAAAGTTGTAGCTCTTTTGCCAATAATAAAATGATCGAAGGTAACTTACCGATTTCTTTTGAAGAGATCCTCTAAATGAGTTTTTCTAAAGTCAAGATGTAGGTATCTACATAAATCGCTTGCTTGCACCCCCAAACGTTACATAATACGTAAATATTATTAGTGGTAAATTTAATTTAGTTTTCAACCCTCTCAGACTAATTTAAGAAGCACTAATCAAAGCACAAACTAAATAAAAATAAGCAACATATTGAACATATTACTTAACATCGGATGGACGAAGAGCGTCATTTTTCTAGGCAGCAAAACAAAAAGAAACTAGTTTAGTACCCTTGGAATCTACCTAGGTACATTATTATTTAAAACTACCTTCTAATTAAAGCAGACCCTACACGATCATTATTAAAGCTTTGCAGGACCGCTCTAACCTACTTGGAAATTAAATTAGGATCCGATTTGAAAATAAAATACAGATATTTATTTCCTAACATTGTGTATCAAATCAAATCAAATCAAATATGAATATATTACTAATAATATGTATTGTACATTACATTTATCAGCTCGTCAAACATAACATGTAAAAAAAGATTTTTAAAAGTAAACTGTAAAGAACATACCGAATTTAGACAAACAGAAAAACAGTTAACTGGGTCTACTCACTCAAGAACTCCGCTGTGGAGTAGTATGCTGCATTTATAAGGAGGTTTTTTAGCTTATTATTAAAAATATTTATTGACTGACTAGTGACTAGCCTTTATCTCAGGACTAAGTTTGTTATAAATCTTGATACCCATTGACATGGGTCCGTCCTGTGACAGCTTGAGACGGTTATAAGGGACTGTTAAAACAGACATATTTCGCGTTTCATAGTTCTGAAAGTCTGAATTCTTTTTAAATTAGAGAGGTTTTCCCTGGTATATAGAGCAAGGTGGTAAATATATAGACAGGGTAGTGTTAGAAGTCTTAGTGCACGAAAAGCCGGTCTACAGTGGTCTTTGAAGAAGAGACCCGCCATAATCCGAACTATCTTTTTTTGAATTATAAACACGTCGTCAAAACCACTTGCCGCGCCCCAGAAGACGAGGCCATACGACAGGCTAGCTTGTACGAGACTATAGTATGCGAGTTTAAGCACATCTATTGTGACAGTATACTTTAATTGTCTAATTAAAAAGCAATACGAGCTTAATTTACTTCTTAGATGGCCTAGGTGTACTTGCCAAGTAAGTTTACTGTCAATGTATAGTCCTAGAACTTTTGTACAGTTGACCTGAGCAATAGAGGCCTGGTTAAGTTTTAAAAGCCAGCTTTGATCAACTATGGTATTCTTTGTACAGAAATCTACAAAATTTGCCTTTTGCCCATTGAGCTGTAGGCCATTTTTTATCACACCAAAGATTTATTTCGTTTATTGCTGCTTGACTTAGTTCTAGTTGTCTGTTTCTAGTCAAGGCACTGACTAGTAGGGTGGTATCATCGTGTAGAATGATCGAATGAAGTAAATTCAAGCAAATTATTGCAGATTATTCGAATATTTTAATATTTTTATAATACTACAGTATTACTGCTGTGTGAAATACTGACAGTAATACTAATAATGATCGTGTAGGGATTGCTTTAGAAAAATATATTAAAATATGCTCGCGTGTTTGTATAGTTGCCTAAGCAGTAAGTAAAGCTTTGGAAACGTGGGATAGTCCAGGGACGGCTCTAACCTAGTTGGAAATAACATTACGATCCGATTTGAAAATAAAATACAAATATTTATTTACCCACATTGTGTTATTTGAAAATGCGATATACGAAAATACTTCGGTTACAGTGATATACCATACAGGGTGTCTGAAAAGTCTTAGCATGGGCAAATATCTTTACTATTAATAAAGATAGATACTCCAAATTTTAGTTGTATCTTATTGGTTAATAAATCTACTTTTTAATGTAATCTGACTTTTTCAACCCCCTTGGGGGTTTACGCTAGGGAGTTGAGGTCAAAAATTTTAAATGCAACCCTATGCCGTGTGGTACCTTATTTTAAAGGTCCTTTAGAGAATGGCAGATGTTACTTCTTGGCAGAGTTCCAAAGTGGACTTTATTACTGGCAAGAAGTTCATGGGGGTCACTCTAAACAACTTTTAACGTAACAAGTAAGGCAGGCACTGTTGGTCTGTTACCAGAGGCGTCGATACCGAAAATAAGTACGTACGTATACGGTATTTGACAAAAATAATTTTATTTATGGTCGTTGCTGTGATTGTGTAAAATAAAAAAACGGTCAAGTGCGAGTTCGACTGGCGCATATAGGGTTCCGTACCACCGTAAGATTGTGTTTATATATTTTTAATAAATTTGCTGATGTCTCATCCCATATTATTGTTCTGCGGTGTCACAATGTCACATAATTAGGAATGTTCAAAAAAGTAAGACGTCATAAAATCGTAGAAATATGTTAAATACGTAATTGTAGTTTTACTATTGGAGATATATTCTTGAAAGTGGGTAGTTTTGAATATAGACACCAAAGTCCATCCCCTGAAATTTCGTGCGCATTTCTAGCCCTCTTGGTTTGCGCGTGGTAAGTACTTTGGTCTACTGCGCATATGTCAAAAAACAAATAAAGAAGTCGAACAAAAATTGGGAAAAAAGTTATAAAGTTAAACACGTAGAGGCACCTTGGCTATTGGATTGGAGATATATTCTTAAAAGTGAATGGGTTCAAATGTAGACACCAAAGTCCATCTCCTGAAATTCCGTGCGCATGTCTAGCTCGCTCGGTTTGTGCGTGATACGCATTTTGTTCTACTGCGCAGATGTCAAAAAACAAAAAATATAAAAAACGACAAATGAAGAAGTCGAAAAAATTCGAAAAACGTTAGAAAAAAAGTGCCCCACAAAACAAAAAATAAATGTGCGCGCCGACTGGTACTGTATGGCACAAGAGGTCGACTAACGGTCGGTAAATTGATTATTTTTTTTGAAGACTTTTAAAAAAAATTTGACCTCAACTCCCTATCGTCTCCCCCCAAGGGGGTTGAAAAAGTCAAATTACATAAAAAAGTAGATCAATAGTAGACCAATAAAATACAACTAAAATTTGGTTTCTCTATCTTTATTAATAGCAAAGATATTTACCCATACTAAGACTTTTTAGACACCCTGTATGTTATATTACTTTTTCCGAAGTATTTTCGTATTTCACATTTTAAAAATTACACAATGTGAGTAAATAAATATTTGTATTTTATTTTCAAATATCGGACCCTAATTTTATTTCCAACTAGGTTAGAACCGTCCCTGGAATAACCCACAGTTTTGAAGCTTGCTTTATAGACTGTACCCATGATACAAGTAAAAGAGTATCATGGACTGTACCTGAAGCCACGCTAAAGGGTTGTTGACCCCATTCCGACTGCCAGAGTGATTCCGATTGGCCGAACCGAACTCATGCGTCATAGTCAGCTGTGTGAGCAGTTTAATAATACGGTTTATATTATTTTTGCTATTTATTTCTTAATTTGTGAAAGAAAAAGTTAATGCCGTTTAACATTAACAAAAGTTAAAGCCGTTTAATATTAACAAAATATCGTTTCGTCGCTTAGTGAGGTGCATTTTAAATTTAGTTGCAGTTGGGGTATTTATTTCGGTTTAAACAACTGTTCTCTAGAGAGTTTTATTAAATTTGTGTTATCGGCAGTATTTTAACATTTTGAAATGATTAATAGTGCTTGGTATGTGTTTATAGTGTTGGGTATTTTCAAGAAAACAAAACATTTCGTAGTGTTTGTTGGACTTTCATGTTTTAACCAAACGGCTGGGTTGTATTGTGTAGTAATAGTAATAAAGTTTATTATTGTTTGGACAGCGTGAATGTCCGACAGAGAATGTTCGTTTCCGTTTCATTAGGACGCCAAGAGCCTCGTATGCGTCGTTTATCAAAAAATCTTGATTTGACTTACTGGAAGATGGTATGATGAAGGTAAAATTTATTATTAATTTAGTTGTGAGGAATTTCGCTTAAAAATTAAGGGCCATATAAATAAACCTGTTAATAAATGCCAAATCTTCTGTTAAATATGATTTAAAATAGGCAAATAAAAAAAATACATAAGTGTTGGGAGTTTTTTGTTTAAAGCTAATTTGGAACCAAAATTTTTGTATAGGTACTCTTTTTCTTCCAAAAATTTCTGGTCGGCCTAGTTGAACAAAATTTTACTCTTGTTTTGAACAGCAGTTCTCTGGCTTTTTTGTGTTGTAGTATTTTAACTTTTTGAAATTGAATGTTTTAAAAGATTTAGTATGATTTCTTACTTTAAAGATAACAAATCTATTATTTTTTCAAATCAGTTACAATATTCTAGATAGAATTGGCAACATCACAGTGACTTCTGTCATCAAAACAAAAGTGTTTTTTCTGTAACTGACATTTCTCACTGTTTTTAATTTTTCCATGTATTTATGACAGTGGCGCGCTGATACAAAAAAAAATTTTTTTGAAGGCGGATATCAACCTTTTTTTATACTGAAACGCCATTTATGAATATTTTTATTCAATCTGAATTCATATCAGGAGTTACCCATTCCAATATATGCAGTGAATTTCATAACACCCTGTATATATATATATATATATATATATATATATATATATATATATATATATATATATATATATATATATATATATATATATATATATATATATATATATATATATATATATATATATATATATATATATATATATATATATATATATATATATATATATATATATATATATATATATATATATATATATATATATATATATATATATATATACATATATACAGGGTGTTTCAAAAAACATGTGCAATCGCTAAAAGGGAGATTCTTTGAAAGAAATTAAGGCCAAAAGTTCTTATGAACATGGGTCCGCAGATGCTTTGTTTCAAAGATACAGGACGTTAAATTTTTAAATGGTCTTTACATGTTAAAACCGATGGTTGGGAAAACTAAACCAGTAAGACGGTTAATAAAATTACATTTATCTAATAAAAACGAAATGAAAATTGAAAAAATATGAAGAGATAAGTTTTGTTAACATACTATTTGACCGTTATCCGAACATGTGATAAAATCAGTGGCGTACATGTTTTTATTGGAAAAATATTGTACCGTCTTCTCATATGTACCCCCTGGAGGACCTGTCAGTCTTTTCATGGTCAGAATTATGCTTAATTTAAGTACTTTAAACAACGTAAATTTCATCAAAATTGATGAAGTCATTTTGAAAATAGTTTGGAAAAACTGAAAAAAATTAAGAAATTTAACATCTTTGAAACGAAGCATCTGCGGACCCATGTTTATATAAACTTTTTGCCTTAGTTTCTTACAAGGAATCTCCTCTTAAGCGATGGAACATGTTTTTTGAAACATATATATATATATATATATATATATATATATATATATATATATATATATATATACAGTGACCGGCAAAAAGTTCGCAACATATGGGAAAAATTTTTATTAGGTCAGTATTGGAAAAACTTTTCCGGGGGATCGGTTCTGCATGTCCGATAACCTAAAAATCGATTTTGACATATGTCACGTGACCACTGGTATAGCGTCAAATTAAAAAAAAAATTGTTAATTTACAAAAAGTGAGGTTAGTTGACGAGATATCAAAAAAAGTTATTTGAAAAAATTGCTTAGTATTAAATTCTAGGTCCTTGTGCAAAATTTTAAGATTTTATTTAAAAAAATTGGAAAACTCAATTTTTTTTAAATATTTTTTTATCGATTTACAAATTTCCAGTTTTTTTCGTTTAGATAGCTTGGCTAATGTAAAGCCCATGTATCTGGATGAAAATAAACGAATGTAGTAGTTTTTTCTACAATTGACAGGACAAAATTAAAAAAAACAGGGTTTCGCCGGACGCTAGCTGTTGCAATGATTTGTATCTAGCAGCAGTGTCAAAATTTTAGAGACATTTCAATGAGATTACATTGAGAAAACCTTAATCGTCTTAAATATATCTGAAGTTCGACTTTTTGTAAAGTTAAGGGGAGTAAAATAGATAATAAACAAAAAATTACCTGTTTATTTAATCGAAATTTCATAAACGAAAACCAATGTAAGAAAAACTTAAAAGTAGTCAAATTCTGTACTAACAACATAAAAAATCATTGTTTTTCCTTGGGTGCACAAAATTTAAAACTCAGTATGACCACCATTTCTCTCCATACATACTATTGTTCTCGAGCGCAACTCTCGATTAACATTTCGGAGCATTTTACGATTTATTTGCAATACACAATTTCTAATGACATTCTCTAAATTTTGTATATTCCTAAAGGGTCGATGTTTGTACACAGAGTTCTTTAGGTATCCCCACATAAAGAAATCTAACGGAGTCAGATCTGGTGATCTCGCAGGCCACGGATTTTCAGAAAACCGTCCTATCCACTGGTTTCCAAATTCTTGATCCAGCCATCTCTTCACCTCATTTGTGGAATGAATGCTAGCTCCGTCTTGTTGAAAGTATAAATTTCTTCTTTCGGCTAATGACAAATTGTCTAAAAAGTCAGATATCTCAGTTTGTAGAAATTCTAAATATCGTTCTGAATTTAAATTGTCTCTAAAGAAAAAAGGTCCCACTATTCTGAGGTTGAAAATTCCGCACCACACATTAACCTTAAAACTATATTGGTCTTTACTCTGAATTACAAAGTCTGGGTTTTCGGTGGCCCACCATCTACAGTTTTGTGAACTGACGGTTCCGTTAGAGGTAAATGTAGCTTCATCCGAGAAAAGAACGTTCTTTGGGAAATTAAAATCTTCCTCAATCATACCCTGGAACCAGGCACAAAAATCGAAGCGGGCGTCATAATCCCTATCTTTTAATACTTGTACAAATTTAGGTTTGTACGGATGAAATTTGTTTCTTTTTAATATCCTCCGCACAGATCTTTCGTGAATGTTAGTGATCTCCGATATTTGACTAACTGCTAATTGGGGTGTTTCTGTGATCGACAAACACACATCCAGAGAACCTTCGTCACCTGTTACCGGTTTTTCATGGGAAACTTTATACTGATTTTCTACCGATCCCGTTTCTTTAAATTTATTGACTAGACGAGATACTGTGGAATAATGGAGGGATTTATCGGGGTGCCTCTCATTAAAAATTGCTGCTGTTTCTCTATGGCTTTTGTAATTATCTCCAGAAATTAAAATAATTTCTATCTTTTCCTGAAGAAGTAGTGTGGGTGCCATTTTAAGGAATAAAATATTAATAAACTTATGTAAAATATCAAACTTAGTAAGATGCGAGACATAAACCAATGACATAGGTTGAAATCAAACAAATTATAATTTGTTTGACATTTTTCTGTTGTTTTTAACCTACTAGATTATTTGGTTGTTTTAATTTCAGAGCCTGCTTTGGTAGTTTTAAGTACAACTAAATAGACCTGGTTGTTAAATTTATGTGCGAAAAATCTTAATAAAATCTTGATACAGTCATTTCATTAGATTCAAACCATTGCAACAGCGAGCGTCCGGCGAACACCTATTTTTTCGATTTTGTCCTGTCAATTGTAGAATTGTAGATCTGACTCCGTTAGATTTCTTTATGTGGGGATACCTAAAGAACTCTGTGTACAAACATCGACCCTTTAGGAATATACAAAATTTAGAGAATGTCATTAGAAATTGTGTATTGCAAATAAATCGTAAAATGCTCCGAAATGTTAATCGAGAGTTGCGCTCGAGAACAATAGTATGTATGGAGAGAAATGGTGGTCATACTGAGTTTTAAATTTTGTGCACCCAAGGAAAAACAATGATTTTTTATGTTGTTAGTACAGAATTTGACTACTTTTCAGTTTTTCTTACATTGGTTTTCGTTTATGAAATTTCGATTAAATAAACAGGTAATTTTTTGTTTATTATCTATTTTACTCCCCTTAACTTTACAAAAAGTCGAACTTCAGATATATTTAAGACGATTAAGGTTTTCTCAATGTAATCTCATTGAAATGTCTCTAAAATTTTGACACTGCTGCTAGATACAAATCATTGCAACAGCTAGCGTCCGGCGAAACCCTGTTTTTTTTAATTTTGTCCTGTCAATTGTAGAAAAAACTACTACATTCGTTTATTTTCATCCAGATACATGGGCTTTACATTAGCCAAGCTATCTAAACGAAAAAAACTGGAAATTTGTAAATCGATAAAAAAATATTTAAAAAAAATTGAGTTTTCCAATTTTTTTAAATAAAATCTTAAAATTTTGCACAAGGACCTAGAATTTAATTCTAAGCAATTTTTTCAAATAACTTTTTTTGATATCTCGTCAACTAACCTCACTTTTTGTAAATTAACAATTTTTTTTTAATTTGACGCTATACCAGTGGTCACGTGACGTATGTCAAAATCGATTTTTAGGTTATCGGACATGCAGAACCGATCCCCCGGAAAAGTTTTTCCAATACTCACCTAATAAAAATTTTTCCCATATGTTGCGAACTTTTTGCCGGTCACTGTATATATATATATATATATATATATATATATATATATATATATATATATATATATATATATATATATATATATATATATATATATATATATATATATATATATATAACAGTAAAGAAATAGCGACAGGAACAATTACAAACAAGTGAAAGAACTATCGGGTAAGCTGCCTGGAAGGTAGTGCTAGACACGTGTTTCGTGCTTATTAGCACTGGTCAGCAGCACATAACCAAGTTATTGGGTGGGAAACTTGGATGTTGAAAAAAACACAAAGAGTTCACAGACCAGGGACCTGCTAGCACATTTATGGTTTTTTGTCAGGAGACCCAGAGTTTTCCGACGACGACGACGAGTGCTAATAAGCACGAAACACGTGTCTAGCACTACCTTCCAGACAGCTTACCCGATATTTCTTTCACTTGTTTATAATTGTTCCTGTCGCTATTTCTTTACTGTTTCATATTCCTTGGGGTTAGAGGCTTCACGCAGGTGCTCCGTGGTGATGTTGGTTGTTGCCCGGAAAACTCTGGGTCTCCTGACAAAAAACCACAAATGTGCTAGAAGGTCCCTGGTCTGTGAACTCTTTGTGTTTTTTTCAACTTCCAAGTTTCCCACCCAATAACTTGGTTATGTGCTACTGACGAGTGCTAATAAGCACGAAACACGTGTCTAGCACTACCTTCCAGACAGCTTACCCGATATTTCTTTCACTTATTTATAATTGTTCCTGTCGCTATTTCTTTACTGTTTCATATTCCTTGGGGTTAGAGGCTTCACGCAGGTGCTATTGCAGCCTCCGTGGTGATGTTGGTTGTTGCCCGGAAAACTCTGGGTCTCCTGACAAAAAACCACAAATGTGCTAGCAGGTCCCTGGTCTGACAACTCTTTGTGTTTTTTTCAACTTCCAAGTTTCCCACCCAATATCTTGGTTATGTGCTACTGACGAGTGCTAATAAGCACGAAACACGTGTCTAGCACTACCTTCCAGACAGCTTACCCGATATTTCTTTCACTTGTCTATATATAAATATATATATATATATATATATATATATATATATATATATATATATATATATATATTAAGTTGCTTTTTTTTCGACTATGTTTGTTTTTTCGGTCCCATCGTGAAATTTTGTTGGAAATACCAAAAAAAAAATTGCCTGAACGTTTGAGTCCTTAATATTAATATTAAGTCCTAGACCAAGGCGTGTAAAGATTTCCCATTGAAATTACACGAAAACTCTGATTTTTTATCTTTAAATTTCTATAGCTCAGCGGCATTTTATGGCATCGCTTTGACCATAGACAAGTATTTCTCAGAATTGAACGCTCTACAAAAATGCCCATTGCGGCAAAGTCGCAACTCACACCGGCGAGGTAGTACGGGCCACTAAACCTGATTTTTCGCATTTATCTCGCAAACTAAAAGCGATACAGAAAAAAATGTATAAAACAAATTTGTAGGAAATTCAATTTTCTACAAAAAAGGTCCTTAGTACTGAGTCGCTAACATCAATATTTCTGGAGATAACTATCTATAAAGTTTTTGTAATTTCAAATTTTTATCGAAAATCATGTTAAATTATAAAAATATCGTTCGTTCATTATCCATCACTCGACCATCATTTATCCATCAAGCGACTCAGTACTAAGGACCTTTTTTGTAGAAAATTGAATTTCCTACAAGTTTGTTTTATACATTTTTTCCTGTATCTCTTGTCGTTTGCGAGATAAATGCGAAAAATCAGGTTTAGTGGCCCGTACTACCTCGCCGGTGTGAGTTACGACTTTGCCGCAATGGGCATTTTTGTAGAGCGTTCAATTCTGAGAAATACTTGTCTATGGTCAAAGCAATGCCATAAAATGCCGCTGAGCTATAGAAATTTAAAGATAAAAAATCAGAGTTTTCGTGTATTTTCAATGGGAAATCTTTACACGCCTTGGTCTAGGACTTCATATGAATATTAAAAAGCAACCTAATATATATATATATATATATATATATATATATATATATATATATATATATATATATATATATATATATATATATATATATACAGTGACCGGCAAAAAGTTCGCAACATATGGGAAAATTTTTTATTAGGAGAGTATCGGAAAAACTTTCCCAGGGGATCGGTTCTGCATGTCCGATAACCTAAAAATCGATTTATATCGATATACAGGGTGTCCGGGAAAATGTGGGAAATCTCCCGGGTATGAAAAACACGTGAAAAGAATACTACAAGTTCATATAAACTTTTTTCGTATAGGCCTCCTCTTCGGAGATATGGGCTCCCAAAGAGCTCCAATGAAATCAAGTTTTTACACATAATTATTGAACCACCAGGTATATTCCAATTTTTTTTTTAATATGATGTATACCAGGTTAGACCCTTGAAATTACTATCCAAGAAAGTATTGTGAAGTACTCACAGCTGCAGGGACGGACTAGCTCTGACACTCATGACCCCATTTTTTTACGCCCTGTATGATAAGAACTTTGGACCGCGTTTTTTACATACCTTTAACTATTGACTAAAAATTAAGTACTCTTCATTCATGTCGTTAATCCTAACCGTTTTCGAAAAAAAGTCATATTTACATCATGTATTTGGCGTATTTCGATAACAGATACGTCTAATTCTGTGAATTGCAATTCGACCTAGGTTCGCAAAAATTTGCGTTTTATTTTATCGGGTCCAAAAACAAAGTATTGTTGTTGCAAATGTTGATAGGTACGAAAGAAATAAATATCTTTATTTCGATATTAAATTACTGATTTTTGGATTTCGTGGTGAATTTAATTGTGAAATAATTCGAAATATGGAATACACGTTTATTGAGTATGCAGATATGCATGTGATGTATGGTCTTGCATCTTGCAATGCTTTGGAAGCCAGAAGGTTATATCACGACAGATATCCTAATCGTACGCTTCCCGATCAGAAAACATTTCAACGAGTTGACCAACGCCTAAGGGAGAATGGTAGGCGATTGCATTTACTAAGGTAATATTATTAAATTTCTTCGTAATTTTAGGAAAGTTTGGGAAAAGAATTACTGATGCTGGTCGGGGAAGAACAGTACGTACGCCGCAGTTAGAGGAAAATATTTTAAATACTGTATATTACACTCCTTCAATGAGCATTCGAAAATTATCAGCGCAGTTTAATACGTCGAAAACAATAGTACATGAAGTTCTTCAAAAACAGCTGTTATATCCATATCATTTGCAAAAAGTGCATGCACTGATTCCTGAGGATTTTCCCCGTAGAATGCTGTTTGCAAATTGGCTATTGGATCAGCAACGAAATAATGTAAACTTCATTAGCACTATTCTCTTAACGGACGAAGCAGGGTTTGCCAAAAATAGTATCATGAATTTACACAACTCACATGTATGGGCTGATGAAAATCCTTATGCAACTATTGTTTCGCATCATCATCAGTTCCAATCAATTAATGTCTGGGCAGGAATCATTGGCAATTTTTGATTGGACCATTCGTATTGCCGGTACGACTGAATGGACAACTTTATTTCGAATTCCTCAGGAACGCTTTTCACGATTTAGTAGATCACTTACCACTTGAAATCCGCCGAAACATGTACTACATGCACGATGGAGCACCACCTCATTTCAGCGTTGCTGTGCGGGAGCACCTGAATACCATCTATCCAAACCGTTGGATAGGTAGGGGAGGACCTATTGCCTGGCCTCCTCGATCTCCCGACCTAACGCCGTTGGATTTTTACCTGTGGGGACACCTCAAAACCTTGGTGTATTGTGTATTCTACTCCGATCGATAGTAGGGAGGAATTTCTACGGAGAATCACCTTTCATTGTGATCAAATAAGGAACAATGCTGGGTTATTGTGGCGGGTACAGCAGTCCTCAATTCGTCGTGCCCGCGAGTTTACAAGACTTCACGGAGCCCATGTTGAACCCTCTTACGAAGTTTTTAACTAAGCAGTTAAATTTTAACGTTTTATTGAAACTATGTTTGCGACAGGGAATAATTCCTCTTTTTCATATTCAACCCGACAGAAGTTAGGGGACTAACAGTGTAAAAAAAATGGGGTCATGAGTGTCACAGCTAGTCCGTCCCTGCAGCTGTGAGTACTTCACAACACTTTCTTGGATAGTAGTTTGAAGGGTCGAACCTGGTATACATTATATTAAAAAAAAATGGGAATATACCTGGTGGTTCAATAATTATGTGTAAAAAACTTGATTTCATTGGAGCTCTTTGGGAGCCCATATCTCCGAAGAGGAGGCCTATACGAAAAAAGTTTATATGAAATTGTAGTATTCTTTTCACGTGTTTTTTTCATATCCGGGAGATTTCCCACATTTTCCCGGACACCCTATATATATATATATATATATATATATATATATATATATATATATATATATATATATATACAGGGTGTTATGAAATTCACTGCATATATTGGAATGGGTGACTCCTGGGGTAGTCTACAGACATATCCCATACTTTTTTTTTCTTAAATCGAACATTTTAAAAATTTTCAAAAATACCCTAAAACCAGTCTATATTCGCCGCATCTGGCTGATCGTACACAAGGCGCTTGACGTAAATTTGCGCGCGAAAAATTAAAAACAATTGAATTTGTTTAAACGTTGCCAGACATTATTATAAATCTTTAAGAATAATTTATTTTCTGTTATTAACTGTAATTTAAGACAAAGGTAAAACAAATTTAAACCTTTTTCGAAGAGAAAACAAAAAAAATTAGTAAAAACTGCGAAATCAATCCTTTGTGTCAGTAGCTTTAGTTTTAACTAATAATTATGACACCCTATATTATGATATTAATGATTATAAGCGTTATTCCTACTAAGTAGCTTAAACTTTCTGCCAAGGAAAAGTTAAAAATCAAAACGAAAATACTAATTGAGCACAACTACATAGTACTTACTTTAAAAGTATAACCAGATCCGCTACCATCCGTTACCATAATACAATACGTAAATATTATTAGTGTTTTAAATTAAATTTAATTTTCAGCCCTATTACGCTACTCACTAAGCACAAACTAGATAAAACTGATCAAAATATTGGTTAACAACGGATCGACGAAGACCATTTTCTAGGTAGTGAAAAGAAATTACATTATTTAAAACTTTAAACGAAAAAAAAATTAAAACATTCATTGCGTGGTTTGTGTGCTGCTGAAAAACTTAAATATGGCGCATGACTCTTTGGTGACATTAAGAAATCCTTCTGTTTCGATCTCCCTTCATCATGAGACATGTATCTTGTCTCTTTGTCACTTTATGTGTAAAATAATAGCCATATTTTGGCGTTTATCAAGCAACGCAATTTTGGTAACCTGGTATAGATCAGTCTCTCTTCAACGATATGGAAATAAAAGAGATAGAAAAATCACCACGTCGTAACCTAGTAAACGCCATATGCCAAATGAGTGATGTGTCAAAATGAATTGAAGGTTGAAGGCAAACATCTGTATTTACGTTAACCTGTATTTGTCGCGTTTTGGTTTATTTACATTTTGCTATGTTTTTTAGCGTATAAAAGTGTTAAAACAATTCGTATTCGTTGGTTAAAACTGTTTGTTGCGATTGTAAGGTGTACTACACGTTTATAAGAAATGTTTACACGAAAATGTCATTAACCTGTTGTGGAAGTCGCTTCAAAATGAATGAAGATGGGTTGTTTTTTATTCTGTACGTGTAGTCTTAAATCACAAGGTTTTAACCCATTTAGATGAATTATTAGGCAGATGGTTAACTAGTATACCTAATAAGAGACAATCCTAAATTAAGGAAGTTTCCAGTACATCTTTAATAACAGGTAAAACACTTTAAGACACGTTTTCGTTTACATTTAACTGTCTCTCACAGTTTTAAACCTTTATTTTATATACCTAAAAACTGTTTTTGTTAAACTTGTATAGTCTGTATCAAGACTAGTGAATAAGTATGTATACCAAAACACAAAAGTACACCAGTTACAATTTTACATTTAATTTTAGAAACACCTACTGCTCTGAAGGATGGGAATCATCCAGATGCAATTATTTTACTATGGGACTATCAAAAGTAAACAAGACGCAGTTAACAGAGGAGAGAGAAACGGAGATTTGAAACGAAATTTTCAGAGGTAAGTAAATTTAAGAGTCTGTAACATTAGATTTTGGTGTAATTTATTAGATGGGCAAAGAATGTAAAATATTATTTTTGCATTTTACATTAGGTTTGTTCCAATTGAAAAGTTCACAGTTCAGAACTGCTTGGAATCCATGCGAGAACTTATTGTTCTAGAATCGACTTGACTAGTGTTGGAACGATTTAGAACTGGTTGAGAATTTTGTTTGTTTATCCTAACCTATAAAATCACAAAAAAATACCTGTTAGAAAATATTGCCGCTTTTATTAATATAGGTATGTCAACAAGAAATGGAAGAAAAATTGCTGTGTTCTTCTATTACTAATTTGATTAATAACAAAAATAAAATAAGTGAAGTTAGATAGCACGTTAAACTGATTCAGAATTATCTTGGAACTTTAAGACCGCTTCAGAACTAGCTTGGAACACAATTCACTCGTTCTAGGAACACTGCACTATAAAATGTTTAAATCGACTTGTAAAGTGACAGTAAAATAGCTTTGTGCAAACTCAGTAAACTTTTGAACTTTTGTTGCAACAAACCTAATATAATACCTGTATTAAATAAAACACAATATTTTGACAATTATTTTGCCATTCTCAAGTTATTGTTTAGTAATAATTCTATTTTTTATTTACAGCGAAGAAATGTACCTCACATCTGGGAGAAAGTCTGTCAAAGGGAGGATAGAGTGGTGTTACTTTTTGTTTTTTGTATTTAGATTTTTGTGGAGGATAACCCATCTTTATAGAAATTTCACTATGTTGGGTAAAAAACTGTAATAAACGATATTCCTGATTTTTACTTTTTTTGTTCAAAAATTGCATCAGCTCAGTTTTACCAATAAGTTAACTTCACTTACTTTACTTAACATTTTTTGAAAATAAAACATCTAAAGTTTTATGTTGTTTGTTACAAAATAGGAGCTTGAGCTATCGTGTATAGATACAGGTATTACTACCTTTTCATGCTTTTTATTAAACTAGATATAATGGCTAGTAACCTAGGTCAGTACCTGTGGCATATGGTGAAATTTCAAAGTTGTATATCTCTGTTCCTACTTACAGGAACCGTACCACATTTGGAGGTTTTAATAGTGAGCTCACTGAGAATGTTCTGGTAAACCCAAGCAAAAATTCAACTTTTTTTCGCAAATTCAAAACGTTTTTTTTTTCTTTACAAAAAAATTCCTAGTGGGCTCGCTATTAAAACCAATAAAAATTGGTACCGGTCCTGTATGTAGGAACAGAGATATACAACTTTGAAATTTCACCATATGCCACTGGTCACTACCATCTCTATAGTTGTGCCTTTAAACAAATTAAAACGATTTTGATTTTGTACAAAATCTCATTATCTCATTGTTATAATTATATTACATAATTATCACTAAAGAAAACATTTTAAAATGTTTTTGGTAAAACTAAATTTTAATAAAATATAGTACATATGTATGTATTAAAAAAAACAAAGACAAGCAGATCTTTATTAATGCCAAAAAAATACAGTGATGTTATCCTAGAAATGAGTCTAATCCATATAATATGTAAATTACAATAACATTAAAAGTATTAAAACAATAGTTACACAAGCAAAAATTACTAGATTTCAGTTTCAGTTTGCCATCAAAGCTTTGCAAATACCATTTAAACTTTGTAGGCAGCAAATAGATCTATAAAAAAATTAAAAGTACCTTTTTTCAAAAGTAAATTTTGTTTACTTTGGAGTAAGTTGTTAGTTTTTAGGTTGTATTTCACTATTTGTCTAGACATTTCATGAAAAGTCCAATTACGCTAAACGGCTACATACATATACATCATTTTTAGAATGAAAAATGTTAGATATAAAAAAGATAATGAAACAAGGTATATTTTTAAATTTGTGAGAAATAATGTTTTCAGTGATGTACAGACATCACTGAAAATATTATACAGGAAGTTGGCCCCCCAAATGCAAAATTTATTAAAAATTAATGGAGTTCTGAGTTTCTTATGAAGAGTTCTAGAGTTCTTATTTTTATTAATAGCTCCGTTAAAATCAAAGTAAAAACACTATTTTAAAAATGGGGGGCTAACTTCACGCAGCCCCCCATTGTTGCAGAAACAAAACTTTCGCCACAGTGCTTAATAGTTATAAAGGAGTTATACAGTTCTTTATGATTTTCGAGCCCAGAACTCTTACCAAAAAAATTCTAATACATGTTTTGTGCTTTTTGAGAAGGAAAAAATTCAACAACAAAATGTCATTATCTTTCTGTAGAACTGTAAAATAATGGCAGCACTAACGGGAACTCATGAGTTTTAAACCAGAACTCTTGTTAAACAATATTTCATGGGGGGTCAACTTCACACTTTTTTAACAATCAAAAATATAAGGTGTAAATAAAAAAATACCATTCTAATTCTACAGAACTGTAGAGCTGTTGCAGCACTAACAGGAACTCATGAGTTTTAAACAGAACTCTTGTTAAAAAAATATTTCATGGGGGCCAACTTCACACTTTCTTAACAGTCAAAAATTTAAGTTGTATCCATTTATCTAGTCAGTTCTAACAACACGTGAAATTGTAACATATTTAGGTACTGTTGCAATAATCAAATACGTTTATAGTAACAAGAGTTCCGGTTCCCGTTAGTGCTGCAATAGTTCTACAGTTCTGTGGAATTACAAATTACAATGGTGTTTTTTTACAACTTAAATTTTTGACTGTTAAAAAAGTGTAGAGTTTACAATTTGGCCCCTATGAAAATTTTTTTAACAAGGGTTCTGGTTTAAAACTCATGAGTTCCCGTTAGTGCTGCCATAGTTCAACAGTTCTGCATTTTGTTGTTGAATTTTTTCCTTCCCAAAAAGCACAAAACATGTATTAGAATTTTTTTGGTAAGATATCTGGCCTCGAAAATCATAAAGAACTGTAGACCTCCTTTAGAACTATTAAGCACTGTGGCGAAACTTATTTTTGCAATGATGGGGGGCTGCGTGAAGTTAGCCCCCCATTTTTAAAACAGTGTTTTCACTTTTATTTTAACAGAAATATTAATAAAAATCAAAAAGAACTCTACAACTATTCACAGGAATCTCAGAACTCCATTAATTTTTTAAAAAAATTTCATTTGGGGCCAACTTCATAAGATATTTTCTGTGGCATATAAAAGCGGGGTCAGCCCCCATACTCCAATCCATTATCTTTTCTGGTACTGGGGAATAGTTTGAAGAAGTCAGATGTTGAAGATCCTGAATGGCGTCGTTATTTCACAACTAAAAAAAAACCAATAATACAATCAATGCTTCAAGCAACAATTAAGATCATTCAGATTTAATTAGAAAATAAAAAAGGGTTTCTAGAAATTTATAAAAAAAACTTTAAGAATACTTAAGAAAGGCGCCTTTTTCTTTGTAGCATGTGAGATTGATCCGATCTTTACCAAACGTTGTAAAATTATTATTTGTGACAACCCACCACAATATCAAGTCTATGGACTTTGCTCTTGGCATTTTTCAAAAAACTTCGTTACTGGGTGTAGATCCCCGGTCAATAGGCTTATTTGAAAACTGTCAAGAGCAAAGGTCCCTTATTTTAGGGGCTAATGCCATCAAATCATGCTTGAAGTTAAGGGTTGGTGCATACAATCATGTTGCCAAGTTTGGTAAAGATTGTGTTTGATTGACCCCCCAGTCAATAAGTTTTTATGAAAAATGTCAAGAGCAGAGTACCCCTATTTAAGGGCCATTGACTTGAAATTATGGTGGGTGGTAAAGCTTGGGACGTATAATAATTTTACAAAGTTTGGGATTGCTTGGCTTAATCTATACCCCTGGTCAATTGATTTTTATTTTGGTCAATAAATTAGACACGTCCCTTAATTTAATTAATGAAAGCGAACTGTTATTGTCTACAATCTACTTTCCCTGGAATGTACTATAATTAGGGTAAAATAACTCTTACCTTGATATTAAAACATATTTAAGTTGGATATCTGAAGTATTTCCTAGACTGCTACTACTTGGTTGACACTTCAGACTAACAACGTGGAGATTGATCTGCAGCTGATGACAAGCCTTGCTGAATAAGCATCTCAATACTGTCAGTTTCTTTAATTATTGAGGGAACTGCAATAGATAAACAAGGTTTATGTAGATAAGTCAAGTAATGTTCTCATTATTTATCAAAAATATTATCAAATTCATGTATATTCATGGTCTGTTAAAAATGTTATTTCTATAAAGCAGGTATGCTCATAAGTCATTAAAGCTGGCACTTCCAGGGCAAATTAGTTATAAAAATATGTATAAATACACTCCCCGACAATAAATTCCGGACAAAGATAATTTTAGTCAGATTGATAGCCCTGTACCTAACTTTTTTAATTGTTTTAAAGTTGTTGTTAAAGTGTAGACTTGTGTCTCGAAATGTTAGCCTGAATTTTAGTTCTCAAAAAATTCGGATGGCTTGATCATTAAAAGGGAGAAACCAAAGTTATTTTTTTACCCTTAATTTCTTAACGCCCTGTGGAAAAATTGAGCGGTAAAATTTAGCTACATTATGTTTTGTTTTGAAGTGTGACCTTTTCTTAACACAATGTTTTTTGGTTTACGTCATTATCTGCTTGTTAAGAGAATATACAAGTTTTTAAAGAAAGTGTTGCAGTTTTTAATTTTTATTTACAATTCAGAACATTACATTATCTTATCGACTAGCCTAAACAAATATCTAAAAATTAATAGTGCTTACTGCCACCTCGTGTTCTTATTACTTCTACTATGCGATGTGGCATGCTTTCAATGCAACGTGGGGCCTGGCATTATCTTGCTTTAAAATAAAGTCTTGTCCAACAAATTGGGCGAAGGGTACCACGTGATCAGCTAAACATTGTTGGATATAAAAGTCAGCAGTTAAAGAACCATTTTCTATCACCACTAGGTCCGTACGGGCATATAATGATACCCCGGCCCACACCATGGCACTACCGCCTCCAAAAGGCGTTCTAGGAGATATGCAACATTGGGCAAATCTTCCACCTGGTCTCCTCCAGATACGTTCACGTCCGTCAGGTGAGCGCAGACAAAAGCGTGATTCATCCGTGAATAATACATTCTTCTGTTCCCCAGTTTCTGTATTCATGCGCAAAATTTAATCGTTCTGTATGGTAGGCTGGAAGTAAAGCAGGTTGGGTTGGGTTGGGTCATCAATCCCCCTTCCTGAAACCTATGCTGGATGGTTCGTGCAGAGGCTATGGTACCACGTACATCTTGAAGTCTACGGCTAATAATGGTAGATGGTACGCTACGATCTCATAATGCAGTTAGATTTATGAAATGGTTATCACGTCGATTGATAATACGTGTTCTCCCTGATCCCCCACGTCGTGTGTAGGTACTGATCGCACCTTGTACAGTACTTTTTGCTTTGCCTAGGAATTCCGCAATGTACCGTATATTGCGGCCATCATCATTTAATTCAACAACACGTGCAACATCTTCTGGTCTCATTTTTTTAAATGAATCATTTTAAAGAGTGTATTCTGCAATGACAGTATAGTGACACTTGGGTAAAGAATGCTCTTAACATTACTATGCAATCAAAGGCTAGTCGATAAGATAATGTAACATTATAAATTGTTAATAAAATTGAAAAACTGCAACACTTTCTTTAAAAATTGGCATCTTCTCTTAAAAAGCAGATAATGACGTGAACCAAAAAATATTGTGTTAAGAAAAGGTCACACTTCAAAACACAACATAATGAAGCTAAATTTTAGAGCTCAATTTTTCCACAGGGCGTTAAGAAATTAAGGGTAAAGAAGTACCTTTGGTTTCTCCCTGTATAATGATCAAGCCAACAGTATTTTTGAAGAACTAAAATTCAGGCTAACATTCTGAACCACAAGTCTACAGTGTGGTAAAAACTTCACTAAAATCGGAAAACAATTTAAAACTTACAGTGCTATCAACCAGACTAAAATTATCTTTGTCCGGAATTTATTGTCGGGGAGTGTACCTATATGTTAGAGTGTCCAGTAACTACAAGTTTGTGAGATACAAAGTGAGGCTTACAAAATTTCTTTTGGTTTTATTTAAACTGAGTTATTTTTCTAAATAATTAGTAAGTGGTGCAGAATTAAAAAAAAAAGACAAAAATTTCTAAATTAATATGAAAGTAAGTTGAGTCAAACTTATTTTATAGAAACTGTTAAAACATAGTTATGCTAATCGAATTGGAATTATCATAAATTAAAAAAAACTGTAAAATATGATTTATGTAATCATGAAGAAACTGCTCATAATACAAACGAAAAATAAAAGTATTTTAGTTTACCCATTTCACAGCTAAAAACATTCTCTGATGACAGCATCATCAACTTGATACATTCCTTTTCTCAGAAAGGTTACTGGTAAAATTTGAGATGGAACAGCTCCAAAATTAAGCCTCCTCAGACGCCCCCAGGAGACAAAGTCTTCAGGCAAAAAATGTTCTGAACACACCGTGCTCCTGTCTAATATGCCTCATCTGGGTTCCTTTTAATGGCTAAAAGCCACTGACTTCTTGTAGGGACTCCTTGGTACTTTGTACATAAAAGAAAAAGTACTACTACAATCTAAAACATACTAATTCTTACATTGCATTCCTACAACAATCATATACCCATCATGAAATAATTAGTTTAAGGAAAGTTTTAAGGAAGAGAATAATAACCTGAACAAATTATTTATAATTATAGATGAAATAAACTTTATTTGAAGTTAGTTTTATACTCAGATGAAATATTTCTGGTTATTATACTACATTTTATCTCAAGAATGTCGATATCGAAGACATAACCTACACACTGATTAAAGAAGGTCCAATATGTAATACTCCATTATTTAAGCAAGCCTGCAACCAGCTTGCAAGTTAAATGGTGGTATTAAGTCTATTTTAGCATGTTTAATCTTTGATTTTAAGCAATATACCTGTGAATATGCTTGCATAATGTAATTAAAGTGTTTTACTTACCGGTGAAATGTAACATTTTATCCCGTATTTTTGTCCCTGTTAAAACAAATATGCACTATGCACTTGGGCATTGTTCAATAATTAATGTTTTTAAAATTAAATGTTTTTTGATCACACAAAGACCTCAAAATGCTATAAAAATCTCGAGAACGACCGAAAAAAGAAAACAAGACCGCCATAGTGCCTGGCCGGTTTGACAGTTGACCTTCGTCAAGCAGGGATGCCAAAACAGTGATATGAGTGATACCTAGGTACTACGAATTTAAAATCCTTCTTTAAGATGTATTTATTCTTCAGAAAATCTTTGCATAAATGGAATCTGACCTTCTGTGTCCTTATAATGTGTTTTTAGACATTTGACATATTTATTCGCAATATTAAATAAAAACACTACCTAAATTACTCCCAGAATTTCAAAAATGCCGCCAAGAACGACGTCGACACGACTTTTGGTAGCTTGTATTTTTTACCGCCAGATGTCCCACGCGGCTTTAAAGCCGTGGCGGCCCCGTGGCCGGTGGTCAATGACACAACGACTCAGCGTTATTTGTCGTGGATTGGATTTCCATACAGTTTTATCTATAATTCTTTATTATTTAGTAAAAAAAAGTGTCTAGCTCTTCACCAGTGCCGTTATTATTAAAAATATATCGTATACGCTTATAGTGTTGACAGAACAGTTGAAGAAAACTATCCATTTCGGTAGCTGTTAGGTGTAGTAAACAGCATATTAACTTTATTATTAAAGTGAAAAAGAAAGTTTTCTGCGATATTTAAAATCAAAGAAAATAAAATGGTATTGTAAAATTATTGGGCAGATGAAGATTCGAATATCTATTTCAACAGTGGAAGAGGTTTATGAACGTAAAGTTTGTAATTAGGTACATAATTTAAGTTGTGAGAAATTTCGCTTAAAAATTAAGGACGATTATAAATAAACCTTTTAATAAATGCCAAATATTCTGTTAAATATGATTACAAATAGGTAAATAAAAAAAAGTACATATAAGTATTAGAATTTTCTTTGTTTTAAGCTAATTTTGAACTAATTTTTTTTGTATATGTACTCATAGGTTTGAACAGCTGTTTTTTGGATTTTTTGTGTGTTGTAGTACTTTAACTTTTTGAAATTGAATGTTTTAAAAGAGTTAGTATGATTTCTTACTTTAAAGATAACAAAAATATTATTAGCTACATAAGAATATTCCAGATACACGTGGCAACGTCTCTCGTTGAAACAAAAGAGTTTTTTCTGTAACTGACGTTTCTCCTTGTTTTTTATATGGCCATGTATTTTTGAACAGTGGCGCGCAGTCACAAAAAATTTTTTTTTCGAGGGCCGATATCTACCATTTTTTATCATGAAGCGCCATTTATAAATATTTTTATTCAGTCTGAATTCATACCAGCATTTACGGGTTTCAATATATGCAGTGAATTACATAACACCCTGTATATATATATATATATATATATATATATACATATATATATATATATATATGTATATATATATATATATATATATATATATATATATATATATATATATATATATATATATATATATATATATATATATATATATATATATATATATATATATATATATACAGTGATGGGCAGAATTTACGCAGCATATGGGAAAAATTTTTATTGTTAGATTTTAACAAATACCGATGTTGGCAATCGTTTCTGCATCATTGGAAACCCCAAAAAACATTAAACAGTGGCGTTCGTCTTTAGGGGTTTGGCGGGAAATTTAAAAAAATCAAAAATTATACAGCAAAAATGACCTTAAATGAAAAGATATCCAAATTTTTTATTAAGAAATGTTGTTTAGAATTAAATATTGAAGACGTACACAAATTTTAAAAGCAATTGAATAAAAAATAAGAAATACTTATTTTTGCCAAATTATAAATTTTGTAATACTAATAATGCAATTTTTCGTGCAAAATATTATTAACTGCACTAAAACAATTACTCCAAATCACGTTCCCTAAAATTTTACTTTTTAGTTGCCTTTCTTAATAAGAAAAAAGAAATTGTTCAATTCTGGCTGGTACTCCATTGCTTCATAACGAAAATTTTTTATGGCCTGTGCATGCTAGACCCCTCCAATCAATTTATTATTAATAAAAGGCATACATGTTTATGTTTTTTAATACAGCTTTATTATTCTTATTACATTTTTAAATATCATTCAAAAGAAATTAAAAATTGGAAATGATAAATCATTCACCTAATTAAAATAAAATATTAGAAAGCAGTTTCATAAGTACAATTTCCAAATTTAGTTTTCCGAAAATTCCTTTAAATTAACCTAGATTTAAATATTTATTTCCCAAATTACATTTCGAAACGACTAGGAACAAAAATGTATCGTGTAAAATAAATCAGAAATCGTCGGATTTTAAATAAGCCTAAGTAATAAAGTGAGCCATGGAAAAATTTACACCATCGTTGTTGCCTAGAGACCGATAAGTCAAATTGTCAAAATTACTCTTGTCCCTTGTTTAAGATACTTTATTTTTTTTATTATTTACGTTCTTATAAAATAAGATATAATATTAATCAGGTGAATGATTTAAATACATATTTAGTTTATCATTTCCAGTTTTTAATTTCTTTTGAATGATATTTAAAAATGTTTGTAATAACAATAATAAAGCTGTATTAAAAAACATAAACATGTATGCCTTTTATTAATAATAAATTGATTGGAGGGGTCTAGCATGCACCGGCCATAAAAATTTTTCGTTATGAAGCAATGGAGTACCAGCCAGAATTGAACAATTTCTTTTTTTCCTATTAAGAAAGGCAACTAAAAAGTATAATTTTAGGGAACGTGATTTGGAGTAATTGTTTTAGTGCAGTTAATAATATTTTGCACGAAAAATTGCATTATTAGTATTAACAAATTTATAATTTGGCAAAAACAAGTATTTCTTATTTTTTATTCAATTGCTTTTACAATTGTGTACGTCTTCAATATTTAATTCTAAACAACATTTCTTAATAAAAAATTTGGATATCTTTTCATTTAAGGTCATTTTTGCTGAATAATTTTTGATTTTTTTAAATTTCCCGCCAAACTCCCAAAGACGAACGCTACTGTTTAATGTTTTTTGGGATTTCCAATGATGCAGAAACGATTGCCAACATCGGTATTTGTTAAAATCTAACAATAAAAATTTTTCCCATATGCTGCGTAAATTCTGCCCATCACTGTATATATATATATATATATATATATATATATATATATATATATATATATATATATATATATATATATATATATATATTTATACCTATATATATATATATATATATATATATATATATATATATATATATATATATATATTTGAAAATTCTTATTTTTTACGAAAAGGTTTGAATCTGAACCTATAAATTAATTTTCCAGAAGATTAACCAAACACGCCCTATATTATACAGAGTATCCAAATCAAATTTCGTCATCTGCGCTATCGTATAGTATAAAAAACTTAAACAACATTAATATGGTTTTTGTAGCGTGTATACAGGGTGTTTCATACTAAAACTAAAATATGGAAGATGTAGAATAAACGGGGTATGCTGTAGGTTATCTTTAAATACTGAAAGATATATGATTCAATGGGGAACAAAAATACGGATCTTAATCAGCTGACTTAAAATATAATATGTTACACCTTTATGAACAGGGCCGGATTTAAAAGTGTGGCGGTTCTGGGGGTAACGAAGAGGTGGAGACCCATATTTTTTTTAAACCAAGCTTAAATAAAGTTCATTACAATGTTTATATAATAATTTACTGTGAAACAAGAGGTTCTAATCAAGCCAACATACATAGGTTATATACTCAAAAATATAATATACAGACACATACTGTATATTTTATTTTGCAACTGTTTTATATTTCTGTAATACCTGATTGAATCGTCCACAAAATGTAAAACTATAATATGTAATTTGGTCGATTATAATGTACATAGAATACTCCAATGGACGATACTTATCTTATCAATCCCATAAATATTAGAGTAAAAGA